>OX371178.1:48140659-48487261 GCA_947310635.1 Leptodirus hochenwartii
ATTTATAGTCGTTCTAGCCTATTTCCGGCATTTTTTAAACGATCGCGAAAATCGACGATTTTTCCATAGTATAGCCTTCAACGTGTTTTCGACGAATTCCGCGAATTTTTCCGAATGAACCGCAACGCAGTAAAAAACGTTAGCAGGACCAATTATAGTCGTTCTAGCCTATTTCCGGCATTTTTTAAACGATCGCGAAAATCGACGATTTTTCCATAGTATAGCCTTCAACGTGTTTTCGACGAATTCCGCGAATTTCTCCGATTGAACCGCAACGCAGTAAAAACGTTAGCAGGACCATTTATAGTCGTTCTAGCCTATTTCCGGCATTTTTTAAACGATCGCGAAAATCGACGATTTTTCCATAGTATAGCCTTCAACGTGTTTTCGACGAATTCCGCGAATTTCTCCGATTGAACCGCAACGCAGTAAAAACGTTAGCAGGACCATTTATAGTCGTTCTAGCCTATTTCCGGCATTTTTTAAACGATCGCGAAAATCGACGATTTTTCCATAGTATAGCCTTCAACGTGTTTTCGACTGAATTCCGCGAATTTCTCCGATTGAACCGCAACGCAGTAAAAACGTTAGCAGGACCATTTATAGTCGTTCTAGCCTATTTCCGGCATTTTTTAAACGATCGCGAAAATCGACGATTTTTCCATAGTATAGCCTTCAACGTGTTTTCGACGAATTCCGCGAATTTCTCCGAATGAACCGCAACGCAGTAAAAACGTTAGCAGGACCATTTATAGTCGTTCTAGCCTATTTCCGGCATTTTTTAAACGATCGCGAAAATCGACGATTTTTCCATAGTATAGCCTTCAACGTGTTTTCGACGAATTCCGCGAATTTCTCCGATTGAACCGCAACGCAGTAAAAACGTTAGCAGGACCATTTATAGTCGTTCTAGCCTATTTCCGGCATTTTTTAAACGATCGCGAAAATCGACGATTTTTCCATAGTATAGCCTTCAACGTGTTTTCGACGAATTCCGCGAATTTCTCCGATTGAACCGCAACGCAGTAAAAACGTTAGCAGGACCATTTATAGTCGTTCTAGCCTATTTCCGGCATTTTTTAAACGATCGCGAAAATCGACGATTTTTCCATAGTATAGCCTTCAACGTGTTTTCGACGAATTCCGCGAATTTCTCCGATTGAACCGCAACGCAGTAAAAACGTTAGCAGGACCATTTATAGTCGTTCTAGCCTATTTCCGGCATTTTTTAAACGATCGCGAAAATCGACGATTTTTTCCATAGTATAGCCTTCAACGTGTTTTCGACGAATTCCGCGAATTTCTCCGATTGAACCGCAACGCAGTAAAAACGTTAGCAGGACCATTTATAGTCGTTCTAGCCTATTTCCGGCATTTTTTAAACGATCGCGAAAATCGACGATTTTTCCATAGTATAGCCTTCAACGTGTTTTCGACGAATTCCGCGAATTTCTCCGATTGAACCGCAACGCAGTAAAAACGTTAGCAGGACCATTTATAGTCGTTCTAGCCTATTTCCGGCATTTTTTAAACGATCGCGAAAATCGACGATTTTTCCATAGTATAGCCTTCAACGTGTTTTCGACGAATTCCGCGAATTTTCTCCGAATGAACCGCAACGCAGTAAAAACGTTAGCAGGACCATTTATAGTCGTTCTAGCCTATTTCCGGCATTTTTTTAAACGATCGCGAAAATCGACGATTTTTCCATAGTATAGCCTTCAACGTGTTTTCGACGAATTCCGCGAATTTTTCCGAATGAACCGCAACGCAGTAAAAACGTTAGCAGGACCAATTATAGTCGTTCTAGCCTATTTCCGGCATTTTTTAAACGATCGCGAAAATCGACGATTTTTCCATAGTATAGCCTTCAACGTGTTTTCGATGA
This sequence comes from Leptodirus hochenwartii, assembly GCA_947310635.1. NCBI lineage: Eukaryota > Metazoa > Arthropoda > Insecta > Coleoptera > Leiodidae > Leptodirus > Leptodirus hochenwartii. The sequence goes on from OX371178.1 coordinate 48,142,548, forward strand.
ATTCCGCGAATTTCTCCGATTGAACCGCAACGCAGTAAAAACGTTAGCAGGACCATTTATAGTCGTTCTAGCCTATTTCCGGCATTTTTTAAACGATCGCGAAAATCGACGATTTTTCCATAGTATAGCCTTCAACGTGTTTTCGACGAATTCCGCGAATTTCTCCGATTGAACCGCAACGCAGTAAAAACGTTAGCAGGACCATTTATAGTCGTTCTAGCCTATTTCCGGCATTTTTTAAACGATCGCGAAAATCGACGATTTTTCCATAGTATAGCCTTCAACGTGTTTTCGATGAATTCCGCGAATTTCTCCGATTGAACCGCAACGCAGTAAAAACGTTAGCAGGACCATTTATAGTCGTTCTAGCCTATTTCCGGCATTTTTTAAACGATCGCGAAAATCGACGATTTTTCCATAGTATAGCCTTCAACGTGTTTTCGACGAATTCCGCGAATTTCTCCGATTGAACCGCAACGCAGTAAAAACGTTAGCAGGACCATTTATAGTCGTTCTAGCCTATTTCCGGCATTTTTTAAACGATCGCGAAAATCGACGATTTTTCCATAGTATAGCCTTCAACGTGTTTTCGATGAATTCCGCGAATTTCTCCGATTGAACCGCAACGCAGTAAAAACGTTAGCAGGACCAATTATAGTCGTTCTAGCCTATTTCCGGCATTTTTTAAACGATCGCGAAAATCGACGATTTTTCCATAGTATAGCCTTCAACGTGTTTTCGACGAATTCCGCGAATTTCTCCGATTGAACCGCAACGCAGTAAAAACGTTAGCAGGACCATTTATAGTCGTTCTAGCCTATTTCCGGCATTTTTTAAACGATCGCGAAAATCGACGATTTTTCCATAGTATAGCCTTCAACGTGTTTTCGATGAATTCCGCGAATTTCTCCGATTGAACCGCAACGCAGTAAAAACGTTAGCAGGACCATTTATAGTCGTTCTAGCCTATTTCCGGCATTTTTTAAACGATCGCGAAAATCGACGATTTTTCCATAGTATAGCCTTCAACGTGTTTTCGATGAATTCCGCGAATTTCTCCGATTGAACCGCAACGCAGTAAAAACGTTAGCAGGACCATTTATAGTCGTTCTAGCCTATTTCCGGCATTTTTTAAACGATCGCGAAAATCGACGATTTTTCCATAGTATAGCCTTCAACGTGTTTTCGATGAATTCCGCGAATTTCTCCGATTGAACCGCAACGCAGTAAAAACGTTAGCAGGACCATTTATAGTCGTTCTAGCCTATTTCCGGCATTTTTTAAACGATCGCGAAAATCGACGATTTTTCCATAGTATAGCCTTCAACGTGTTTTCGATGAATTCCGCGAATTTCTCCGATTGAACCGCAACGCAGTAAAAACGTTAGCAGGACCAATTATAGTCGTTCTAGCCTATTTCCGGCATTTTTTAAACGATCGCGAAAATCGACGATTTTTCCATAGTATAGCCTTCAACGTGTTTTCGACGAATTCCGCGAATTTCTCCGATTGAACCGCAACGCAGTAAAAACGTTAGCAGGACCATTTATAGTCGTTCTAGCCTATTTCCGGCATTTTTTAAACGATCGCGAAAATCGACGATTTTTCCATAGTATAGCCTTCAACGTGTTTTCGATGAATTCCGCGAATTTCTCCGATTGAACCGCAACGCAGTAAAAACGTTAGCAGGACCATTTATAGTCGTTCTAGCCTATTTCCGGCATTTTTTAAACGATCGCGAAAATCGACGATTTTTCCATAGTATAGCCTTCAACTTGTTTTCGATGAATTCCGCGAATTTCTCCGATTGAACCGCAACGCAGTAAAAACGTTAGCAGGACCATTTATAGTCGTTCTAGCCTATTTCCGGCATTTTTTAAACGATCGCGAAAATCGACGATTTTTCCATAGTATAGCCTTCAACGTGTTTTCGACGAATTCCGCGAATTTCTCCGATTGAACCGCAACGCAGTAAAAACGTTAGCAGGACCATTTATAGTCGTTCTAGCCTATTTCCGGCATTTTTTAAACGATCGCGAAAATCGACGATTTTTCCATAGTATAGCCTTCAACGTGTTTTCGATGAATTCCGCGAATTTCTCCGATTGAACCGCAACGCAGTAAAAACGTTAGCAGGACCATTTATAGTCGTTCTAGCCTATTTCCGGCATTTTTTAAACGATCGCGAAAATCGACGATTTTTCCATAGTATAGCCTTCAACGTGTTTTCGACGAATTCCGCGAATTTCTCCGATTGAACCGCAACGCAGTAAAAACGTTAGCAGGACCATTTATAGTCGTTCTAGCCTATTTCCGGCATTTTTTAAACGATCGCGAAAATCGACGATTTTTCCATAGTATAGCCTTCAACGTGTTTTCGACGAATTCCGCGAATTTCTCCGATTGAACCGCAACGCAGTAAAAACGTTAGCAGGACCATTTATAGTCGTTCTAGCCTATTTCCGGCATTTTTTAAACGATCGCGAAAATCGACGATTTTTCCATAGTATAGCCTTCAACGTGTTTTCGACGAATTCCGCGAATTTCTCCGATTGAACCGCAACGCAGTAAAAACGTTAGCAGGACCATTTATAGTCGTTCTAGCCTATTTCCGGCATTTTTTAAACGATCGCGAAAATCGACGATTTTTCCATAGTATAGCCTTCAACGTGTTTTCGACGAATTCCGCGAATTTTTCCGATTGAACCGCAACGCAGTAAAAACGTTAGCAGGGACCATTTATAGTCGTTCTAGCCTATTTCCGGCATTTTTTAAACGATCGCGAAAATCGACGATTTTTCCATAGTATAGCCTTCAACGTGTTTTCGATGAATTCCGCGAATTTCTCCGATTGAACCGCAACGCAGTAAAAACGTTAGCAGGACCATTTATAGTCGTTCTAGCCTATTTCCGGCATTTTTTAAACGATCGCGAAAATCGACGATTTTTCCATAGTATAGCCTTCAACGTGTTTTCGATGAATTCCGCGAATTTCTCCGATTGAACCGCAACGCAGTAAAAACGTTAGCAGGACCATTTATAGTCGTTCTAGCCTATTTCCGGCATTTTTTAAACGATCGCGAAAATCGACGATTTTTCCATAGTATAGCCTTCAACGTGTTTTCGACGAATTCCGCGAATTTTTCCGATTGAACCGCAACGCAGTAAAAACGTTAGCAGGACCATTTATAGTCGTTCTAGCCTATTTCCGGCATTTTTTAAACGATCGCGAAAATCGACGATTTTTCCATAGTATAGCCTTCAACGTGTTTTCGATGAATTCCGCGAATTTCTCCGATTGAACCGCAACGCAGTAAAAACGTTAGCAGGACCATTTATAGTCGTTCTAGCCTATTTCCGGCATTTTTTAAACGATCGCGAAAATCGACGATTTTTCCATAGTAAAGCCTTCAACGTGTTTTCGATGAATTCCGCGAATTTCTCCGATTGAACCGCAACGCAGTAAAAACGTTAGCAGGACCATTTATAGTCGTTCTAGCCTATTTCCGGCATTTTTTAAACGATCGCGAAAATCGACGATTTTTCCATAGTATAGCCTTCAACGTGTTTTCGACGAATTCCGCGAATTTTTCCGATTGAACCGCAACGCAGTAAAAACGTTAGCAGGACCATTTATAGTCGTTCTAGCCTATTTCCGGCATTTTTTAAACGATCGCGAAAATCGACGATTTTTCCATAGTATAGCCTTCAACGTGTTTTCGATGAATTCCGCGAATTTCTCCGATTGAACCGCAACGCAGTAAAAACGTTAGCAGGACCATTTATAGTCGTTCTAGCCTATTTCCGGCATTTTTTAAACGATCGCGAAAATCGACGATTTTTCCATAGTATAGCCTTCAACGTGTTTTCGATGAATTCCGCGAATTTCTCCGATTGAACCGCAACGCAGTAAAAACGTTAGCAGGACCATTTATAGTCGTTCTAGCCTATTTCCGGCATTTTTTAAACGATCGCGAAAATCGACGATTTTTCCATAGTATAGCCTTCAACGTGTTTTCGACGAATTCCGCGAATTTTTCCGATTGAACCGCAACGCAGTAAAAACGTTAGCAGGACCATTTATAGTCGTTCTAGCCTATTTCCGGCATTTTTTAAACGATCGCGAAAATCGACGATTTTTCCATAGTATAGCCTTCAACGTGTTTTCGATGAATTCCGCGAATTTCTCCGATTGAACCGCAACGCAGTAAAAACGTTAGCAGGACCATTTATAGTCGTTCTAGCCTATTTCCGGCATTTTTTAAACGATCGCGAAAATCGACGATTTTTCCATAGTATAGCCTTCAACGTGTTTTCGACGAATTCCGCGAATTTTTCCGATTGAACCGCAACGCAGTAAAAACGTTAGCAGGACCATTTATAGTCGTTCTAGCCTATTTCCGGCATTTTTTAAACGATCGCGAAAATCGACGATTTTTCCATAGTATAGCCTTCAACGTGTTTTCGATCAATTCCGCGAATTTCTCCGATTGAACCGCAACGCAGTAAAAACGTTAGCAGGACCATTTATAGTCGTTCTAGCCTATTTCCGGCATTTTTTAAACGATCGCGAAAATCGACGATTTTTCCATAGTATAGCCTTCAACGTGTTTTCGACGAATTCCGCGAATTTTTCCGATTGAACCGCAACGCAGTAAAAACGTTAGCAGGACCATTTATAGTCGTTCTAGCCTATTTCCGGCATTTTTTAAACGATCGCGAAAATCGACGATTTTTCCATAGTATAGCCTTCAACGTGTTTTCGATGAATTCCGCGAATTTCTCCGATTGAACCGCAACGCAGTAAAAACGTTAGCAGGACCATTTATAGTCGTTCTAGCCTATTTCCGGCATTTTTTAAACGATCGCGAAAATCGACGATTTTTCCATAGTATAGCCTTCAACGTGTTTTCGATGAATTCCGCGAATTTCTCCGATTGAACCGCAACGCAGTAAAAACGTTAGCAGGACCATTTATAGTCGTTCTAGCCTATTTCCGGCATTTTTTAAACGATCGCGAAAATCGACGATTTTTCCATAGTATAGCCTTCAACGTGTTTTCGATGAATTCCGCGAATTTCTCCGATTGAACCGCAACGCAGTAAAAACGTTAGCAGGACCATTTATAGTCGTTCTAGCCTATTTCCGGCATTTTTTAAACGATCGCGAAAATCGACGATTTTTCCATAGTATAGCCTTCAACGTGTTTTCGACGAATTCCGCGAATTTTTCCGATTGAACCGCAACGCAGTAAAAACGTTAGCAGGACCATTTATAGTCGTTCTAGCCTATTTCCGGCATTTTTTAAACGATCGCGAAAATCGACGATTTTTCCATAGTATAGCCTTCAACGTGTTTTCGATGAATTCCGCGAATTTCTCCGATTGAACCGCAACGCAGTAAAAACGTTAGCAGGACCATTTATAGTCGTTCTAGCCTATTTCCGGCATTTTTTAAACGATCGCGAAAATCGACGATTTTTCCATAGTATAGCCTTCAACGTGTTTTCGATGAATTCCGCGAATTTCTCCGATTGAACCGCAACGCAGTAAAAACGTTAGCAGGACCATTTATAGTCGTTCTAGCCTATTTCCGGCATTTTTTAAACGATCGCGAAAATCGACGATTTTTCCATAGTATAGCCTTCAACGTGTTTTCGACGAATTCCGCGAATTTTTCCGATTGAACCGCAACGCAGTAAAAACGTTAGCAGGACCATTTATAGTCGTTCTAGCCTATTTCCGGCATTTTTTAAACGATCGCGAAAATCGACGATTTTTCCATAGTATAGCCTTCAACGTGTTTTCGATGAATTCCGCGAATTTCTCCGATTGAACCGCAACGCAGTAAAAACGTTAGCAGGACCATTTATAGTCGTTCTAGCCTATTTCCGGCATTTTTTAAACGATCGCGAAATCGACGATTTTTCCATAGTATAGCCTTCAACGTGTTTTCGATGAATTCCGCGAATTTCTCCGATTGAACCGCAACGCAGTAAAAACGTTAGCAGGACCATTTATAGTCGTTCTAGCCTATTTCCGGCATTTTTTAAACGATCGCGAAAATCGACGATTTTTCCATAGTATAGCCTTCAACGTGTTTTCGACGAATTCCGCGAATTTTTCCGATTGAACCGCAACGCAGTAAAAACGTTAGCAGGACCATTTATAGTCGTTCTAGCCTATTTCCGGCATTTTTTAAACGATCGCGAAAATCGACGATTTTTCCATAGTATAGCCTTCAACGTGTTTTCGATGAATTCCGCGAATTTCTCCGATTGAACCGCAACGCAGTAAAAACGTTAGCAGGACCATTTATAGTCGTTCTAGCCTATTTCCGGCATTTTTTAAACGATCGCGAAAATCGACGATTTTTCCATAGTATAGCCTTCAACGTGTTTTCGATGAATTCCGCGAATTTCTCCGATTGAACCGCAACGCAGTAAAAACGTTAGCAGGACCATTTATAGTCGTTCTAGCCTATTTCCGGCATTTTTTAAACGATCGCGAAAATCGACGATTTTTCCATAGTATAGCCTTCAACGTGTTTTCGACGAATTCCGCGAATTTCTCCGATTGAACCGCAACGCAGTAAAAACGTTAGCAGGACCATTTATAGTCGTTCTAGCCTATTTCCGGCATTTTTTAAACGATCGCGAAAATCGACGATTTTTCCATAGTATAGCCTTCAACGTGTTTTCGATGAATTCCGCGAATTTCTCCGATTGAACCGCAACGCAGTAAAAACGTTAGCAGGACCATTTATAGTCGTTCTAGCCTATTTCCGGCATTTTTTAAACGATCGCGAAAATCGACGATTTTTCCATAGTATAGCCTTCAACGTGTTTTCGATGAATTCCGCGAATTTCTCCGATTGAACCGCAACGCAGTAAAAACGTTAGCAGGACCATTTATAGTCGTTCTAGCCTATTTCCGGCATTTTTTAAACGATCGCGAAAATCGACGATTTTTCCATAGTATAGCCTTCAACGTGTTTTCGATGAATTCCGCGAATTTCTCCGATTGAACCGCAACGCAGTAAAAACGTTAGCAGGACCATTTATAGTCGTTCTAGCCTATTTCCGGCATTTTTTAAACGATCGCGAAAATCGACGATTTTTCCATAGTATAGCCTTCAACGTGTTTTCGACTGAATTCCGCGAATTTTCTCGATTGAACCGCAACGCAGTAAAAACGTTAGCAGGACCATTTATAGTCGTTCTAGCCTATTTCCGGCATTTTTTAAACGATCGCGAAAATCGACGATTTTTCCATAGTATAGCCTTCAACGTGTTTTCGATGAATTCCGCGAATTTCTCCGATTGAACCGCAACGCAGTAAAAACGTTAGCAGGACCATTTATAGTCGTTCTAGCCTATTTCCGGCATTTTTTAAACGATCGCGAAAATCGACGATTTTTCCATAGTATAGCCTTCAACGTGTTTTCGATGAATTCCGCGAATTTCTCCGATTGAACCGCAACGCAGTAAAAACGTTAGCAGGACCATTTATAGTCGTTCTAGCCTATTTCCGGCATTTTTTAAACGATCGCGAAAATCGACGATTTTTCCATAGTATAGCCTTCAACGTGTTTTCGATGAATTCCGCGAATTTCTCCGATTGAACCGCAACGCAGTAAAAACGTTAGCAGGACCATTTATAGTCGTTCTAGCCTATTTCCGGCATTTTTTAAACGATCGCGAAAATCGACGATTTTTCCATAGTATAGCCTTCAACGTGTTTTCGATGAATTCCGCGAATTTCTCCGATTGAACCGCAACGCAGTAAAAACGTTAGCAGGACCATTTATAGTCGTTCTAGCCTATTTCCGGCATTTTTTAAACGATCGCGAAAATCGACGATTTTTCCATAGTATAGCCTTCAACGTGTTTTCGATGAATTCCGCGAATTTCTCCGATTGAACCGCAACGCAGTAAAAACGTTAGCAGGACCATTTATAGTCGTTCTAGCCTATTTCCGGCATTTTTTAAACGATCGCGAAAATCGACGATTTTTCCATAGTATAGCCTTCAACGTGTTTTCGATGAATTCCGCGAATTTCTCCGATTGAACCGCAACGCAGTAAAAACGTTAGCAGGACCATTTATAGTCGTTCTAGCCTATTTCCGGCATTTTTTAAACGATCGCGAAAATCGACGATTTTTCCATAGTATAGCCTTCAACGTGTTTTCGATGAATTCCGCGAATTTCTCCGATTGAACCGCAACGCAGTAAAAACGTTAGCAGGACCATTTATAGTCGTTCTAGCCTATTTCCGGCATTTTTTAAACGATCGCGAAAATCGACGATTTTTCCATAGTATAGCCTTCAACGTGTTTTCGATGAATTCCGCGAATTTCTCCGATTGAACCGCAACGCAGTAAAAACGTTAGCAGGACCATTTATAGTCGTTCTAGCCTATTTCCGGCATTTTTTAAACGATCGCGAAAATCGACGATTTTTCCATAGTATAGCCTTCAACGTGTTTTCGATGAATTCCGCGAATTTCTCCGATTGAACCGCAACGCAGTAAAAACGTTAGCAGGACCATTTATAGTCGTTCTAGCCTATTTCCGGCATTTTTTAAACGATCGCGAAAATCGACGATTTTTCCATAGTATAGCCTTCAACGTGTTTTCGATGAATTCCGCGAATTTCTCCGATTGAACCGCAACGCAGTAAAAACGTTAGCAGGACCATTTATAGTCGTTCTAGCCTATTTCCGGCATTTTTTAAACGATCGCGAAAATCGACGATTTTTCCATAGTATAGCCTTCAACGTGTTTTCGATGAATTCCGCGAATTTCTCCGATTGAACCGCAACGCAGTAAAAACGTTAGCAGGACCATTTATAGTCGTTCTAGCCTATTTCCGGCATTTTTTAAACGATCGCGAAAATCGACGATTTTTCCATAGTATAGCCTTCAACGTGTTTTCGACGAATTCCGCGAATTTTTCCGATTGAACCGCAACGCAGTAAAAACGTTAGCAGGACCATTTATAGTCGTTCTAGCCTATTTCCGGCATTTTTTAAACGATCGCGAAAATCGACGATTTTTCCATAGTATAGCCTTCAACGTGTTTTCGATGAATTCCGCGAATTTCTCCGATTGAACCGCAACGCAGTAAAAACGTTAGCAGGACCATTTATAGTCGTTCTAGCCTATTTCCGGCATTTTTTAAACGATCGCGAAAATCGACGATTTTTCCATAGTATAGCCTTCAACGTGTTTTCGATGAATTCCGCGAATTTCTCCGATTGAACCGCAACGCAGTAAAAACGTTAGCAGGACCATTTATAGTCGTTCTAGCCTATTTCCGGCATTTTTTAAACGATCGCGAAAATCGACGATTTTTCCATAGTATAGCCTTCAACGTGTTTTCGACGAATTCCGCGAATTTTTCCGATTGAACCGCAACGCAGTAAAAACGTTAGCAGGACCATTTATAGTCGTTCTAGCCTATTTCCGGCATTTTTTAAACGATCGCGAAAATCGACGATTTTTCCATAGTATAGCCTTCAACGTGTTTTCGATCAATTCCGCGAATTTCTCCGATTGAACCGCAACGCAGTAAAAACGTTAGCAGGACCATTTATAGTCGTTCTAGCCTATTTCCGGCATTTTTTAAACGATCGCGAAAATCGACGATTTTTCCATAGTATAGCCTTCAACGTGTTTTCGACGAATTCCGCGAATTTTTCCGATTGAACCGCAACGCAGTAAAAACGTTAGCAGGACCATTTATAGTCGTTCTAGCCTATTTCCGGCATTTTTTAAACGATCGCGAAAATCGACGATTTTTCCATAGTATAGCCTTCAACGTGTTTTCGATGAATTCCGCGAATTTCTCCGATTGAACCGCAACGCAGTAAAAACGTTAGCAGGACCATTTATAGTCGTTCTAGCCTATTTCCGGCATTTTTTAAACGATCGCGAAAATCGACGATTTTTCCATAGTATAGCCTTCAACGTGTTTTCGACGAATTCCGCGAATTTTTCCGATTGAACCGCAACGCAGTAAAAACGTTAGCAGGACCATTTATAGTCGTTCTAGCCTATTTCCGGCATTTTTTAAACGATCGCGAAAATCGACGATTTTTCCATAGTATAGCCTTCAACGTGTTTTCGATGAATTCCGCGAATTTCTCCGATTGAACCGCAACGCAGTAAAAACGTTAGCAGGACCATTTATAGTCGTTCTAGCCTATTTCCGGCATTTTTTAAACGATCGCGAAAATCGACGATTTTTCCATAGTATAGCCTTCAACGTGTTTTCGATGAATTCCGCGAATTTCTCCGATTGAACCGCAACGCAGTAAAAACGTTAGCAGGACCATTTATAGTCGTTCTAGCCTATTTCCGGCATTTTTTAAACGATCGCGAAAATCGACGATTTTTCCATAGTATAGCCTTCAACGTGTTTTCGACGAATTCCGCGAATTTTTCCGATTGAACCGCAACGCAGTAAAAACGTTAGCAGGACCATTTATAGTCGTTCTAGCCTATTTCCGGCATTTTTTAAACGATCGCGAAAATCGACGATTTTTTTATTAATTTTAATTAAACTAAATCATGTAATATTTTTTTCTGCACCAAAAAATGTTCTAGAACAATCTATTTATTCTTTCTTAGAACAATCTCGTTATTCATTTAATTATTCATTTAAATAGTTTGTGTAAAAAAAAATTAATAAAAATTCGTAATTAGATCAAAAACTAAGTTAGAAATATATTTTTGGCTTCGAATAAATGCATTATATTATTTAAATCGTTATTTTCTTCATGGAATATTTAGAAGAACTTAGCCTATACAAAAAATAGTTTATTTATTTCCAATAAAATTTTGAAGGTGTAAAAAAAAAATTAAATTAGCCATTTTATTAAAGCCTATATGCTCATCCTTGATTTTCTAAAGTTTCAATAAAAAATCAAAAGAATATTTCTATTAATTTCAATTAAATTAGAAATATAATTGGAATGGGCAAATTGAGTTTTTAAGTTTTTGTGTATAACTTCGTCGGTACTTGATAAAATTAAATAATTTTTTTTATACGTTTACGTATATGTTTTGTCTAATAAACGCCAAATAAACGTAAAATCGTTAAAAAAAAATTTAATTCCGGGTGAATTTCTGAAAATGAAATATAGTGGTAATAAAAAAGTTCGAGTTTTTAATTATTTCCAAGAAAATTTTGGAGGTAACAAAAATTGTAATTAACTATTTTAAAGCTTATAGTTCTATCTTTGAATTTCTAAAGTTTCATTAAAAAATCAAGTATTTTTCTATTAATATCAATTAAACTAAATCATGTAATAATTTATTTCTGCACCAAAAAATTGTTCTGAAAAAATTTATCCCGTTATTCATTTAAATAGTTATGTTTGGGTAAAAATAATTTAATAAGTATTCGTAATTAGATTAAAAAGAAACTTACAAATATATTTTTAAATATATAGCTTATAAATTATTTTTCGAGTAATGCATTATATTATTTAAATAACTATTTTCTTCATCGAAAAATACCGAATTTGCAATCATACAGAGTCTACGATGGAAAGTCTTTTTGAGTTCATCGCAATCTGTAATTGACTTGCTTGATAGTCTAAATTATCCGTGCTTACATATTCGAATTTTTTGGTAAATTAAGTAAATTCTGAAATATTTAATGCTTAAAATTGATTTTCTTCCATATAAAAATTCAACACGCAATACAGGCAACTTACAATTCTGCAGCTCAATTTGATTTGCATAATTAATAGTACGATATTTCTATACATTTTTATGTTTGTCTATTTATGATTTATATTTTAAATAATATTTTTTTCGGCGGACTTTTTTAAACTAATATATTTTATTGCAATTAAATATCTAAATATACATAACAATATATAAGATGACAAAAATATCCTAATTTAGATCCTGAAATCATTAAAGGATTTTTGTTACAAATATTTTAGTTTTTCACTTTTTTTTGGAGATTTTTTAAGAAATATTGAATTTTACTATTGTATCAATGAAATAATACAAATTTTGTTGGTAAATTATGAAATATTTATTGCTTTTTAATATATATAATATATATAAAATTCAAAGTCCAATATATGCAACTTACAATACTGCAGATCATTTTGGCTTGCCTAATCAATAGTCAGATGTTTTTATACATTTATTGTGTTTGATAATCGTGTTTTATATTTTAAATAAATTCGAGTCGTTAAAAGTGTTCTAATAAAAGTGTTCACGTAAGTTTCCGTCGTATCAAATTATACTTAACATACAACAAGTTCGTTTTTGCGAAATAATGCAATTTTAGACATTGCCTAGCTAAACTAACGAGACGTTCTTGATATACGGTTTTGAATAACATGGCTCATATTCTTTTTCTGCTTACTTTGATATTGTATTACAATTTTGCAATAATTTCTCATACTGAATAATATAATAGTTGCTGGTTAAATAAAAAAATGCTTATACTGGGCGTTTTTTTAGTCTAAGTCATTTGAACTACTCGATGCAACGAACTACAAAATAATGCTTAATAGTTCATTTAGTTGGTTGAGTGATATGTCAGTCACGATTGAAGATCAGTCACAATTAAAGATATAATTTTTGATAAATAGATTTGTCGCTGCAATTTTTTCTTAAATTTATTTTTCAGATTTTCTGCCTCAAAATTTCAAGCGTATTTCTTCAAAATAATTACGACGATTTTTCTGCACACTCGGTATATTCATTAATTAACCTTTTATGCTAATTTTATATTGCAACATATTTATTATATATTAGCGAAATTGCAGTACCTCATTTAATATACCATCATTTTTTTCACACACTGCACATTTTTTATACTTTTATGTATTTCGCATTCAAATTATTTACAGGAAACTGTTGATTCAGATTAATGAACTTTCGATATTCAAATAACATTCAATTTCGAAAAATCAAATTTTTGCAAACGTCTTCCGCGAAAATGAATGTCATTTCATGTGAATTAGCCTGATTTTTTAAATCTTTCATAAAAAAATGATCGAATCCGAAAAATAAAAAATATTAATTATTTACTCAAGCAATGGAAATGTTGATTTGAATATTCAAATGTAATTTTTTTTTTGTAGAATATTTATTTAACTCAATCCACGTAGAAATTTTAATTTAACGTGCATGTTTAGTTTCATACTACAAATGTGCTGACTTTTCAAAAATGCTGGTGTCAAAAGCCTTCCATTTCAACGCCACAAATGTCTATTCAGTGGCGTACCCAAAAAAATCCAGCTGTGGATAAACCACAGTTTTATAAACTTTCCAGAAATGTTATTAAGTTAGATATTTTTTGGGCGGAAATTGGGCAAATTTTGAATTGGTATATCATTATTAGACAAAAAAAAATGTCTTGAAACGTTCGTTAAATGCAAAAATCTAAAAGTATTTTTAAAAAATGATTAAAACAAAATTGATTTGGTTTACGCGTTAACAATTACTTCTTTTAATACGCCATTGTTTGTTCGATCGAGTTTTACCTTTCCAAGTCAGCACTTTACGAAACTAGATATTCCTTTAGCTAGTTTCAGACATCGTGATTATTCTTACGTCTTTCATTTGACTTTGATATCAGTTTCAAAACGTACGTGCAACTTCCACTACGAAAGGGTGAATAAGTAAAGAAGTTTTAAAGTTGCAATAAGTCGAGATATAATTTGCCGCATTCAAAATACTTACGCTAAGGTTAATTGAGTGTTATCGGACTAACTTAAAAAAATTTAAAAGAATATTTTTTTCGCGACTTTCGAATTTAAAAACATTTTGAATTTTGTGTAAATAAAGTGGATTTTTCCGAAAAAAAATATATATTTTTATATTTATGTTAAAAATATATATAAAATTTTTTTTTATATATATTTTTAATTACTTTTTATAGATTTATTCATTCGCAGTTTCGGTTAATAAATTATTTGGTCTTACTCTATAAATTTTCAATTAATTCGAATTAATTTGCTGTTGAAGTGGTTTTTTTGCGGTTCCTTATTCGATTTTCAAAAAAAATAGTGATGAATTTTTTTCTTACAAAAATCTCCAAATCATTTTATAAACAAAGCAATTTCAATTTCTTTGAATTCTAAAAATAATTAGTCTTTTTTCTATAAATTTCCATAAAGTTATAGCGGTGGAAGTAATTTTTTTTTGATGTTTTTTATTCGATTTTCAAGAATCGATGTCAATTTCAATTTCGCCTTTAATAATCGAAATTTCTACAAAAATTCTTCAAATTTAATTAGTTCTTCAAAAAAAAAAAACTCCATAACAAACAATTCATTTTATAAACAAAGTTACACTTAAAATTCGTGCGTTCTTCTTGAAATTTTTCGAAAAATTCGAAAAATTGTTAGTCTTTATTCTATAATTTTTTATCACATTTTAGCTGCTGAAGTATTTTTTTTTTTGAGGATTTTTTTTCGGTTTTCAAAAAGATTTAGTGCAAAAGAAATAATAAATAGGGAGTCAATTTAAATTTCGCCTAAATTAATCGAAATTTGTACAAAAATTCTTCAAATTTAACATTTTCTTCAAAAAAACATCTCCAAATCAATCAATCAAATTATTTTATGAACAAAGTTACACTTAAAATTCGTTGTTTTTTGTTGAAATTTTTACCAATTTCAATTTTCTTGAATTCCAAAAATTGTTAGTCTTTTTTCTATAAATTTTCATAAAGTTTTAGCTGTTGAAGCAATTTTTTTTTCGACGTTTTTTATTCGATTTTCAAGAATCGATATCAATTTAAATTTCGCCTTTAATAATCGCAATTCCAACAAAAATTCTTCAAATTTAATTAATTCTTCAAAAAAAAAAATCTCCATATCAAACAAAGTTACACTTAAAACTCGTTATTTCTTCCAGAAAAATATAGCAATTTCAATTTTCTTGAATTCCAAAAATTATTAGACTTTATTCTAAAATTTTTCATCAAATTTTAACTGCTGAAGCAATTTTTTTTTGATGTTTTTTATTCGATTTTCAAAAAGATTTAGTTCAAAAGAATTAATGAACTGGAGTCAATTTAAAATTTGCCGTTAATTAATCGAAATTTCTACAAATTTAACATTTTCTTCCAAAAAAAAATCTCCAGATTGTACAAACAAAGTTCCTCCACTGTAAAATCGTTTTGTTTTCTTCCTAAAAACTCCACGATCAATTTCTTCGAATCCCACCTTCAAATTCGATCAAACATCGTCCAAAAAAAAAACAACAACCATAAACAAATCCTTCACCAATCCAATTCTTTCGCTCCAATATCTTTAGATACATCAACATACGCCAATACCACTTCTCCTTCGACGGCACTTCGGCAAACTCGATGCCCAACCATCGCGCATGCAATGTTCGATAAAATACGTTTTGCCGCAATTTAGTTCGTCGTTAGCGCTCGCGAAGAGCAGGTGACCCACCTCACCATCACCATCATTCATCGGCGTTCGTGTCCCATTATTCCCAGGTGATAACGTGCGCAGTTTTCGGCCACCCTCTAATCATCAATCACGCCTCGATTGAAACTAATTATTAATCCTGTCCATCGAGGAAAAAAAACCTCGAGTTTCTTATTTTTTTTTTGTGCAAATTTCCGTTAACTTTTTCATTTAAATTCGAAGTGTTTTTGTCATCGAATCGAACGTAAGTGTTGTGTTTGTTCTGCCATTTTTTTTTGGGACTTACTGGTTTTGCTTCCCGCTGGCATTTTGGATTTTTTAAGCAGAGGTAATGAAACTAGAAATAAATCCGCCGCTGAGGAGTTAAATCGATTATTTGCGATTAAATTGTGAGTCGTGCGCTTGCGGCTTTTGCCGTTGTCTTTGAAAATTGTTGTTTTAATTTAAAGCCAATTCTGCGAATGTGTTTGTGTGAAATATTATCAACAGGTGTTGCGTTTGAAAGGTCAAAGTTAATGGTGAATTATCAACGATTTGTATATTTTTATTTAAGTATAATATTTCAAGTGGAAAAAAATGTTGGACAAATTGTCCAAAGAAACACAGTGGTATATTAACTCCTCTTCGACGAATTTGATTAAAAAAAAGAATAGCACATTGTCAAACAACATCACGTTATCCTACTTTTTTACAAATTTTTTTTACTGAAATTTCTTCCAAAAAAAAATTTTTTATTTTAAATTTTCGTTTTTTTTTTCTACTTTCGTTTCACTTCAACACTTCATCAATATTTTATTTATTTTCACAATCTCTAGTCATAACTTCCCGCAGAAAAAAAGTCTAAATTCCGCTCCCTTTCTTCTAAGTACCTTAACATATCCAATCTTCGAGAATTTTCATAAAAAAAAAAATTTAATTCTATTTCGAATAAAATTCTATATACAACAAAATTTTTTTTTGGGACACTGAGTGTAACAATTTTGTTTAAATTACGAATTTCGTTCGTTTTGTTTAAATAAGAATTTTCGTTTTATTAAAAATGAATTATTAAAAATGCAAATTCATTGATTTATAATTAATTTGAAATTTTTATCCAACTTTCTTATAAACGTTTTTTTTCTCGAAAATTTATATTCTTCAAAAGAAATTTTTTAATGACAATTTAAAAATTAATTAGTGCGAATTTTTATCTAACTCTTTTTATAAACTGTTTTTCTATCGAAAATTTATATATTCTTTTTTCAAAAAAATTTTTTAACGACAATTTAAAAAATAACTAGTTCGAAATTTCATCTAACTTTCTTTAGTTCTTCCAACTTTCTCCAATAAACTATTTTTCTTTGAAAATTTATACATTATTTTTTTTTTTTAATAATTTTAATGGTAATTATAAATAATTAGTTCGAATTTTTATCCAACTTTCTTATAAACGTTTTTTTTTTTCAAAAATGTATATACAAAAAAATATTTTTTAAAGAATTTTTTAAAAATAATTAGTTTTTTTATGGAAAATTTATATGTAGCTATATTCTTTAAAAAAAAAATATTTTTTTAATGATAATTTAAAAAATAATTGGTTCGAATTTATCTAACTTTGTTATAAACAATTTTTCGTTGGAAAATTTATAAATTATTATATTATAATTTATATATAAAAAATTCGAACTAATTATTTTTAAATTTTCTTTAAATAATTTTTTTTGAAAAAAGAAGTATAAACTTTTGAAATAAAAACAGTTAAATAAATATTCGAATCAATTATTTAAAAAAAATTTCCAACTAATTTGAAAATCAATAAATTTGCATTTTTAATAGTTCGATAGCAAACCTTATTTAAACAAAACGTAATTTAAACTTTTTTGTTTTGTAATTTTCGTAATTTTTTCGTAAATTCGTAATTTAAACAAATTTTTTACACTCAGTAACCAAAAAAAAATTTTTCTGCGGGAAGTTATGACTTGAGATTGTGAAAATAAATAAAATATTAATAGCAAATGTTGATGTTAAAAAAAAAAACGAAAAATTTAATTACAAAAAATTTTTTTGGAACAAATTGAAGCAAAAAAAATTCAAAAAAAAAATTGGATTTACGTGAGGTCATTTGACAATGTGCTATTCTTTTTTTTAATAAAATTCGACGAAGAGGAGTTAACCGTTTTTTTTTGGACAATTTGTTCTTGGTTCAACATTTTTTTGGACGACCTCAAGAATGCCAGCGCGACGTGGTAAAAAAAATACCGTCATTTTTCTCGTCTATTTCTTTCAGTTATGCGCATCTGCATTTATATGCAATATAGTTGCAGTACCAGAACCAGTGCTGACCATCTAATTTACATAAATCTCGAGAATTTGAATATATTTTTCTTCCTTCTGGCCGAGGCTCTGTCTATGTATGTGTATGTAAGCTCTTCGCCTGGCCATTTACCACGTCCAGTAGATTGTAGTTGCATATAAAGTGCCCTCTAACAACCGCACAAGAGAAGAACAGTCACATATAATAGGCACTAAATGTAACATTAAATAGCCACGTTCACCCTGAAATTGATCCGTGCGATCGTAAAGTTTACCTCTTCGATTCTTGCGATGGTTTTGTACAAAATATCGTAGTTGGGAAAAAAAACCAAACAGTTTCGTTAAATCGCAATTTTTCAAACGCAACTTTTTTAATCATCTCGTTGGAACGTAGTTTTATTCAACTGTCCTCGTTTGAAATTATTCGAACGTTATAATCGCTTTTAATAATTGGCTTCGCGTCGAATCGGAAGTCGCCTTAATATTTTATTTCCTCCGATGATTAATTTGACATTGCCTGAATGAATGATGCTGAAATACAGTACCAAATTGTACCTACGTGAAGAACGAACGCACATTTAATTCGTGCCGAATTTATATATTTTGTAAATAATTTTTTTTTTGATATTCTGTGGTTTTTTTTTTTAAACAAAGTTGTCGAAGATTTTTTTTTCGTAATATAAATTTCATTGAAATATTTACTTTAAAATGCATCGGGCAATCGTAGTTTGTATATCTTTATCTCACGTACTTTTATTAAAATGCATCAAATCATCGTATTTACGAATTTTTAGCGCATACTTTTGAACGCATCCGTTAATCGTAGAATCAATAATTCACGTTATATAATTTGTATGTTAGGCAACCGCTTTTGCATTTTTTGAACGCATCAAACCATCGTAGATCTTTTAATAATGATTTTTTTTTTATCATTTGTACAAATTTGTTTAATTATTTTGTTTTTTTTTATATATTTTTTTTACAATAAAAATGCCTTAATTTCATTAGAAAAATCTATTTTTTTATGTTTATTTTTATGTGTTCTCTTTTACATCAAATAATTCGACATTCGATTTTTTTCAACAATAATTTTCTAAATCCGAAATTTTCACTTATAATTTTATTTTCGCAAATTTTGTATCTAATTAATTTAGGCAACCGCTTTTGCATTTTTTGAACGCATCTGACCATCGTAGAGCTTTTAATAATGAATTTTGATTTTTTTGTATCGTTTTGAAATTTTTTTTATATATTCTTTTTTTAGAATAAAAATGTCTTAATTTCAATCGAAAAATACTTTTATTTTTATTTTTAGATATACTTATTCTCTTTTACATCTAATAATTTGACATTCGATTTTTTTAAACAATAATTTTCTTATTCCGAAAGTTTTACTCATAATTTTATTTTCGCAAATTTTGTACGTAATTAATTTAGGCAACCGCTTTTGCATTTTTTGAACGCATCTGACCAGCTTTTAATAATGAATTTTGATTTTTTGTATCATTTGTGAAATTTGTTTAATTATTTTGTTTTTTTATATATATTTTTTTACAATAAAAATGCGTAATAATTTCTTTAGATTTGCAAAAATTTCCAAAATCATTGCTGCTTTTTTATTTAATGAAAACGCATAATTTCTTAAAAAATAAATTCTAAAATTATATTCGAATGAATTTTGATTTTCTTTTACATTTATGAAAATTCGTTTAATTTTTTTGTTCTTTAAGAACTTTTGAGGCTCTTATAACCCGATTTTTTTTACCAAAAAAAATAGAAAATTCTAAAATTATGCTTATTAATTTGTCGGTACACTCTGTATTATATAATATCAAGACCTCTACATTTAATAAAAACCAATAATAAAATTTGGAAATTAGTTTATTTGATTTTTTTTTAATTTTTTTTTATCATAAATTTCTTTACATTTCTTTCTTTACAAATTTCTCTTTTACATCGAATAATTCGAAATTCGATTTTTGTTAAACAATAATTTTCTTAATGCGCAATTTTCACTCATAATTTTATTTTCTGTGCTAATTAATTTGTCGGTACACTCTGTATTATATAATATGAAGAACTCTACATTTAATAAAAATAAAAAATAAAATTTCTAACTTGACAAATTTATAGCAGATCTCCCTAAGTCCTTCACTGCATTTCGGACTGAAACTATTTCTAACTTTTCAACCACGTAACTCTATAGATACGCGTACAATTTATAACAGAAAATTCTTGATTTACAAAGTACGATATGTCACAATTTCGTGTGACCGGCATATTTCAAAAAGACCACGAAACCGCTAACTGGCCTATCGCATTTCAATAGGCAACCAGGCTAGCTAGTTACGTACGCTGCCTATTCACCATTCAATAGATAATATGCCACTGCATTTACCTGCCAGCTATAATTAATTACACGCAGCGTTTCAATAGGATTTTTCCTTCGTTTTATATCTAGATTTAGCGAACGTACTTCAATAATAAACTATGCCATTATCCTCGCCATTATCTCTAGCCATTATAGCTGGATTATTCTCCAAAGACAGCTGCTTCTGTTCTAAATACATTTAAATTTCTTATGCAAATATGGAAAATTCGCTAAACAAGTCTCTTGCGTCGCTAAAAAGTATTACTAGAATTAATCTGAACTACCAATCAAAAGTGACTGATTCGCTAAAATTGACATATATGTCAAAAATACGTTATATATAACAGATACGTCAAAGGTGACAAATATAGATATAGATACGTCAAAGTTGACATATATATATCACCGTTGACAGATATATCAATGTTGACTGATGCGTCAACGTTGACAGATAAGTCAAAATTGACCGATATGTCAAAATTGACCGATATGTCAATATTGACATATATCAGTGTTAATAGATATGTCAATGTTAACAGATACGTCAAAGTTGACAGATATGTCAATGTTGAAGTCAATATGTAAGACAGTCACGAATTATCTTCGCTAAAAATTTATTTTTCGATCTGTCGTATGTTTTGCCATTTTTAGTTTCTGATGATGAAAATCAAATATTTTATTTGTGAACGTTGAGAGTGAAACTGTATTCGTACAAATAAGTACTTTAAAAACTACCTACCCACAATTAAAACACAAATTACTATATACATGTATATATGACAGCGTATAACTTATATGACAACTAGATTATTCTGCAAAAAAGTGCTTCTTTTCAAAACAAAAATGTATAAAATAAATTCGAATTTCTTGTACAAATATCTAAAATTCGCTAAAGAAGCGTTATGGCGTTAAAAAGTATTGCTAGAATTAATGTGAACTACCAATCAAAAGTGACTGATACCGTAAAATTGACATATATGTCGTAAATACGTCATATATAACAGATACGTCAAAGTTGATAGATACGACAAAGTTAATAGATGTATCAACATTGACAGATACGTCAATGTTGACACATATATCTCAATGTTGACAGATATGTAAATGTTGACAGATATGCCTATGTTGTTTTATATATATATATATATATATAGAGAGAGAGAGAGAGAGGGGGGGGGGGGGAGACAGATACGTTAAAGTTGACAGATAAGTCTATTTTGGCAGATATATATATGTATATATATATATATATATCAATGTTTATATTTATATATACACACAGATACGTCAAAGTTGACAGATATGTCCATGTTGACAGATACGTCAATGTTAACCTATATATCTCGATGTTGACAGATATATCAACATTGACAGATATGTCAATGTTGATAGATAAGTCTATTTTGGCAGATATGTCAATGTTGATAGTTAAGTCTATTTTGGCAGATATGTCATTATATATATATATATATATAGAGAGAGAGAGAGAGAGAGGGGGGGGGGGGGGGAGAGGTATGTCAATGTTTATATATATATATATACAGTTACGGCAAAGTTGACAGATATGTCCATGTTGACAGATACGTCAATGTTAACTTATATACCTCGATGTTGATAGATATGTCAATGTCGACAGCGATGTAAGAGTGTCACAAATTATTTTATTGCTACAGCTTTAAATTTATTTTTCGCTCTGTCACATGTTATCCACGTTGCCATTTTTAGTTTCTAACCATCAATAACAAATATGTTATTTGCGAACGTTGCCATATCTCGAGAGTGAAACCGTATTCGTACAAATAAGTACTTTAAGACCTACCGACAATGTAAACACAAACTACTAGGTACTATATTATATGACAGCGCGTATAATATAGACGGGGGATTTTCGTGTTGTTGCGCAAGCGACAACACGGACACCGTTATTCCTTCTGCTGCCGATTCCTCCGCAGCGGATGTTAGAAATTCGTCTGCACCTCGCTGCCGCTCGGTTTTATTATCGAAATGTTTGCGCTCGCCTCTCTTCTGTAGCTTCCAGTTCTTACACCTCGTCTCGAATAATATACTGTTACTTTGCATTGGCTAATTAAAGACTACGTCAATGTTTGATATTAGTCCGCGGTGCTGAATCTGTTCTTCATCATTAAAAAAAAAACACCACCACCTCAAACAATTCTTCTAGCAATTCTACAACAATTTTCTTTTTCATTTGATCTTAAACAGCATATATTACGTATACTCGAAAGCGTTTAGTAGCTAAATGCGCATTTCGAAGGCGGTGCCCTCATCGTCACTAGCGCCAGATAAAATACCTGTGTGTGTGTTTTTTTACAGTATTCTGATTCAATTTAACCGCTTTATTTTTAATTGCGATTTTGTAATTTCGCAAAAATCTACAATTTTTTGTTGTTGCTGTACACATTTTGGGAACTTCAAATGTCAGCCTGCACAGTGTTTCTGTTTGATCATAGTGTTCTTTAGTTTGCGGAAAACTGTTTATCTTTTACTACTTGAAAGTTTAAAGACATAAAAAAAATCTATTTTATAAAGAGATTGCAACTGAACAGATCAGGATTAAATAATTTTATTACTTCAATAATTTTATTTTTTCCACATCATTTGTTATGTATTTTAAAAAACAATTAAAAATTTACGACATATACATTATATACATTTATACATTTTATGACATTTCTGCTCTTATATTTATTTCTATTTTTCTTTCTAAATTCAATCCAGTTTCTAAACACAAAGCAATTTTTTTAGAGAATTCTGATTTATCGCATAAACAATTTCGATAATACGGCGGGATTCGCCAGTGTTGCAAATAATTGTTTGTTTACGATAAAAACGAGGATATATTATATAGAGTCTGTTGTTGGTTCGGAGATAATTCCGATATTCAATCGTATAAGTGGAGAATGATGCTCTTGTGTGGTGCGAAATTGCCGGTACCGCTACTGATGCGAATCGATTTACAGATTTACGATCAGTTCGTGGGCAATCGGGTCGTGAGTACCCAACCATTGCCGTACAAACATTAATAAATCAAATTTATAAAAATAATTAAAAAAAATCAGCATTTAGATTCGATACGGCAACGGTGGATGTGACTCTTGCTATGACACATGCGCACCGTACATGCCGGACACTTTAAATACTACACACGTCATCGTAGGGATATTTATATATATTTTTTTAATAACAAAAATAAACGCACATTTTCTCTAATCAAATACATGGCAAATATTCTAGCTAGAACAGTTTATATTTTAATTCTCTCCCTGCCACTGCATTTGCTTACTTTTAACATGGCTAGGGACAATATTCGAACTGTCTTCTGTTGTCTGATGTTTCGTTACACGGCCAACCTCGATAGATACAATAATAATATAATAACAGAATATATATAATGCGATTTGCTCCAATTTATAAGTTCATAATAGATTGGCCAGAGATCCGTACGGCCGCAATATAGAAGAAGGTAATATCGAGATGGTATGTATGGGTGGACCGTTTGTGGTTGGTGTGTTGGCTCAACACGAAAGATTATAAAATAGCGGAAATGTACATGCAAATACTGTTCGAACATATACAGAGTAACATTTAAAATTATATCGAAAAAAACAATCTAGAAATAATTAAATTTCAAGACATTTAATCGTGATTTGGTGTTGAGTATTTCGGAAATAGTAGAATAGTGACAATGACGAAGAAAAAACAAAAGAAGAACGCAAACGCATTAAATGTAGCTCTATCTATTGGCGAGTAGCTCAGCTAACAATTCTAACATCGAATTCAACGCTTTTGGACATTTTGAAATCGCTCTCTTGGACAGCCGCAATGTCCATCCCGTGAAATTTAACAAAAAAAAACAATTCATAAAAAAAACATTTAAAAAATATATAATTTCCCCATATTACCTCTTCACTTCTAACTAAGTCAACTATGCCGAAGAAAACAAAAAGAAGAACGCAAATGCATTAACTATAGCCCCATCTATTATCGAGTAGCTAAAGAACTTAAAGAAACATTTTTTTAAGTATAAATTCAGGCTTCAAGTTCGAAATAGTACATGGAAATTTAATTTAATTTAATTTGATTAAAATGGACGAGAATCAAATCAATTAATTTATAACAATTTTCTTTGGTTTTTTTTTAAATCAATGATTTTGAGAGTTTTTATATAATCACCCACACTTTGCTCTTAAGTGCATCTAATGACGAGCTACGACCGATTTATTATTTCTGTATTAGTTATAACTAATTAAACACATCCACTATCGCTAATTAGCTGTAATGTATATTTATAATCGTCTCACGAGAAATTATAATTAATATGACGATTAATATAAGCTAAGAATTAATTGGTTGTACTCAACTTGTGTGGTTATGGCTTTGAAACTGCATGTTATGTTTAGGTTATGAACGAATCAATAGTGCACGTATTTTGACATTTGATTTCTTGAAAATGTGGTATTTGTTAATTAATAATATTTTCCGATTAATATATTTTTAATGTATATCAGATCTTTTATTATGTCAAGTTATCGCCAAATTAGTTCAAACACACACTTCATATTTAAGATACTAAAAACTAACCTTCACATTACCATATTTAAAATATGTTTTAATACACTTCAGCTAATTTGAACTAATTTGGAGACAAATTTGACGTAATCATCGATTCTCCTAGCATGCATTGTAAGTACAGATCACACAATTAATTATAATATGTTGGTGTCTTTGTGTTATTTAAAATTTCAATTATTTTAATTTTATATTTAGAATGTCAAATTTTCTCTACATTAGTTCAAAAGCACTCTTTACATTTATAATACCAAAAACGAACGTACTATATTGAATATGCGTTCTAATGCACTTGAAACTAATTTGAGCTACTTATTTAATTTGAACTAATTTGTAAGTAAATTTGACGTAACCAGCAATTCCTGTTGTAAGCATTCAGCATACAATTGTCTTTGTATTTTGTATACTTATGTCTTTGTATTTTCCAAAAATTTCAATTATATTATTTTTTCATTTAGAATGTCAATTTATCGTCAAATTAGTTGAAGTACACACTTTATACTTATGATATAAAAACTGACTGTTGATATTGCCATATTTGAAAATATGTTTTCGATGCACTTGAACTATTCGGTAATTTGAACTAATGTGGAGACAAATTTGACGTAACAAATAATTCCTCTAGCATGTATTGTAAGTATACATCATACAATTAATAATATACTTATATCTTTGTATTTTCCAAAAATTTCAATTATATAATTTTTTTCATTTATAATGTCAAATTATCGCCAAATTAGTTCAAATACACACTTTATACTTATGATATAAAATCTGTCTGTTGACATTACCACATTTGAAAATGTTTTCAATGCACTTGCACTATTCGGTAATTTGAACTAATTTGGAAACAAATTTGACGTAACCAGCGATTCCTTCTAGCATGTATTGCAAGTACTTCATATCCATATCATTTAAATGTAGTCGGTGGTTGGTTTATATATTTTTGATTCTTGCACTGTGCTGGTGATGGCGCTGGTGTCGGCGGTGTCACGCATGCGCAACCGCGCACACACACACATTACACACACTCCCCTCTCCCGGTCCCGCCACTACCTCGCAGAACACGACAGTTGCCCCCGATTTACGTATCCGTGTGATGTGACGTAGTGGTATGTCTAGGGGAGGTTGCTATGCACCTAGATCGTACATTCTCACCCTCACCCACCCTCACCCATCGTCAGTCGCCCTTACAATTGCATCTGTCTGCATGACAGCTGTCACGATTTGTGGGCGAAATAAAAGAGTGTTGTCGTTTTCATTTTGCAAGATTCTTTGTGACAGTAGGTCAAAAAGTTGTAGACAGTAGTTCTAAAAGTAATAGACAGTAGTTCAAAATAAATTTTATAGTTCTGTATGACATTCGTCACGATTTGTTGTTGAATTAATGAATCGAGTCTAAAATTATTTAACTTTTCATTTAACATAAAAAAAAATTAAAAAGTACGTTTTATTTTTATTTTGAAGTTTCAATTAAAACATGATCGTTTTGGACTTAAAAATGAATGGGCGAAATAAAAGAATGTCGTTGTTTTCATTTTGCATGCTTTTTTGTGACAGTAGGTCAACTAGAAGTAGTAGAGTAGTTCAAAAAGTAGTAGACAGTAGTTCAAAAAAAATAAGGCAGTAGTTTAAAAAAAAAATTAATTGTTTTAATATAATTTGTTTATATATAGTTAAATTTATATGTTAAATAGAACGAATTTAAAGCGATATTGGACGAACTAAAAAAGTCAAATTCGAAAGATTTATTTCTAATATTTTCTAACAAAGAAATCATTGAGCTCTCGGATGATTTAGCATGTGTTAAATTAATGAATGTTCCAATATATGTCTTTCGATTTGTGCTATTGCTGTTAAAATGTGAATAGACTTAGTGCGAAATGTATTTTTATATAAGTTTTAATTGTTTTCCTCTTAAGCTCTGTTAAACGAGCATAAACCTACAAACCGGCGGATATTAATTACACCACCGTAGAATTACTAATTTTACGCATGTAACGTTTGTATATATATTTGTATTACTGTTAAATAACGTAATATTAATTGTTGACGATGACGATTGAAGAATGACGATTTCTTGAGTGACTTCTTGCGCAGTTAAAGGTGATATTTTTTCAAAAAAAAAAAAAAAAAAACGCGAAGAAGGTACTTATTTCGAACTACTCGCCGATACATATCACACTTTTCAAACAAATATCGTTATATAAGCTCCCCTTTTCAAATCGTCGCCCGGATATTTTCTTTGGCCGACATTCAGTTTACCATTCTCGCGACCAGATATCGTTTTTCGTAATCTAGACGGTACTTGAGCGAGTGCCGCGTGGAACTACATTCCGCACGGCGCAATTTTTACGAATTCCCGCAGATTGTTCTTTACGACTCGATATTTATAATTCGCGGCTTCGGAATGCTCCACATAATATTGCGTTTGCGAAATAATTGCGAAATTATCGATTCCGATTCGAATTGTTAACATTTTATTGCTTTTTAACACGTATGAGGGCTGGCCAAGCAAAACAATATTTTTTTCTAAATGAAATTTTTTTTTATTTGCATATATAACATCACCCTAAGAACATATATATTTCAAAGCGCCGGTGCACTACATGCGCATTTCGAACGCTATGCTCTCATCTGCACTAAAAAGCTGACTGATTATTTTTTGTCGTTTATAATGGAATCTTATAAGAAAAATTAAATTGTTTTTCTAAACATATTTCTAAGCGCCAGTGCGCTAAATGCGCATTTCGAACGCTCAGCTCTCATCTGCACTAAAAATCTGAACGATACATTTTTGTCGTTTATAATGGAATCTTAGAAGAAAAATTTTTTTGGCAGAAATTTTAAACATAAACGTAGCTGAATTTTGAGATTAAAAAAAAAAAATAACTAGCATAGCTAAAGCGTTCAAAATTTACCATTACCTAATTCAAACCTTTTTTAGTGTGCCTTAAAAAAAATACATCTTTACGATTATTCAAAAAGAATATTTTTTGATAAATCAAAATGCACCGTGTTTCTCATGCAAAATCAACATGCCACACCGCCCCCTTAAAAGTGTTTCGCAATTTTTATACCAACGAATTTTTTTGTGATAAAAATAGTGCAATGATATAAATTTAACACTCGGTAGTTCAAAATATTCCAACACAGATATTAAGGCCTCGGCAATTTTTTTTCGATAATGTGTTAATTTTTGGCAGAGTCTCAAAGTAGAAGAAATTTTGAACAAAAACGTAGCTTAATTTTGATATTTTTTAAAAAAATAACTAGCACAGCTAAAGCGTTTAAAATTTACCATTACCTAATTGAAACCTTTTTTTGCGTGCCTTAAAAAAAATACATCTTTACGATTATTCGAATAGATTATTTTTTGATAAATCAAAATGCACCATGTTTCTCATGAAAAATTAACAATGCAGACCGCCGCCTTAATATATATAATTTATTAATTTTTCTTATTTCAACAATTTAAAAAAATAGCTTCATAAATGTAATATATATTCTATAAAAAAAATATATTTTAGAACAAAAAAATATATTGTTTTCACTTGTTTTTGGATATTTTAATGTTTGAAACGTTCGATGGAATAAATAACTTCTTATATTTGAATAATTTGAAATAATAGATTTTTTTGGTGGTGCCAGTTTTTTTGGAAAAATTATTTTTGTTTATATTTTACGATTCTATGTATTTATCGATTAATTAGTAACGACATTTTAAAAAAAAGTCAAAAATTTGCAATTTTTATTAACTTTTGGTCAAATATATAAAAATAAAAGTGTTTTGCAATTTTTACACCAAAGAATTTTTTTGATAAAAATAGTGCGATGATGTAAATTTGACACTCGGTAGTTCAAAATATTCCAACATAAATATTAAGGCCACGCCAAATTTTTTTTGAGTCTTCAATCGAGTCTCAACGTAGAAGAAATTTTGAACAAAAACGTAGCTCAATTTTGATATTAAAAAAAAATAACTAACATAGCTGAAGCGTTCAAAATGTACCATTATATAATATAAACCTTTCTTAGTGTATATTAATAATATTATGTTTTTAAAAAAATTTCTTGCGGCTAAAAATCAACATGCCAAACCGCCCTTGGAAAAATGTTTCGCTATTTTTAAACCATAGAATTTTTTTGATAAAAATAGCACGATGATGTAAATTTGACACTCAGTAGTTCAAAATATTCCAACACAGATATTAAGGCCTCGGCAATTTTTTTTTGATAGTGTGTTAATTTTTGGCGGATCCTCAAAGTAGAAGAAATTTTGAAGCTCAATTTTGACATTAAAAAAAAAAACTAATACAGCTAAAGCGTTAAAATTTTACTATTACATAATATAAACTTTTCTTAGTGAGTATTAAAAATATTATGTCTTTAAAAAAATTTGTTGCGGCTAAAAATTAACATACCACACCGCCCCCGTTAAAAGTGTTTCGCAATTTTTAAATCAAAGAATTTTTTTGATAAAAATATTGCAATGATGTAAATTTAACACTCGGTAGTTGAAAATATTCCAACACAGATATTAAGGCCTCGGCAAATTTTTTTCGATAGTGTGTTAATTTTTGGCAGACCCTCGAAGTAGAAGAATATTTGAAGCTCAATTTTGATATTAAAAAAATATATAACTAATACAGCTAAAGCGTTAAAATTTTACCATTGTCTAACCTAAACCTTTCTTAATGTATGTTAAAAGTATTACAGCCTTAAAAAAATTTCTTACGTCTAAAAATCGACATATCAAACCGCCCCCGTAATATTTCTAATTAATCAAATTAACTCACCTCGTTTCAAGTAATAATCAAAAACACATTACGAACAATCCGTTACTTTTTATACTCTCCATATTTTCAATATACACACATTTTTCAATATAATTTTCACTTTTATCGATTTCCCCGGAGAACCGTTCGATTATTACATTCACCTACCTACACCTACCTGGATTACCTTGAGCTGCACGTCACAATTAACCCGTGCACGATCATTACTTTTTACACACGCATTATTATCTTTCGCATAAACACCCAAATTTATTACCGAAATGCAAACATAATACAGACGTAAATCATTTTTATAGTTTCGAGCGGCGAATTTTTATTCATTTCTTCGCCGGTATATGATATTAAACAAAATATCATAAATTTTCGTTTAGTATGTTAGTATTAACAGATTTTTTTAAATAAATATAGAATGTAAAATTTTTTTTTTTGTTGAAATAATCTGGGTTTTTTTTGATAAAAATTTGATGGAAAAAACGGCGAAAAAAATCGAATTTCGCGTATACCCTGTATATAGTTGACATGAGTACCGACTCGGCTTGTTTGCAGCACAATATGGATTTTAAGAACTACGCAATCATCTTCTTATGTAAAACCTGCTACGATTACAAGATATGTTCTTCATCTCTGTCGAGGTGTATCTTTCTGCGGACTTGTTGGTCTTTCTTCAATGCTATAAGAGATTCCGAAATGTCAATAGTGATAAATGATATGTGTGTGCTCGAAAATCGGCGGATTATAATCGAAAGTAATGATAAAAATTTTTTTTTTAAACCTTTCAAATGGAGAGAAAAAAATTAGAAGTTTATTAGTATGTCTTGTTTAGATATTAATAAAATCTTAAAATAATCAGAAGAAAAAAATTAAATTTTTTTTTTGTAATTGTGATTTTGAAGTTTGGATATGTATCAAGATTTTTTTAGATTTTTTATTTTTTTTAATTATGTCTTATCAAACTAATTGTGAAGATAGTTATTTATTAGAGTGAGCTTTTACCTACTTGCTGTGTGGAATTAAAAAAATATATAAATATATTTTTATTAGTAGATATTCATTTAATGTCAATAGTGTGCCAATGCACTGCATATGCCTCCTAGGGGCAAGACATGGGCAACGACGCTCTGGCCTATAGAGCGGTCTCTATACAGGGATCCCGGTCTATAGGAAAGATTCAGGCTAACCCACGGTATTAAGGGGATTAGGCTGAATCGGTGGGGCGACGGCTAAAATATGCACTCATTGGTCGGTGCAAGGCAAGGAGAAACCAGCACTGTACCTTTCTCAAGTTTACAAATGAAATGTCGATTATCTCAAATATATTACCCCAGGTGAGTAGAGCCAATGGCTCAGAATCTCACCCTGCTACTTCGGTAGCAGGCAAGCCCTCGGATTCTGGGGAGGGCAAGAGATCGATTTCGTCGGGAATTCTACGAGTCGGAGCGTGGAATATACGCAGTATGAATAGGATAGGAAAGTTAGAGAATTTGAAATTAGAAATGGAGAGACTTAAACTGGATATTGTAGGGATTAGTGAAGTTAGGAGGAAAGATCAAGTAGATACGTGGTCAGGAGAATACAGATTAATAACCACAGCATCAGATAATGGGCATACCGGTGTAGGTTTTATAATGAATAGAAAGTTGGGATGTAGAATAAAGAGTTATTACCAAGTTAGTGATAGAATTATAACTATTAGATTAGACACGAAGCCAACGGACACAGTTATAGTGCAAGTATATATGCCAACTTCAAGTCACGATGATGAGGAGGTAGAATCCATTTATGAGGAGATTGAATCTAGGTTAGCAAACGTTAAAGGACAGGATAATCTAATTGTAATCGGAGATTGGAATGCCGTAGTAGGTAAGGGAAAGGAAGTTTCAATAGTAGGAGAATATGGAATAGGAACACGTAATGATAGAGGGGATAGATTGGTAGAGTTTTGTATTAGGAATAAGCTAGTGGTAGCAAACACGCTTTTTCAGAATCACAAGCGCAGGATATATACGTGGAAAATGCCAGGAGATATAGGGAGGTATCAGATAGATTACATACTGGTTAAAGAGAGGTTTAGGAACCAGATTAAGAATTGTAAGAGTTACCCTGGAGCAGATATTGATAGTGACCATAATTTAGTAGTCCTGGACTCAGAGGTCAAATTCAAGAAATTACAGAAGTCTAAACAGGTCAGAGTAGATGTCGATAGGTTAAAATTAGCTGATGTATGTGAAAAGTACAAGCAGAAAGTAGAAATCATGGCAAATGGAACATCTAGGAGCGACATAGATTGCGAATGGAGGGAAATCAGAAATGGGTTAACTACAGCAGCAAATGAAGTATTAGGCACAAAGAAAAGGGCAGGTAGGAGGGAATGGATCACCGAAGAAATAGTTGAAATGATAGAAGCAAGAAGGAAAATTAAAATAGGAAACACAGAAGCAGGACAGAAAAAATATAAGGAACTAAGGAACTTAATTAATAGGAAATGCAAGCTAGCCAAAGAAGAGTGGATAAAAGGAAACTGTGAGGATATTGAGGAGGATATGAGAAGAGGTAAAGTAGATTTGGGCTACAGGAAAATTAAGTCACATTTTTCTAAAGTAAAACCAAAGGGTAACATTATATGTGATAAGCAGGGTAAGGAACTCACAGAAAATAAGGAAAAAGCTAGAAGATGGAAGGAGTATCTTGAAGATTTATATAAAGGTAGGCAGGACATGGAGGAGCTAGAAAGTGTGGAACAGATAGATGAGGATGACTTAGGTCCTAGCATACTTAGGTCAGAGTTTCATAGAGCACTAAATGATTTACGGAATAACAAAGCAGCGGGGATTGATATGATACCAGCCGAATTAATAAAACACGCAGGGGTAAAAATGCAGGAGCGATTATACAGGTTAGTTTGTAAAATATATGAGAAGGGAGAAGTACCACAGGATTTTCAGCGTAGTAGAATAGTAACAATGCCGAAGAAAATAGGAGCTAATTTGTGTGAGAACTATAGGACCATTAGCCTACTATCACATGCATCGAAGATATTGTTAAAGATTATTTATAGGAGATTAGAAAATTTTGTTACTAGTTTGTTACTTTTTAATGTTTTAAAACTCAACTATTGTTAATAGTTGAGTTTTAAAACATTAAAAAATTTTTTTTTTGAAAAAATCGGTGATTTTCTAATTTTTGTTGGATTTCATTTAGTGTTTTACCTACTTTGTTGTGTGGAAATAATGAGTTGGCATTATAAAAGGGTGGTAGTAAATATACTGCAGAGTATTTTATTTTTAATTATTATTTTTAGGATTTGTTTAATAATAATAAAATATTAAAAATTGTGATTTTTGAAAAATATATCGGCTTACACTATTAGAGATTTTTTTTTAAATTAGAAATATTACAAGAAATATAGTTGAAATATTTTTTTTGGAAAATGATGAAACTTTTTAATATGAAAATAAGTTGTCTATATTATTTAATTTTTGTGATGTTTTTTAATGAAATTTGCACACTTTTATCGCGAATTTATTATTAAAATATTAATAAATTACCTCAAAAAAATTATGAAAAAAAAATAGTTTTAAACATATTTAAAAATTAAATATCTTGTCATAGCAAATGCTGAACTTTCTCTTACAAATTGTTTGTCGTAAAATAAAGATGAAAATAAATTTATTAATCAAGTTAAATTAATGAAAAAAACTTATATATTTGCACAATTGTTGCATTGTACGCAAAACAATTCATTTCTTCGTTTAGAGATGTGACAATATACCAAAAAAAAAAATTTCGCTGGCAAATCAAAAACGAATCTATCATAATTTTTAGTCAGTATTTTAATGAAATAAGTTTCAAAAATATCGCGTGATTAAAAATTTAATTAAAAATAATCATTCTAAGGGTGCATTTCGACTTCGCGATCGTTTTTAAACGTTGACCAAATTCTTATTATAATATTACCACATTCTTTGTTGTTTTTATTAATTTTTGTAGATTTTTTATTTAAAAATATCTGAGC
This sequence comes from Leptodirus hochenwartii, assembly GCA_947310635.1. Lineage (NCBI taxonomy): Eukaryota > Metazoa > Arthropoda > Insecta > Coleoptera > Leiodidae > Leptodirus > Leptodirus hochenwartii. The sequence continues at coordinate 48,176,035 of OX371178.1, forward strand.
CAGGACAAATGCTGATTTATAGACACACCCTAAGGGTACTCCAGTATAAATACTACATCTGGTGAGCAAGGTGTGGCCTTTTATAACAAATTTATGTTCGAAAATATAAAGGGACTTGCAACTGATTTATGATCCCTCTCTCCCCGATGGCAATTTATTGCATTTACAGTCACTGATATGAGGAGAAGAATATTGCAGCCAATCACTCTTCTTCGGACAACTAAACGCCCGTGGACATGCCATCTGACAACGTTCGTATTTGATTAAATCGGAATTTTTAATTCCGCTTGTTCGTTCGTGTTCAAATTTGGACGAAGCATGATGATATATGTAAAAAATATATAAATGCTTTTTCGTGGAAAATTAATTGGGGATTCGAAATCTGCAAGTAGTTTTGCTGTAGGTGGAATAGTTTAGAAGATATCGTCGAAACGCTGAAGATTGAAACATTCGACATTTTGCAAAATCAAAATGAGCAAAATCGATTATCTAACGTATATGTGAAGATATTGTTAAAAGTTGTTTTTTTTGGGGGGGTAAAATCAAAATTTGTGAGGTTATAGCGATTTTTAATTTTTTTTACCAGTGCCTGTGGAAGTTTGCAAAATTGGTTTATTTTTGAGAATTTTTCTAAAATTCTTTTTCCATCCATTTGGCTAATATATCAAAACTTATCCACGAAGATTTTTTTTAATATTCAACTAATTACCGAAAATATTAGCAATTTTCATTTTCTGCCAAGGCACATGAATTTTTTAATTTTTTTTAATCAAAACACTTTTATTTACGAAATTTAAAAAAAAATTCTATTCTGAACCACAGCAAAACGCAAATCACAAAAGATTTTTCTAAACACCTAAATAATTGTAGAGAAATATAAAGAATCGTTGCAAATATAAACCAAATCAAATTTTTTTTGGTAAAATCTTTAAGTAAACTTAAAAGAAAAGCAAACACGAATTTTGAAATTTCCAGTTCAACTTATTAAAAAAACAAACAATTTCTTCGACACCAACAGCAACGAAAGTTAACTTCTTGCCGGGGGGGGATGTTGCTTAGAAAACCTAACTTAGTACGGCACTGCTTCGACACAGAAAATGTGCCGAATGAATTATATCGATGCGGGACAAATAATTTATAGTTGATTAAATAGTCGGATATTATCGCTTAATAGGGTTATTTATATGTTATTGGCTTCGATTGGCTGTTGATAGATGGCGCACTACAGCCCGCAGAACATAATAGACAACTAACGTCTTTGGCGGGCCGAAATTAAACCACTCTTCCAGTTAAACCAAGAAAAATAAATCGATTTGCTTATAAAATATTCATCTTGCACCATAGCGATGTCGATCTTTCTTTCCCTCCACGCTACCTTCTATAACTAACTGTATAATACCTCCATGTCTCCGAATATGACTTGCACTAGTATATCTCTTCTACGCTGCAATATATTTCAATAAATATTTCCCTTGTCCTCAACTAATTTTAGCACGACTTCATTTGTCGCTCTATCTCGCCCACCCAATCCTCATCCTCCTCCTATAGCATCATCTCTCTTCTTCACCAATAGTCCACACCTCAATGCTACACTCCAACATCAGATTCTATTAGAAAATATCACAAACGCACTTTCGAAAATATGAAAATTTTGCCAAATTTCGAATTTGTCCATCTTCAGCGTTTCGTCAATATCTTCTAAACTGTTACACCTACAGCAAAACTAATTGCAGATTTAGAATCCTGAAGTCATTTCCCACGAAAACGAATTTCGATATTTTTTTACACCATCGTCATGCTTCATCCAAATAATAAAACAAATTTGAACAAAAAAAACTTTTTCGTCACAATTTTGATTTTACCAAAATACTACCTTCAGCAAAATTCTTCACATGAAGAATTTTGCACATGTTGATCTTACCAACTTCACAGACCTCTTTCCTACCCTCCTGCGTACCATTAAATACCTGCTCTTAATTCTGTCCCCTTTCTTCGTAGATAACCACCAAACCTCAACATATCTACTTCTTCTCCCGAAATTTGCACTTCTCTTCTTTCAAACGGATTGCAAAAATATCTCAACAACACTCTGGCAACACCACAAACATATAACACCATCTAAAATTCAATAAATTTCGAAACGCCGCAGTTTTTGTACCATAATCTAGTTGGCCAACAACCACAATAATTACCCACCACGTTCTTTCCAGTTAAAATTGTTTCTACCGGCATATAATCTCGATTACCACAGTCTCGTATAATTCGATAATTTGCCGTTTCTGTTTCTGTTTTTTTTTTTAATTACATTCTTCCGAACCAATTCTAAACCAAAATACATTATAACCAACATAATCGGGCAACCAACGTAGGTGTAATTGTATTGTAATATTTTCTATTATTAACATAATTATTGTAATTTATTTGGGTCGCATTGTAACTGTGTAGAGGAGAGAATGACTGTATGCAAACCAGCATGAATATACATAATAGTTTTTTGGTGTGTAGGTGTCGGAATTAAATCAATTATTAAAAAAGTTTTTGTTCTACATATTCGCATAACCATATCAAAGAATAAGATATTTTATAATAAAATACTATCGCGTCAAATACAATTTTTTTAAATATATTTTTATATATATTATATTTTTTTTATATAATTGTAAGTCATCTAATTTTTTTTTAAATATTTTGCACTTTTGTTTGATAAAAACTCCTTTTTAAATTTCGTTTTTGTATCTTTAAATTTAAGATATAGAAATTGAAGTGAAAATAATATTTTTTTTTGTTCTAAAATATATTTTTTTTATAGAATATATATTACATTTATGAAGCTATTTTTTTAAATTGTTGAAATAAGAACAATTAATAAATTATATATATTAAGGCGGCGGTCTGCATTGTTAATTTTTCATAAGAAACATGGTGCATTTTGATTTATCAAAAAATAATCTATTCGAATAATCGTAAAGATGTTTTTTTTTTAAGGCACGCAAAAAAAGGTTTGAATTAGGTAATGGTAAATTTTAAACGCTTTAGCTGTGCTAGTTATTTTTTTTTTAAATATCAAAATTAAGCTTCGTTTTTGTTCAAAATTTCTTCTACTTTGAGACTCTGCCAAAAATTAACACATTATCGAAAAAAAATTGCCGAGGCCTTAATATCTGTGTTGGAATATTTTGAACTACCGAGTGTTAAATTTATATCATTGCACTATTTTTATCAAAAATATTCTTTGATTTAAAAATTGCGAAACACTTTTACAGGGGGCGATGTGGCATGTTAATTTTTAGCCGCAAGAAATTTTTTTAAACATATAATATTTTTAATACACACTAAGAATGGTATATATTATATAATGGTAAATTTTAAACGCTTTAGCTGTGCTAGTTATTTTTTTAAAAAATATCAAAATTAAGCTTCGTTTTTGTTCAGAATTTCTTCTACTTTGAGACTCTGCCAAAAATTAACACATTATCGAAAAAAAATTGCCGAGGCCTTAATATCTGTGTTGGAATATTTTGAACTACCGAGTGTTAAATTTATATCATTGCACTATTTTATCAAAAAAATTCTTTGATTTAAACACTTTTACAGGGGGCGATGTGGCATGTTAATTTTTAGCCGCAAGAAATTTTTTTAAACATATAATATTTTTAATACACACTAAGAATGGTATATATTATATAATGGTAAAGTTTGAACGCTTTAGCTGTGTTAGTTAATTTTTTTTAAATATCAAAATTGAGCTACGTTTTGTTCAAAATTTATTTTTACTTTGAGATTCCGCCAAAAATTAACACACTATCGAAAAAAAATTGTCGAGGCCTTAATATCTGTGTTGGAATATTTTGAACTACTGAGTGTCAAATTTACATCATCGTGCTATTTTTATCAAAAAAAATTCTATGGTTTAAAAATAGCGAAACATTTTTCCAAGGGCGGTTTGGCATGTTAATTTTTAGTCGCAAGAAATTTTTTTAAAAACATAATATTATTAATATACACTAAGAAAGGTTTATATTATATAATGGTAAATTTTGAACGCTTCAGCTATGTTAGTTATTTTTTTTTTTGTATCAAAATTGAGCTACGTTTTTGTTCAAAATTTCTTCTACGTTGAGACTCAATTGAAGACTCAAAAAAAATTTGGCGTGGCCTTAATATTTATGTTGGAATATTTTGAACTACAGAGTGTCAAATTTACATCATCGCACTATTTTTATCAAAAAAATTCTTTGGTGTAAAAATTGCAAAACACTTTTTTTTTTAAATATTTGACCAAAAGTTAATAAAAATTGCAAATTTTTGACTTTTTTTTTTAATGTCGTTACTAATTAATCGATAAATACATAGAATCGTAAAATATAAACAAAAATAATTTTTCCAAAAAAACTGGCACCACCAAAAAAATCTATTATTTCAAATTATTCAAATATAAGAAGTTATTTATTCCATCGAACGTTTCAAACATTAAAATATCCAAAAACAATTTTCACCAATAAATTCCACAAACAAATCTCAAATAAATCAGCAATATTTCATACTCCACTTCTTTCTTCGCACAATTTACCACAAGCTGATTTTTTAAAATTTGTAAATTCAACTTTACTCCTCTTTGATATACTTAAAACGCACATTATACAAACCACCGAATATATTTCTCATACAAAATACTGTTTCGTGTTACTTACGCACCCTGTATATATAATTACATGTATAGTACGAGCATCGCGAATGGAATGCGAACGCCTTGAGCATACACTGTAACAATACCATTAAAACATAATTAGTAATTGGTTATTTAATGCCTCAGCTCCGTTAGCCGAAGACTCTTCAGTCTCAGACCAATATAACACACACATATAAGTTCGCGTGTTCTTTGATTTCACCAGGGCCGCATCCAAATATTTCAATTGAGAATAGTTTATGGTCCATTAATTCACGCTCAAACGTAATTCTTTTTAACAGCTGTTAGAGTTACAAAAGGTCAGTGTTCATAAATCGTTTGTTAAAACGCCTTGTCAGAATGCTCAATAGTTCTCACATGAATTAGCTGCTAGTTTCTTTAACGACATGATCAATATTCTATTGCCGTAATAAAATAAAAATTTAAATTGTTTGTCCAGGCTTTTGCGTGTTCTCGAAATGTTGAGATTTATTTTGTTTTGTACGTTGCTTGATACGTCTCTGTTGAAGTTGTGGCTTTGTTTCTTCAGTCGGAAGATATTATATTAAATCAGCCCGAGGGAACAACTTAGTACGGCAAATAGACCATCGGGATGTTGTTGTAAATTCCAAGACTTACCAAAGATACCGTAAACAATATAGTTTCAGTTAGAAATTTGAAATAGATTTGTACAAACCTTAAAATTGAATATTTTTAATTAGTTCTTCATATCCCATAGAAAAATGATCTAAAACTCTTTTTTTTTTCATGCAAAAATAACTGTATTTTTTTATAAATCTGCAAGACGAATTTGTCCTTTGGTTTCGATTTAACAAACTATTGGTTGAAATATTTTTTCGCGCGAAATTTGTTGAAAATTTTTTATATTGTTTCTTTATAAATTTATTATACAGTTTCACATAATAGAAATTTGAAATAGATTTGTATAAACCTTAAAATTAAATTTTTTAAATTATTTCTCACATCCTAAAAAAAATGAGCTAAAAAAAGTTTTCTTTCATGCAAAAATAACTAATTTTTTTTATAAATCTGCAAAACGAATTTGTCCTTTAATATCGATTTAACAAACTATTTGCTGAAATATTTTTTCGCGCGAAATTAGTTGAAAAATTTTCATATTGTTTCTTTTTAAATTTATTATTTAGTTTTACATAATGGGAATTTCAAATAGATTTGTATAAACCTTAAAATTGAAATTGAATAAAAAAAAAAAATATTTTCGAAGATTTTGCATTTATACCTCAAACGAATTAATAAAAAAAACGTGTTTAAAATTCCAACGAGTTAAAAAATTTCACGTTAATTAAAAGAAATTGATTAATTAAACCAGTAAAAAAAAATTGTCAGTTATTTTATAAAATTTTATTATTTTATTAAAAAAAACATCTTGCTGTTTTTTTTACTAATTTTATAAAAACTATGTGAAATTTTTAAAAACGAATCAATAATAATCAGTAAAAAAATAAATTTTCAGTTATTTTATAAAATTTTATTATTTTATTTAAAAAAATATATTCTTGCTATTTTTTCTAATTTGATGAAAATTATGTGAAATTTTCAAAAACGAATACAACAAGTATTTTTATGAACTGTAGAAAAATAGTAAAGAGAAAATGACTACGAAAGTACAAAAGAATGTGATATTTTTTTGTTTTGTTGAAAACGAAGAGTAAAAATTCAATAATTCTTCTACAACCTTTATAATGTGTTCCAAAGTTCACGAAAAAAAAAAAAAATTATCTACAAGTTCTTTTGCAAAACACAACAAAACGCAATTAGTTGTAATAAAAACTCGATAAAGTTTTAAAAACAAATAATATACGAGGAACTCTTGAAGAAAACCTACGCTGGGTTTTATCTTTATCTTTATAACCGATTGTTAGTTACGTTGTATTGCAACATTGCGAATTGTCTCACATGCACATATTTCTGCAGAATAGTGCCAATAAATAAAGTAATGGATAAATATTCAATTTGCACTTGAATAGTCTGTCCTAGAACGAATGGTTTTGACCTTTATTGGACGCTGATTAGTAACACACAATAGATGAGTATACAGTATGCAACCCAAGTCACATATCGCCTTTAAATTATACACTGCTGAACAGAATGGTACTTAGGATTTTTATTATTATCGAATTACTTTCGATGATGTAAGAAGTTGTTTAAAAAATAATAAAGATATATACTTGATAAATAATACAGAGTGATTTTGCAAAATATATCTAGTTGCGAAATTATTTTACTCTTTTTTAAGAAAACGAATGATCGTTCTTCAATTTTGATTTTTTTTTTTAGAAAACGGCTTTAGTTTAGCAGATATTTTCTCAAATGCGGTCCTGTCCAGACTTGCAATCGCAATATACAGGATAGACAAGATTCAAATTTATATTTCATTAAATTAAATATTTGAACGTCCGCCGAAATTATATAAATTATTCGAAATATCATATTTATTTTAATATATAATACAGTGTGTTTTGTAATAAATAGTCCGATACTAATTTCTATAAAATAAAATAGATTTTTTTTTAAAGACACGCATTATATTCTTAGTTTCATTAAAATAATTTAAAAAATCTTCGTATTTAATTTGATATAAAAATGCTCTCATTGTAGAAAAAATGTAAATTATAATTTTCATTATCCTGTATTTTACCGATTGTAACGATTGTTACGAATTGAATTTAAACGAAAGAAATTGGTACTAATCGTGGAGGATACAGTCAAAACCAAAAATACTAGGACATACTATACAACCATGGTATATAACACTGTTAGTTAATAGGCCTAGTTCTATATATGGCCGCAAGGTGTCGCCACACCAACACTGCAGCACCATCATCCGAAGAAAATACTTCCATAATACACAAAATATACTCTTTCTCTATCCCAACAATTTTCTGCAGTTATAAAATGATTTGTGTACTTTGACCTCGCATTGTTTTATTTTCATTAAGTATATTTACATACATATTTTCTTATTGGTTTTCCTCAATTTTCCATTAAAAAAATACAACAAAATCTTTACGTCAGTCCAAAAAAATGGCTTTTGTTGCCTTGATTTTTTTTTATGGTCCCGTTATATTGTGCCTGCCTAGATTTCGGACACTCGGTATAGTATCGTGGTGCGGTGCCGCTATACCGAGTGTTGCCCAGCCAGTGCCTAATTAGTTTTTTAATAATTAATTAATGAATTGATTCAACTGTCGCCGCGTTATAAATATATTATATCGACGCTTTTTTAATTAAAAATCGATGTTTTTGCGGTGCATCGATTTGTACCAAAATAAAGTGTAAAATGCTACTCTAATTATCGATATTCTGCGCTCAATTAAAATATGTATGCGCAAACATTTTCCACGAATTCAAAAAAAATTTGATCTACGCATTTTTCTACGCTGCCTTCTATAACTAGTCTAATCTCATAAAAATGTTTTTTTTTGCCTCAAGTATAATTAATACATCCTCAATTTGTTTTTACTCAAATTTTTACTCAAAGTCTCCCTAATACAAAAACCATTGTAAAAAAAAATTCTTTATAAAAATAGTTCTCTACGCTGCCTTCTATAACTAATCTAATTTTATAAAATTGTTTTTCTTTGCCTCAAGTAAATTTAATACATCCTCAATTTTTTTTTAGTAAAATTTTTTACTCAAAATCTCCCTATAGAAAAACCAATTTAAAAAAAAATTCTTTATAAAAACCATTTGTCTACCTGCCTTCTATAACAAATCTAATTTTATAAAATTGTTTTTCGTTGCCTCAAGTAAATTTAATACATCCTCAATTTTTTTTTACTAAAATTTTTTACTCAAAATCTCCCTATAGAAAAACCAATTTAAAAAAAAATTCTTTATAAAAACCATTTGTCTACCTGCCTTCTATAACTAATCTAATTTTATAAAATTGTTTTTCTTTGCCTCAAGTAAATTTAATACATCCTCAATTTTTTTTTACTCAAATTTTTTACTCAAAATCTCCCTATAGAAAAACCAGTTTAAAAAAAAATTCTTTATAAGAACCATTTGTCTACCTGCCTTCTATAACTAATCTAATTTTATAAAATTGTTTTTCTTTGCCTCAAGTAAATTTAATACATCCTCAATTTTTTTTTACTCAAATTTTTTACTCAAAATCTCCCTATAGAAAAACCAGTTTAAAAAAAAATTCTTTATAAGAACCATTTGTCTACCTGCCTTCTATAACTAATCTAATTTTATAAAATTGTTTTTCTTTGCCTCAAGTAAATTTAATACATCCTCAATTTTTTTTTACTCAAATTTTATACTCAAAATCTCCCTATAGAAAAACCAATTTAAAAAAAAAATTCTTTATAAAAACCATTTGTCTACCTGCCTTCTATAACTAATCTAATTTTATAAAATTGTTTTTCTTTTCCTCAAGTAAATTTAATACATCCTCAATTTTTTTTTACTCAAATTTTATACTCAAAATCTCCCTATAGAAAAACCAATTAAAAAAAAATTCTTTATAAAAACCATTTGTCTACCAGCCTTCTATAACTAATCTAATTTTATAAAATTGTTTTTCTTGCCTCAAGTAAATTTAATACATCCTCAATTTTTTTTTACTCAAATTTTATACTCAAAATCTCCCTATAGAAAAACCAATTTAAAAAAAAAATTCTTTATAAAAACCATTTGTCTACCTGCCTTCTATAACTAATCTAATTTTATAAAATTGTTTTTCTTTGCCTCAAGTAAATTTAATACATCCTCAATTTTTTTTTACTCAAATTTTATACTCAAAATCTCCCTATAGAAAAACCAATTTAAAAAAAAAATTCTTTATAAAAACCATTTGTCTACCTGCCTTCTATAACTAATCTAATTTTATAAAATTGTTTTTCTTTTCCTCAAGTAAATTTAATACATCCTCAATTTTTTTTTACTCAAATTTTTTACTCAAAAACTCCCTATAGAAAAACCAATTAAAAAAAAAAATTCTTTATAAAAACCATTTGTCTACCTGCCTTCTATAACTAATCTAATTTTATAAAATTGTTTTTCTTTGCCTCAAGTAAATTTAATACATCCTCAATTTTTTTTTACTCAAATTTTTTACTAAAAATCTCCCTATAGAAAAACCAATTTAAAAAAAAAATTCTTTATAAAAACCATGTGTCTACCTGCCTTCTATAACAAATCTAATTTTATAAAATTGTTTTTCTTTGCCTCAAGTAAATTTAATACATCCTCAATATTTTTTTACTCAAATTTTTGTTATAAAAACCATTTCTCTACCTGCCTTCTATAACTAGTCAAATCTTCCGAGTCTTTCACTTTTACTCAAGCAAATTTAATTCATCCTCAATTTCCTTTACCCATTCTTTAAAATCTCCCTATAAAAGGTTCACCTTCCTTTCCTATTTACCGCCACGCCTCACAACCGAACAATGATACATTCGTCAACTACGTCTTGAATAAAATTCACATATTTCTCAACGTCAAAATTCCTTTTTCTCTTGGAATCTTCTCCATCCTCCTAAAATCATCAAACATTTTCAGCACATAACCGAAATATGTGCAAAAATTCAGCTTGTTTACACTATTCGGCTTATTTAATCCGATCTACATATTCTTCTACCACGCCTTCTATAACTAGCCTAATCTTCCAAATATCTAAACTGTTCTTCAACTAATTTCAATACATCCTCAACATTTTTTAACTCATCTTCAAAATCTAAAATCGTACGTCTATCTCACATTGATTTTCCACCACGCCTCGCAGCCGTACAACGATACATCTATCAATAAACTGCTAAAAAAGCAATTTTAAGGTTGAGAAACTAAAAAATACTTCGCATCGTCGTCACCCTCCAAAACCAGACAAATTTCGATTGCGACAAAACAATCGAAATCCTCGCAGATCGTTCCAGAATTTTTATTGGGAAATCAGGATGTTGTGTTGGTTATATACACACATATATCCGTCCACAAGACGAGCGAAAAGGAACCAACAACGTACGAAGAACACGAGGAAGCCGGCGGACATGCACCGAACATTCCTACGTAATATCTTGGCCGGGAATCGATCAGAAGAACCAGGTACGTCCGTGCGTGCGGTGAATATACGGTAATACAGTGGCGTCATCTTCAATCTTCAATCACATAAGCGTGCTGTACAACATATGAAGAAGTACATATATACGCACAGCGCGCATCCGATGAGGAAGCCCTTTCACTTTCCCCATTCCTCATCAACTCTGATTGCTACTCATCTTTAAATCTGCTACCAACAACAACAAATCATCGGCGCTCTTCGTTTTATACCACCACCAAGATATTTGCTACTACATTCAACAAATTTTCTGAAACCATTCTGCGGTTTTTCATTACCCACTTTCTAAGTGATTACATATGATAAGCCATACAAAATATGAAATAATCCAACTCTTCTGTTTGATATGTGCACTTCTTTTCCATGTTGCAACACGTGCTGCCGCCGCGTGCAGATCTTCGGTCACGTTCGTATCAAGCACGTTCTATGCCGAGTCCGCTTTGTCGCTAAATATTATCTTCTTCTCGTTTCATAACTGTACAAGATGTGCAAGTAAGTATACGTCCGCGACTCGTTCTTCGTATGTTTATTATAATAAATATTACGGGCACGAAGTACGGACGTGCTATTTACCCCCCCCCCCCCCCGGGACCGTAACAAAATTATTCTTCAATTTTTTTTACTTGAATCGTTTTATTGCCCCCCCCCCCCCTCCCTGCGTCGATTTGTATGGCTTTGAGGCGTGGACGAGAGCGTGTGAAATAAATAAACATACAATGCATTTTTTTTTTATATTGCGCGCTGTTGGACGAGGCTGAAGATTGGGTGGGCGCCAATTAGAACAAAAGTTTGTTCAACTAGTGTTCGTTTAAAAAAAATTTTTTTTCGGAAGTTCGTTTAAAAAGAAATTTCTCCGGAAAAGATGAGCGTTTTTTTTTTTTTTTTTAGTGTTGGAGAGATAGGTCATTTATGTTGTTAGTTATAGAAGGCAGTGTAAAGGGAAAGGAAATATGTGTGGTATATGAAATTGTGCAATTGTTAGATATTCATTCTCAGCTAATCGATTTGATTTGGCATTTGTAATCGAATTATCGCGAAGATTGATCAGGAAATGATTTTGAGGTTAGCAAAGGCCGTTTGTATGTAACAGTAAATGAGGGATAATCAGCTGATTGTTGTGCCCGACTTAATATAATGAAACGCTTCAACTTTGCAAATAATCACCGGTCCCTTTCACTTGATTTCGAATTGTTAAGGTTAGCGTTTTATCGTACGAGAAGCAGTGGTTCGGCAGCGTGCCCAACATTTCTCCAATTTTGGTGATTTGTATACGATATTTTTGCAGAATGTTGCTAAAGGATGCCGCTTTTGAACGGTATATTTTTTGTATTTTTAAGTTTTCGATTACATGTCGCAAAAAAATCACAACTTTCATCAAAAAAAGACGAGGAAGATAGTAAAAAAATACGGGCGTTGAGACAATTGGTAACAATGGCACAAACACGTGATACAATACATGTACAAGCGACCAGATAAACTGTGGTCATGAACCACCTAGTGGTTTCTGCTGGCAATTGTTTGTCCCTAATTTGAAAATCCTTTAATTGAAAATCTATACTCAATTTCGAAAATTTACATGTCTACAAAAAAATCACAACTTTCATCAAAAGACGTTGTCACTAGTGGCATCTGTTGGCAGAAGTTTGTCCCTACTTTGGAGACGCTGCTCTTAATGCCAACGACGAGTGCCTAATTTTAGTTTCAATTTATAAAGTGAACATATCTAAATTTGTTTGAATAGTAGATAAAAAAAAATAAAAAATTAGGATTGAAATTTCGGCAGCTGAAACATCAACGAATAAAAAAAATTATAATAAAAAATCAACGGCATTTCATATTCGCGAAATTCCAGATTATTTCGGTAAAATAGCCGTATCGAATAAATAATAATAATAATAATAATAAAACAATAAAAAATATATATAAAAAAATAAAATAAAAATAATAAATAATTGTACGTTCTCGAAAGTGCCTTTAACTAAATAAAGTAAGTCTGCGTGAATTTTCATGCGAACGTTTCGAACATCAATCATCTAAATGTGAAATATTTTATCCGGGGCAATCAATCAAGCTGAAGAAAAACTTTTTCAATGTCTTTGACGTAATTTATACACTGTGGTAATTAAGCGACTTTTTAAATCTTTAATTGCAACGTAAAAAAGAAACGTTACTTTTTTTTACTTGGTTTGAATAAAAATACATTTGGAAGAAAAAAATTATTTTTTAGAACAAAAAAATATATTTTTTGTCCAAATGAAAGGACGTACAATTTTTTTTTCGGCACAAATTTTTTTTTGTAGCTGTTTTGTGGTAAAAATTTCAGGAGTATGTTTAAATTTACGAAATAATTTTGGACATTTTCAGTTCATCAATTATCGAAATTTCGAAATGCGTAATTCATGTAAAATTGACAACACACTTTAGGCGTGCACTTTGGATGATAATTACGGCCTTTTGCATAATCGAATTCTGCCTAATATGATTAAGATGAGAAAGATTACGAGTCTATTAAAAAAAAGAGCTCGATAGGAATTTTACGTAAATTGAATTTCGATAATAAATCTTAATGTAATGCTAGAGTTCAAATTGACAATTTGTGCGATTAAAATCGATCAGATATAGCGCAAGTTCTCGTTGAAGGCCGTTTTTTTTAAGATTATAATTTTTTTTTATAACAATAAAAAAATGTGATTTTATAAAAATAAATTGTCTGAAATAATTTTATGGAATTAAACCGTGAAAAAAATTGATGTAGATAAATTTTTTATCCGACAAACAAAATTAATTGATTTTTTAATATGAGACAGTTTTCAATTTATAAATTATTTATTATTATAAAATTTTTGACCAAAATCGAGAAAAAATTGATTTTTATCAAAGGTACTTTTTTCGGTCGATTTGCTCAATTTTAATTTTTTTACCAAAATTACCAGAACATTTTTTGAAGAATTATAAAAAAAATAATTCTTAAATTTTAAATCATTAGTTGAAATTGTTCTTCAAAAAAAATTTTTTTATCAACTAATTGTTTAAAAAAAAATTTGAAGAAGAATTAATTTTTTTTTATATTAATTTTTTTTTCTATAAGCTTCTATCCCTAGAATTAACGAATTAATTATTCTTTTTCTTGAAAAATTTTATTCTTTAATCAATCAGTTGCTTAAAAAAATGTTTTTTTGAAGAATAAAATTTTTTAATTTTAATTTTTAATTCTTTTTTTATAAGCTTGTATTAAAGTGATGTTAAAAAAAATAATTATTCTTATTATGCAAATTTTTATTTATTTTAGTTTAATTTAAAAAAAATTTTTTTTTAACGAATTCTATATATTTTTTATTTTTTTATTTGTTCTTATAAGCTTCTAATAAAGTTGCGCTAAAAATTTAAAAAAAAAAATTGTTTTAATAAATTAGTTAATTAAAAAATGTTTTTTTATTGGTATTTTTTTAACAAAAATAAAATGAGCATTAAAAAAATATATAACAAACAAAACAACCATATAATTAGATATATCTTATATATGATTGCTAAATCTGCAGGCAAGGCACCTTTAAGCAGCACCTTAGGGCCTTATTTCGCTGCCCTGCAGTGTAAAATGCAAAAATGAACTCTGCAGACTTTTAAAACAGTTTTCTTTTTGCTGCGGCACTGTAAAAATTTGCCCAGCATTTTGATGAAATAGTTTATGAAGTACTTCTTTATACGTAGTTATACATACACTGCAGTGCGGCCGCATAGGGCCCTTAGATTATGAACCGGCACCCTAAAATGCAAACACAACACAACAAACGTAACACGTAGCCACAGACCCTCCCCCACGTACGAGTCCATTTTCCGAGCGATCGAAGGGTGCGTGCAATCAGCTGGTATGTTGCCGTTGCGCAGAACCTCTCCATAGACGCCTGCGCGAGCCAGTGTTGTCGTATCTACCAATCCACCTACAATCTAGCGCGAAATGAAAATTATGATACAAAAAATTCGACGAATGACAAATAAATAATTTGAGGCGAAAATAAATAATTTGCGGCAAAAATAAAATTGAAGATATTTCGAAAAAAAAAGTATGTTTGTTGATTTGAAATAAAATTGTTTACTTTGCTACGAAAAAAAATGAAAATATGGATAATTTTTGAAAAATTATATATATATTTCCAAAATTTCTAAATTAATAAATGTCTATTAATGCAAAATAATAGTTAAGAAATATCTTTTAAATGTTGTATAGAGATGGGAGAAATATTGGCGAATTATGAAAAAGTGAAATTTTTTTTTATATATTACGACCACATAAGAAAAAAATAATTCTAAAACTAGAATTGTTAGAAAAAATGGTATTTTAGCAAAATGAGCTTTTCTGGATAAATTGCTAGAAAAAAATGGCATGTTTGTTAAAAATAAAAGAAATGGAAGAATAAAGAATTTCTGCTAGTTTTTACAACTAGGGATTAATAGAAAAGTTAAATGAAAAAAATAAGTAAAATGAAAACAATAGTTTAAAAAAATCTTTTAAAAGTTATATTCGAGATGAGGGAAATATAGGCGAACTGTGAAAAAGTGAAAGAAAATTGTTATATATTACGACCACATACGAAAAAAAAAATTCTAAAACTAGAATTGTTAGAAAAAAAAACGGTATTTTTGCATTTTTTTAAAATAAAATAAAACCAGTAAATTAAAAAATCCAAACAATTTTTTTAACGTTACATTAGCGATGGGAAAAAAAAAAAAGTTTACACTTTTTAAATTTACACACTCTTTATTAAGATACACGAGAGAAAAAAAAATTCTTAGGCTTTTCTAGGTACATTGCTAGAAAAAAATGGCATTTTCGCTAGAAAAAAAAACTAAAAGTTATTCGATAAGAGAAAATTGAATATTTGCTAGTTTTTATAACTAGAGATGGGTTTTTATAACTAGAGATTTCGTCTAAATTATATTAAAAAAAAAATTAAAACAACAAAAATTCGTTAGATTTCGTCGATTTTTTTCGCGCAACTTTTGTATAAAACTAAAATTTGCTCATTCGCAACGAACTATCACCACCCATCTTTCGTCTTCTCATTACATTCTATCCTTCTGTGGTCAACTAAAGTCCATCAATCCCGTACGTGTTTCCTGTTCACAATAATCTAATCAAACAAATGAAAACGCACTTACCGCGAAATCAAACAAAATCCATTCTAAAATAAATCACCGATCAAAATTTTATTTTTAAACAGTAATATATTTTTGCTCGATATGCCATTTTAAAATATTTTTTATCAAGTATTAATCAAATGCTGTAAAATCGAAATTTTTCTATAAAAAACATTTCTTCAGATCCGGCGCAATTAACGGCGACCACCGATTCGGCAACAGGGCGACCGAGGGTGAACAGCTACCCTCAAATCTCTTCGGCATAGAATCCTGCGACTAACTCTGCTAGAAAGACGTTCTGTTAGTTATTGCCATTAATTTCCTTCGCAACGGTGATGATGATTTTCTTTTTCGTCGCGCCGTTGTTTGATTCGTGATTTGTTTCTTTGCGTTTCCAGTGCGTGAATGTCTTCGGTGGTGCTCGAGTGTGGCGAAAGGATGTCTTAGGATGGTCACCGCGAAATATGGTTCTTATCATGAGATTACGCACGGCGGTATGTGGATTCTGCTCAGCGGTAAGTCGATTGTAAAGTATTGTTTTTTTTTTTTTTTTGTGGTACCACTGAGGGTACTTCAAGTACTTCAGCGGCGGGGGGCATTTGTGCGAATTTATACAAATGTGGATGTAATTTTTTTTTTATTGTATGTCGTCTGAAGAAGCATTTTATATTGCTGTAGAAGATATTTTAAAATCGATTTATTTATAACGATGTTTTTTTTTTAATCACTCGGTTTTTTTATGGAAAAAAAATTGATTTTACAACGTAATATAATTTGGTTTAATAGCGTCGTTGATACTTGATAAAAATTATTTTAAAATGTATCGTTAAAAATAGTCAACCATAATATTCTCCAGTATATTTGAGTAAATTAATTTTTTTGGGGAATTTTTAATTAAAAAAAAACGCAACAGAAAATTAAAGATTTTTTTTGTTTTTTTGAAGAATTTTGCTAATTATTATTTTTATTCGATATAATTTTGCCCATAGGTTTTTTATTTTTATTTTGTTAATTTTTTGAATCGCCAGATTTGTTTATAGATTTTTTTTTGATTTTACAAGGTAATATTATTTGGTTTAATAGCGTCGTTGATACTTGATAAATTTATTTAAAAATGTATCGATAAAAATTATTTAGAATATTGTGCAGTTTAATATTTTAGTAAAATAGTTTTTGGGAAATTTTTAATTTAAACAAAACTCGCAACGAAAAATTAAAGATTTTTTTTGTTTTTCGAAATTTTTTTAACTAATTTTTGAATTTTGCTATTTATTATTTTTATTTATTTAACATAATTTTGCCCATACGTTTTTTTAAATTAATTTTGTTATATTTTCTAAATATAATTATATTTTCTGTTGAAAAAATGATAAAAAAATGTCGGTTCGTTATTTTTTTTTAGTCTAAAAAACTCGTTGCTATATAGTAAAGATGGGCATTGCTAATTATATAAAAAAAATGCAAATTAATTTTTTTTTATTTTTAAAAAATATATAAACATATATTTTTTTACACATCGATAGTTTGTTACCGAAGGTAAAATATTATGTTTATTTAAAAAAAAATAGTTGATTTGTAATTTTTCTATCTAAAAAAGTCGATTCTATATACTAAAGATGGGCATTGCTAAGAATATAAAAAAAAATGCAAATTTCTTTTTTTTATTCAAAAAAATTAAAAATATATTTTTTACACATATCGATAGTTTGTTACCGAAGGTAAAATATGTTTATTTTCAAAAAAATGTTGGTTCGTAATTTTTTTTTATTCTAACAAGTTGATTCTATATACTAAAGATGGGCATCGCTACGAATACACAAAAAACGCGATAAAAATGCAAATTTTATCCGAATCGTAACGATTTTTTTAAATAATGTCTAATTACCGCCTATTCTCCATAATCGTTAATCCATTTATTGTTAATTCAAATTGGCACCGCGGCTTCATTCCCATGCACAAAATCCTTCACATTTCCTAATTGCATTTCGTATTTATCGATCTGTTCGCGATCGTAAAAATTACTGTATTTCACGAAATTGTTTATCGATTTCGTAAATTATATCGGCTTTGATTTTGACATTTCAATCAAGTCCCATACACCCGTTCATTATACAATCATACGAGCACAAAACACAAAAAAAAATGTAATTTACAAAATAATGTTCTTTACCACAATTGCTGCTGTTCGAAATTTAACGAATTACGTAATCGAAATAATTTTTTTTCTATCATTAACAAATCGAATTATATATTATAATACCTTGGACTCGTTGGAGATATATATATTTTTTCAGGAAATTTAATTAGCAGGTCCGTATTAATAAATAATTTAACACTTTTTTTTTAAGAATATATATTTTTAATTTACTAATCTACTTGAAATTAAAATTTACTTAATAATTAATCGTAGTTGAACAAAAAAAAAACACCAATTAAAAATATGTACGCGCTTTTTCTTTTCCCTTCGCCGTAACAATTTGCCCGCGCCTTTTATTTAATCTTCGCGTGGTCGGTGTAACTTTCACTTCGTTCTTCACGTGTGGCATGTTCGGTTAAGAATTGTATCTGAAAAAAATTAAAATAACACGACTTAAAATTCTGATGGATAAATGACAGATTTAACACGTTGAGGATTTAAAAAGTTACTTTCGATTTTCTTCGCGAGATGAATTTGTTTTGTAATATTTGTTTCGCTGTTTGTAAATATTTGAGTTTTGTGTTAGATCGAAGGTTTGACGATTTAAGAGTAATTTTACAAGCGATTGATTTTTTTTTTGGTGATTTTTAAACTAAGCTTTTAAGTGGAAATTTGCCTTAAAGAATTTTTTTTCTTTCGTAGAAAAAAATTTTTGTTATTTTGGGAAAAAAAATTAATTAAAAATACAATATTAATTAAAAGAATTTATTAGCATCGAGCAAAAAATCAAAAAATATATATACTTCGAAATTCTGAAAAAAAAATCTTGGAAAAAAGATTTTTTTTTATTTCTTAGAAAAAAATCAGTGTTTTTGCGAAAAAGAAGAAATGTAGAATTAATTTAAAATACAATATTAATTAAAATAAATTAATAGCCTGCAGCCAATTTAAAATAAAATAATAAATAAATTATTAAGAGTTCAAAATTCTGAAAAATTTTGTAAATCGAAATTTCTTCGAAAAATCGACATTTATAAACATTATATATTTTGAAAAATATATAATTCGAAATTATATCAAGAAATATTTTATAAAAAAAAATGACTAACCTCTGGCAAATTTTTTATTTGTTTTATTTTTGAAAATTTCGTAAATTTAAGATAAAATTTTTCTTAAAAATTAAATAGGTCCAAGTTTCTTGAAAAATTGACATTTAAACTTTAAAATTCTGCGAAATTCCATAAATCAAAACCAATTAATTTTTTATTAATTTTCGTAATTTCTATAAAAAAAACTTAGATTTTTAAATTCTTTTTTTTGCGAGATTTAAATAATTCCGTTTTTCATCATCGTGCATAGATTTTAATTGAAAATATTCAAATCTTTGCCAGACATATTGACTATATATATATATATATATATATAGGTGTTCAGCAGGGGCGGACTAGCCATCGAAAAGTTTTCTTTTAATCTACAAATTTAGCTTTAAAAATGTTTTGAAAAACGTTGAAAGAAATAATATTCGATATAGTTTTAAAAAAAACACTTACACGTTGTTTTTTTTAGTAAAATTTTTTTTTTCTAAAATTTATTTTGTCTGCGGTAGATGTTTTTTTTCTTCTAAAATACTTGAGGATTAATTTAAATAAAAAACAAAAGTGTGAATATCAAATATTAATTGCCAGTCCGTCCCTGGATTCGAAATAACTTTTTTAAATGTAATTTTGCCTGTGGCACTTTTTTTTTTCTACAATACCTGAAGATTAATTTGCCTTATTATAAATAAGGCAATTATCATTGAAAATACGAACATTTTCATTTTATTCGAAAATTATAGTAAAAATATTATTTATTAACCGGCAGTCCGTCCCTGGATTGAAAAACTACGATAGATACATTTTGAAAAGATATTTCGCCTATGTCTTCTATTTTTTTTTTAAATCGAAATCTAAAATTTATCGAAAATTTCTTTTTATGCCGAAAAAAATAAACGTACGATTGTTAAATATCAATTGATGGATTCTAAACCTCGAAAATATAATTTAAAAAAATACCTTAACTTTTTCAACTACATTCTTCTGCATCAAAAATCTGAATTTTTGTCCGATCAAAAAATCATCAAATTCGCAGTCCGTCCCTGGTATCGGAACCCCGTACCAAAAACCATCCACCCGCCCCTGTCTGCGTAAAACCAATCAACCCGTCCTTCCTCCACCAATTCCTCCACTTCTAATTACCACTCTTTGCCACGAGTTGAGCACTTTTCGGTCGATAGATTGAAGACAGGTCATTTCGCCCCATGCACTTCATTTTAAATCGGTTCCTTTTTGTTTTACCAACGCCGATGAATTATCGCCATCGATCCGAAGAGATGGTGCGATATTCAGTTCTGGCCCCGTTAAAAAAACACTTCGCTCGCTCTTTGATTTTTCGAATAATTTATTTAATTTCCACGAACATTCCAGCACTTAATTTAATAAAATATAAATCTGAATCTTGTCTATCCTGTATATGGCCATTGCAAGTCTGGACAGGACTTAATACATTTGAATTTTTTTTTGCTGAACTAAAGGTGTTTTCTAAAAAAAATCAAAATTGAAGAACAGTCATTCATTTTCTTAATAAAAGTAAAATAATCTCGCAACTAGATATATTTTGCAAAATCACTCTGTATTATTTATAAAGTATATATCTTGTATTATTTTTTAAACAACTTTTTACATCATCGAAAGTAATTCGATAATAATAAAAATCCTAAGTACCATTCTGTTCAGCAGTGTATAATTTAATGGCAATATGTGAGTTGGGTTGCATACTGTATATTCATCTATTGTGTGTTACTAATCTGCGTCCATTAAAGGTCAAAACCATTCGTTCCAGGACAGACTATTCAAGTGCCAATTGAATATTTATCCATTATTTTATTTATTGGCACTATTCTGCAGAAATATGTGCATGTAAGACAATTCGCAATGTTGCAATACAACGTAACTAACAATCGGTTATAAAGATGAAGATAAAACTCAGCGTAGGTTTTCTTCAAGAGTTCCTCGTAGATTATTTGTTTTCAAAACTTTATCGAGTTTTATTATAACTAATTGCGTTTTGTTGAGTTTTGCAAAAGAACTTTTAGAAAAATTCTTTTTTTTTTCGTGAACTTTTAAACACAATATAAAGGTTGTAGAAGAATTATTGAATTTTTACTCTTCGTTTTCAACAAAACAAAAAAATATCACATTCTTTTTTGTAATCATTTTCTCCTTACTATTTTTCTGCAGTCGATAAAAGTAATTAACAATTATAATTATTAACTAACGAAGATTTAGTATACTTTATTATATAATTAATTTAAAAAAATTAATAATACATTGCACGTGAAAACATGTAATTAATTATCTTTTTTTTTCTTTTTTCCTAATCTTTCTTGAAAATGTTTTAATTTCTTGAAAATGCATCGCTATAATTTTTTTCAAAAAAATTGACGCAACGAATAATTAAATTTTAAAACATTGCAACGAAAAAATAATAATTTCCATAATTTTTTATTATTATTTTACATCATAATTTGATTACATTTACAAAATCTTGAAAAAAAATCGCGTTTTTACATCCTGTTGGTAAATAAAATACCAAAAAAAAAAAAAAAAATGTACAAACTCAAATATAAAACTTCATTAACCAATCACTACAAATAAAAATAAAAAAACCCATCATTCGTTGCATGGAAAAAAAATCTTTTTCATCGCATCGTTCGCATTTTTTTTTTTACCATCTTGTAGACAACGAGTACATTGTAATATAGAGGGTTGTCCGTTCGATACGTACGTAATAATAATTCATCCCGTACTCGTTCCATAATTCTTCAGCAGCGGATTCCCGATCGATATCTCCAACAAATACACAATTTCGAAAAATAATCGCTCCTCGTCCTTGCCAACGTGAAAAATGCAGGCTTGCGGTCAGCTCCGTACATATATTACTCTCTTCTTATATGGGCACCTCCATATACCGAACGTACCTTTTTTTCTACCTACCATCGCTCTATCTTGTATCGTATTTTTTCGCTATTTCTCATTTTTTTTTGATTTTTCAGTGTTCGTTGTATTTGATCAAAAAAAATCGGTTTTTTTTGTTGTTGTTTCGCAAATGAAGCGAAGTATAAATTAAAGAAACAAAATTTCAAGGTTTGTTGCATTTTATCAAAAAAAATCGATTTTTTTTGTAGTTAATTTGCAAATGAAGCGAAGTATAAATTAAAGAAACAAAATTTCAACGTTTGTTGCGTTTTATCAAAAATAGTTATTTCGCAAATTAAGCGAAGTATAAATTAAAGAAACAAAATTTCAACGTTTGTTGCATTCTATCAAAAAAATCAGTTTTTTTGTAGTTATTTCGCAAATTAAGCGAAGTATAAATTAGTTAGTTAAAGAGTCCGCAATCCTAAAGATTGGTTGGAAACAGCACGCCATGCCGATCCATCCTGAGCTAATCCCTTCATCTCCCTATAGCTATTCATCTCAACGTCTTCAACTATCTGACTCACATACTCCAATCTAGGCCTACCTACCCCTCTCTTTCCCTCCACTCTACCTTCTATGATCAATTGCATAATCCCCCCATGCCTAAGAATATGCCCTACTAATCTGTCTCTCCTACGTTGTAACACTCTCCAAATACTTCTCTTCTCCCCTACTAACTCTAGTACAGCTTCATTTGTTACTTTATCTTCCCAACCAATCCTCATCATCCTCCTATAACACCACATTTCAAGTGCTTCTAATCTACGCTTCTCTTCCTTTCCTATAGTCCACGCCTCACACCCGTACAGTGCTACACTCCAAACATATACCTTCAGTAATCTTTTTCTAATACCCAAGTCAATATTTGATCTTAAAATCTGTTCTTTTTCTACGAATGCCTTCCTACCCTGTGCTATCCTACACTTTATATCTACCTTGCTTCGATTATCTTTTGTGATTCTACTGCCTAAATAACAAAAATCTGACACTTCTTCGATTCTATTATCTCCTATTGTGATCCTCATTTTTCTACTGCATTCCTTTTTGTCACACCTCATCACTTTAGTTTTACCTATATTTATTTTCATGTTAAAATCCCTAGTCAATACTGCCTGCATACCATTCAATACCCTTTCTAATTTCTTTACGCTTTCTTCCAATATAGCTATATCGTCGGCGAATCTCAGCATATATATTTTCTCTCCCTGTACATTCACACCTACACTATACTCTTCTTTTACTTTGTTTATTGCATCTTCTATATATAGATTAAATAATAACGGTGAGAGTGTACATCCCTGCCGAACTCCCTTCCCTATTTTTGCTACCTCTTCTTCCCCCTCAATTCTAACTAAGGCAGTTTGGTGTTTATATAAATTAAAAATTATTCTCCTATCCTTATAATCTATACCCGTTTCTTTTAAAATTCTAAACATTATGTCCCAATCTACATTATCAAATGCCTTTTCTAAGTCTACAAAAGCTATGCAAGTTACCTTTCCTACCCTCTTTCTTTTTTCTACTACCGTTCTTAGTGCTAGAATCGCCTCTCTCGTCCCTCTGTTTTTCCTAAAACCAAACTGATCTTCTCCTAGCCTTTCCTCTACTTTATTTTCTAATCTCCTATAAATAATCTTTAACAATATCTTCGATGCATGTGATAGTAGGCTAATGGTCCTATAGTTCTCACACAATTTAGCTCCTATTTTCTTCGGCATTGTTACTATTCTACTACGCTGAAAATCCTGTGGTACTTCTCCCTTCTCATATATTTTACAAACTAACCTGTATAATCGCTCCTGCATTTTTTCCCCTGCGTGTTTTATTAATTCGGCTGGTATCATATCAATCCCCTCTGCTTTGTTATTCCGTAAATCATTTAATGCTCTATGAAACTCTGACCTAAGTATGCTAGGACCTAAGTCATCCTCATCTATCTGTTCCACATTTTCTAGCTCCTCCATGTCCTGCCTACCTTTATATAAATCTTCAAGATACTCCTTCCATCTTCTAGCTTTTTCCTTATTTTCTGTGAGTTCCTTACCCTGCTTATCACATATAATGTTACCCTTTGGTTTTACTTTAGAAAAATGTGACTTAATTTTTCTGTAGCCCAAATCTACTTTACCTCTTCTCATATCCTCCTCAATATCCTCACAATTTCCTTTTATCCACTCTTCTTTCGCTAGCTTGCATTTCCTATTAATTAAGTTCCTTAGTTCCTTATATTTTTTCTGTCCTGCTTCTGTGTTTCCAATTTTAATTTTCCTTCTTGCTTCTATCATTTCAACTATTTCTTCGGTGATCCATTCCCTCCTACCTGCCCTTTTCTTTGTGCCTAATACTACTTCATTTGCTGCTGTAGTTAGCCCATTTCTGATTTCCCTCCATTCGCAATCTATGTCGTTCCTAGATGTTCCATTAGCCATGATTTCTACTTTCTGCTTGTACTTTTCACATACATCAGCTAATTTTAACCTATCGACATCTACTCTGACCTGTTTAGACTTCTGTATAAATTAAAGAAACAAAATTTCAACGTTTGTTGCATTCTATCAAAAAAATCAGTTTTTTTGTAGTTATTTCGCAAATTAAGCGAAGTATAAATTAAAGAAATAAAATTTCAACGTTTGTTGCGTTTTATCAAAAATAGTTATTTCGCAAATTAAGTGAAGTATAAATTAAAGAAACAAAATTTCATCGTTTGTTGCATTTTATCAAAAAAATCAGTTTTTTTGTAGTTATTTCGCAAATTAAGCGAAGTATAATTTAAAGAAATAAAATTTCAACGTTTGTTGCGTTTTATCAAAAATAGTTTTTTCGCAAATTAAGCGAAGTATACATTAAAGAAAACAAATTGCAACGTTTGTTGCGTTTTATCAAAAATAGTTTTTTCGCAAATTAAGCGAAGTATACATTAAAGAAAACAAATTGCAACGTTTGTTGCATTTTAAAAAAAAATGTTTTTTTTTCTGTAGTTATTTCGCAAATTAAGCGAAGTATATATTAAAGAAATAAAATTTCAACGTTTCTTGCATTTTATCAAAAAAATCGTTTTCTTCTCGTTATTTCGCAAATTTCGCAAATTATTACGCAAATTATATTTTAAAAAATTGTTGAATATTTAAAATCGCCCTGTAGATGGCGTACCATAAACAGTACCCAGTACCGAACCAGCAAATGCATACAACAAAAAAGTTTTCGTTGAAAGCTGGTAATTTCATCGCTGGATATAGACAATATTATAAATTGCAAAATGTACGTTCAGCTCAAAAATCCGTAATAACATCATCCTCGTCTCTTACAGGCCAATTGCAATTCTCCCTAAAGATATAAATCACGAGAACCGTATTTTTGCTTTTTTTCTGTGTTTTTTTCTACACGTATTGGTATTATAATAATATAATAAGTCATGCAAATTGCCGATAATAATACAGCAATTTTCGTCCTCACTTGTGTATTTATCTTGACTCTTCAGATCCAGCGCGGTGTTAAAATTAGAAATGCAACGTTCCTTGTAGGAACAAAATAATCGTCTATTAGCAATTTTTGTTTTTGCGCTGCCTTGGAAAAAATTTCTCAGTACAAATTTTTTTTTTTAATTGCGAGCTTTGATGAATTTTCGAGTGGTAAAGAAAATTGAAGAGCGAATTGGCGGAGTCTGGTAAATTCGATATAATGTACAATCGCGATTGATGTATCGTCATCGAGGTCTTAATTACTCGATGGTACCTGTAAACTATCGCCGATACGGTAAATAATAAATGACCCTTGCGATTGGGTAACTTAATCTGTTGGCGAAATGATCTGTCTGGTGTGGTACCGAAATCTTTAGTGGCACCGAGATCTTTAGTGGCGATGAGGCTTACCTTACGAACCTAACGAACAAGACTCGTGCGCCTATTGTGCTGAAGATGTACGAAAATACAGCGGTTTTTGTTTGTTGAAATTCGGACAATTTTGCAAGTAAACTTTTTATATATGAATTTAAAATCGCAGATTCTATTAAAAAATATTGAATTTTTTTACTGATTATTGTCAATTCTTGAATTTTTCTTGTAAGAGTTAGAAAAAAATATTTTGTATTATAGATGATATTTTGGAAATTTTTGAATTTTGCAAATTACAGTAAATTTATTGATTTTTTTTATATATAAATAAAAAATCACAGAATTTATTAGAATTTTTTTTTAAATTTTGCAGATTATAGTAAAGTTCTTGAATTTTTGATGCGAGTTAAAAAAATATATTTTATATCATAGATGATATTTTGGAAATTTTTGAAAATTTTGCAAATTACAGTAAATTTCTTGAATTTTTTATATATAAATTTAAAATCACAAATTTTAGAGAAATAATTGAAAATTTTGCTAATTATAATTAAGTTCTTGAATATTTGATAAATAAATTAAAAATCGTAGATTTTATTAGACATTTTTTTTAAATTTTTGCAGATTATAACTTAAGTTTTTGAATTTTGGATGCGAGTTAAAAAAAATATTTTGTATCATAGATGATATTTTGGAATTTTTGCAAATTACAGTAAATTTCTTCAATTTTTTATATATAAATTTAAAATCACAAATTTTAGAGAAATTATTGAAAATTTTGCTAATTATAATTAAGTTCTTGAATATTTGATAAATAAATTAAAAATCGTAGATTTTATTAGACATTTTTTTTAAATTTTTGCAGATTATAACTTAAGTTTTTGAATTTTGGATGCGAGTTAAAAAAAATATTTTGTATCATAGATGATATTTTGGAATTTTTGCAAATTACAGTAAATTTCTTCAATTTTTTATATATAAATTTAAAATCACAAATTTTAGAGAAATAATTGAAAATTTTGCTAATTATAATTAAGTTCTTGAATATTTGATAAATAAATTAAAAATCGTAGATTTTATTAGACATTTTTTTAAAATTTTTGCAGATTATAACTTAAGTTTTTGAATTTTGGATGCGATTTAAAAAAAATATTTTGTATCATAGATGATATTTTGGAATTTTTGCAAATTACAGTAAATTTCTTCAATTTTTTATATATAAATTTAAAATCACAAATTTTAGAGAAATTATTGAAAATTTTGCACAGTATAGTTAAGTTCTTGCATTTTTGAGACCATCTTTTTATTAATTTTAGTTATTCTACGAAACGAACAATAGATTTTTATTCAACTAATTTTCTTCTACAAGTCCATTGCTTCTTCATTCAAGTGTTAAGAGAAACTGTCCTCCGATGCACCAAAATCCCTTATATTGATCAGAACCGTACGCTATACACTTATACGGGCATATCTATATACCGAAGAGGGACGGCGGACGTCGCACGGAGCGTCGCGACGCCACCGCCGCCGATCCTCCCCAGTGTTGTACGGTGGCCATGGCAACCCTGGCGGAAATCCCGTTTTTATCCCGACGCCCTTTCCCTACGGCCCTGAACGGTGCATTGGACAAATTATATATTTATTATACAGCGTGTTCATAACATGATTTTTGTTATATTTGATGCGAAAAACAAACATTTTTAACCCTTTGGAGTCATTACGAATTTTCGTAAAAAAAAACTGAAGAAACCGATATTTCAGATTTAATAATAATAATAATAATGAACCACTTTTGCTAAATTCGAATGGAAATAAAAATAAATCGATTGATCGATTTTTTTTATTACGGTTCTTTTAATTTTGTTATTATTATTATGATATTTTATTTTTACTTTTCCACTTTTCTATTCGACTAAATCTTCTTCGATAATGAAATTTGTATAGGTCGTTTAATATATCACGAACCATCACTTCGTGTGTTTTATACGTACAAAGGGAATATGTTATATTAAATGTGGTATACCCGTAGAGAGAATTCCGATACTTGGCACGAGAAAAATGGACGCGTCGCGACGGAGGCGTCTATTTTGCTCTGTGGCGTCTGTTTCCTGCTATATGAATGTGTATAGTCGACAAAATATATATGAAGGGTTGATGTTTGCGGGAAATATACACAAGTGCGGATGCGTTAGGGTGAATGACCTATTTTTGGATGATCTGGAGAATTGGCGAAGAAAAAGTTTTTTTTTTTAAGAATTCTATTGGAAAAGTTAGGTCAGTACAAATTCATTGCGTGAGGTGAAGCGAATTTTCAAAAAATTCCAAATATTTTTTTTAAACTCTTGCATCGAAAATTCAAGAACATTACTATATAATCTTTATTATAATCTTTCGCAAATTTTTCGAAAATTTCTAATAGAATTTGTGATTTTTTATTTATTTATCAAAAATTCGAGAACTTAACTATAATCTGCAAATATTAAAAAAAAATTCTAATAGAATCTGTGATTTTTTATTTATTTATCAAAAATTCAAGAACTTAACTATAATTTGCAAATTTTTCTATAATTTCTAATAGAATCTATAATTTTTAATTTATATACTCGTATAAAAAAATCAAGAAATTTATTGTAATTTAAAAAAATTTCCAAAATATCATCTGATACAAAATATATATTTTTTCACTCTTGCATCGAAAATGCAAGAACTTAACTATAATCTGCAAAATTTCCAAAATTTTCTAAAAAAATCTATGATTTTTAAGTTATTATATAAAAAATTCAAGAAATTTATGTAATTTGCAAAATTTTCAAAAATTTTGATCCAAAATATCATCTATGATACAAAATACTTTTTTTTAACACTAGCATCAAAAATTCAAGGACTTTACTATAATCTGCAAAATTTTCAATAATTTCTAATAAATTCTGTGATTTTTTATTTATATATAAAAAAATCAAGAAATTTACTGTAATTTAAATTTTTTTCAAATATTTCCAAAATATGTGATACAAAATATATATTTTATTACTCTTACATCGAAAATGTAAGAATTTAACTAAAATCTGCAAAATTTTCAAAAATTTCTAAGAATATCTATGATTTTTAAGTTATATATAAAAAATTCAAGAAAATTACTGTAATTTGATTTTTTTTTTGATTTTTCGAGTTTTTGCGGTTACTGAATAAATTATTTTTTTTACTACGCCAATGAAATTGTTAGAAAATAACTATATAAAAATAATATTTTAGTTGTGAGATCTAAAAATGATTTCAATAATTTTTTGATCGCGCAAAATTAATTTCGAAATAAATCAACGAGTAACGAATTTTTTTTTAAATTGACATACGTCTTTAAATAATTCTTTTTCGCTAAAAAAAAAAAGAATTGGATAAATGAATTTTGCCGAACAAACATTTTTTCTATACTTCAACGATGCAAATTTCGAAAATAATTTCATTTGCATAAGGACGCTTTTTAGATTACAGCTTATTTAAAATGGAATAAAATTTTAATATGGAAAGACTATTTTCTATTTCAGTTGCTTTAAAAATATCTCAAAATTGAGCTTTAAAAAAATTATGTCGAACAGTTTGGATCAGCTGATTTCTTTCATCAAAAAGTTATTTAACTTTGCAAATTGCAAAACACTTTTGAAGGTAAAAATGAAATTTTTATTTGTTTTGTCAGAAAATGCATGAAACATTTGACAGTAAATTCATGATTGAGCTATTGGAATACAGATGGCGCGCAGTCCCACTATGTTTATATTAGGTCAAATGCCGCGTTGCAATTTATCGAGAATTATAAAAATCCTATAAACATAGATTTTCAACACACCGAATACATAATGTACAATTTTGAAATTAGAAATAAATTTAAAATACGATCCAGGCTACATTTCGAAAAAGAAAATAATTCTAGGAGAGAAACGGCATAAAGTAATATTTTCGCAATAGTGCCTTTTTGTTTATTAATAAATCGATTTTTGCAATCGCTTGAAAAACATTATAAAAACTCATCTTTACACTCATCATCAGCTAAATGAGTCGTTTCATTAATTACAATACACGGCAACGTTGCTTACTTGTCTATAATCAAAACTATCGAATTATAACTGATCTACTTAAAATTAGATGGCGCCACAACATAAAAATTATAAAATCATTTTGTTTTCGCAAATGTTAATGCAAAGCAAAACTTTTTTAAGGGAAGAAGAGTTAAAGAAATAACCGTTATTTCTTACGTTTTGTTCTTCCCTACAAGGGAATAACAAAATGTTATAAAAACGAGTCGTCAAAAAATTGAAAAAAAAATGTTCGCTTTTCTGTTGCGGCAAAACATTTTGGTCACATTTCAAAAATATAATCGTCCGCTATATAATTAATCGCTGGTGCGAAAGAACAGATTACCTCAGCGATTTATCGCCACATATCACGACCGTAATTAGTATCTATTGCTAATTAAATTAAAGGTACATTAATTGCTGGTACATATATCTATAAAGTTATAAACTCACTTACTGACCCATATGGGATATTTTAATTCGTTTGATATTTGCGAAATGTAACAAAACCAGTTCGTTGATCATTTGAACCGGTTTCGCGTTCGCGGTTCATTCGTACCGTATATAATACGGACTCTTTAATATTTAAATCTGAACTAACGATATATTTATATTAATATCGGCTCGGCTTATAGAATCGTTTAAAATCTCCCGTTTAGGAAGTAATCTATGCATTGGATAATACCATAATATATATACCGATTTATAGGTTCGGACTAAGCATATACATGGACAGGGCTCGAAATATTTTTGAACGGAAACTTTTTTTCTGTATAAGAGCATTTCTCGTGCCAAAGTAGGCATATTGCACAAGTAGTTTATATGTTGTTGACAATGAAAATAATTCTCGCCAAAATAGGCATATTGCGCAAGTAGATCATATGTTGTTAACAACAGAAATAATTCTCGCCAAAGTAGGCATATTGCACAAGTAGAACAATGAAATTAATTCTCGCCAAAGTAGGCATATTGCATAAGTAGTTCATATGTTGTTGACAATGAAAATAATTCTCGCCAACGTAGGCATATTGCACAAGTAGGTCATATGTTGTTAACAATGAAAATAATTCTCGCCAAAGTAGGCATAAGATAATAACAATAATAATAATTGTCTGTATTCATTATTTATTTATTCTTTATTGCACAATTAGGTCATATGTTGTTAACAATGAAAACAATTTTCGCCAAAGTAGGCATATTGCACAAGAAGGTCATGTGTTGTTGACAATTAAAAATAATTCTCGCCAAAGTAGGCATATTGCACAAGTAGTTCATATGTTGTTGACAATGAAAATAATTCTCGCCAAAATAGGCATATTGCGCAAGTAGATCATATGTTGTTAACAACAGAAATAATTCTCGCCAAAGTAGGCATATTGCACAAGTAGAACAATGAAATTAATTCTCGCCAAAGTAGGCATATTGCATAAGTAGTTCATATGTTGTTGACAATGAAAATAATTCTCGCCAACGTAGGCATATTGCACAAGTAGGTCATATGTTGTTAACAATGAAAATAATTCTCGCCAAAGTAGGCATAAGATAATAACAATAATAATAATTGTCTGTATTCATTATTTCTTTATTCTTTATTGCACAATTAGGTCATATGTTGTTAACAATGAAAACAATTTTCGCCAAAGTAGGCATATTGCACAAGAAGGTCATGTGTTGTTGACAATTAAAAATAATTCTCGCCAAAGTAGGCATATTGCACAAGTAGTTCATATGTTGTTGACAATGTCGATGCATTAGAATAATTCTCGTCAAAGTAGGCATATAATAATAATAATAATTGTCATTATTCACTATTTCTTTATTTTTTATAGCACAGGTATGTCATATAAACTACTGACGTAACTAATGCAAACATTACAACTAATGAAAATATCTACTAATTTAACTGGAAATAATTTTTGAAATTAATGTAAATTACAATAAATATGTATGAAATGTACATTGACGATCGTTTCAAATGGCGCGATTGTCAGCTGTTTTGTAAATGACAGCCGATGAGTCTACTTTTGAGGGGAAATTTTTGAGGTTACGTTTCATATCCGAATTCACTTCATATAGCAGATACAAGTCAGGTTATGTCATATTTACTTCGTCAATTATATACAGGATCAGTAGAAACAATAATAGTAATAATTTACAAATATTACCTACGCTTTTTTTTGTATTTATAATTTTATATATTTTCATGATATATTTATTCAATTTTGCGTAATAAAAAAAATGGTTTTTAATTTTTGCTTTAATATTAATATATATATTTGAACAAAAAAAAATTTTTTTTTTAAAGCTTTTTTTATAAACTCTAATCCGTCTATATTATTATTTTTATATCTCTAGTTTGTTAATATATTATTATATAAGTTGTTATAAACTCATATATTGCAATATATATTATTATAAAACAATAGACTATAAATATTTTTAATAAAACATTTATAGTTAAATGTAATATCTTTATATTACTTTCAAATCATGTGACCTGTGCATTTCATACAAATAGGTGGGTACAATAACGACATATTTATATATTTATATATTCGCTTTATAATTGCTAAATAATAAATAATATTATTTCTTTGGTAAAATCTTAATTGGATCTACTCTCAAACTCGACTGGCTTGTGAATTTGAAAAAAAAGTAAAATTCCAGAATTGGGTTATTTTTATTTATTTAGATTATTTTTTTAATTCTAAATAAAATTCATTTATAGTTTGAACTAACAAAAAATATTAAAAAAAAATTTTCGATCTTGAAAATTTCTAAAGTTCATTATAGTTTCAAATAAAACAAAAACCAACTTTATTTTGTTCATCTTTAAATTGTCTAGAATTCATTTATATGCAGTTTTAACTAAAACGAACAAACAAAATTCTCTCTTGAAGTTTCTAAAATTCATTTATAGTTACAAACAAAATAAAAACAAAAACTTCTTTTTTTCGTTGATCTACTTGCATACTTTTCTCGTAACAATCCTTCATCTCTCGAATTAATTATCCACTCTGTCGTTCCAATTAAGGATTACATCTTTCGTTGTTATTATACAACAATTCATACACTAATGAGAACAAACGTTGCGCATTCTGCATGTTCCATTGTTTCTATTTCATGTCCATATCTCTAATAGACTGCGTATATTCAAATTACCAGCTCAGAAAATTAGTGACGCAAGTCAAACGTTCAACGCAACGATTTTTTATTTTTTTATTTCGTAAATATTGTGTTTTTATATTTGTCGCATATTTCATTGCGCTACTGAAGATGGGGGCATAACCTTCGAAATGCGCATATATTTAAAATATCGAATTTTTAACAGCCATTTTACACAGAAATACCATTTTCTTTTGTACAAAAAATTTAAAAACCAACCAAAAAATCGAAAATCAACATAGTATATATTTTTTGTTATATCCCTCTTTCGGTTAACCGAAAACCACCTGCGAGATGATAAAGCAACGTTGTCATACCGCGTACAATCTGTAATGGAAGAAGAAACTCTTCCTTTTACTCTTTGCGTTTACGTAACGTAAAAGAAGCCGAAAATTGACGAGAGACAATTGACAATTTACACCGTCTGAACTCGCGGCCTCTTCTGACTTGTATAGCAATGTTAATTGAGCGTGAAGACGGTTTATTTAAGTGCGGGTTAATGCGATATCGTCAGAATGTAATTTGCTGGTTTGTGGATTAATTTATTAATATTAAGATTTTGTTGTTTCAATTTAATTATGAAAAGCTACAATTGTCTTAAAATATTACTTTAAAAAAAATCTCATGCTACAATTAAATCATAAATATATAATTAGATTAAATAAATATATAATTTTTTGATGCTCGAACAGAAATTTTACAATTTTTTTAATAATTGAAGTAGAAATCATAAAATGACTAAATTCACGCTTGAGATATTAAAATACAGATGGCGCGCAGTGCTATTAGGTTTAGATGCTACGTTACAATTCATCAGGAATTAGAAAACATTGATTTCAACGCATATAATAAATAATATAATATTTTTGTAATTTTAGAATTATAAATAAATGGTATAAGTACATTTAAAATGTGATCCGGGCTAAATTTTGAAGCAGGCGAAACGGTATAAATTAATAGTTTTGCAATAGTACCTTTTTGTTTAATAATATTAGTTTACAAAAACAGAAATTTGACAATTTTTTAAAGGAAGTTCAATTTAACGAAATTTTATACAATTAACAATTGAAGAAAAAACAATAACATGATTAAATTCGCGCTTGAGCTATCGAAATACAGATGGCGCGCAGTGCTATTATGTTTAAATGCTACGTTGCAATCCATCAGGAATTAGAAAAATCGACAAAACATAGATTAAAAAAAAATCGACAAAACGCAGGGGAAAAAATGCAGGAGCGATTATACAGGTTAGTTTGTAAAATATATGAGAAGGGAGAAGTACCACAGGATTTTCAGCGTAGTAGAATAGTAACAATGCCGAAGAAAATAGGAGCTAATTTGTGTGAGAACTATAGGACCATTAGTCTACTATCACATGCATCGAAGATATTGCTAAAGATTATTTATAGGAGATTAGAAAATAAAGTAGAGGAAAGGCTAGGAGAAGATCAGTTTGGTTTTAGGAAAAACAGAGGGACGCGGGAGGCGATTTTAGCACTAAGAACGGTAGTAGAAAAAAGAAAGAGGGTAGGAAGGGTAACTTGCATAGCTTTTGTAGATTTAGAAAAGGCATTTGATAATGTAGATTGGGACATAATGTTTAGAATTTTAAAAGAAACGGGTATAGATTATAAGGATAGGAGAATAATTTTTAATTTATATAAACACCAAACTGCCTTAGTTAGAATTGAGGGGGAAGAAGAGGTAGCAAAAATAGGGAAGGGAGTTCGGCAGGGATGTACACTCTCACCGTTATTATTTAATCTATATATAGAAGATGCAATAAACAAAGTGAAAGAAGAGTATAGTGTAGGTGTGAATGTACAGGGAGAGAAAATATATATGTTGAGATTCTCCGACGATATAGCTATATTGGAAGAAAGCGAAAAGAATTTAGAAAGGGTATTGAATGGTATGCAGGCAGTATTGACTAGGGATTTTAACATGAAAATAAATATAGGTAAAACTAAAGTGATGAGGTGTGACAAAAAGGAATGCAGTAGAAAAATGAGGATCACAATAGGAGATAATAGAATCGAAGAAGTGTCAGATTTTTGTTATTTAGGCAGTAGAATCACAAAAGATAATCGAAGCAAGGTAGATATAAAGTGTAGGATAGCACAGGGTAGGAAGGCATTCGTAGAAAAAGAACAGATTTTAAGATCAAATATTGACTTGGGTATTAGAAAAAGATTACTGAAGGTATATGTTTGGAGTGTAGCACTGTACGGGTGTGAGGCGTGGACTATAGGAAAGGAAGAGAAGCATAGATTAGAAGCACTTGAAATGTGGTGTTATAGGAGGATGATGAGGATTGGTTGGGAAGATAAAGTAACAAATGAAGCTGTACTAGAGTTAGTAGGGGAGAAGAGAAGTATCTGGAGAGTGTTACAGCGTAGGAGAGACAGATTAGTAGGGCATATTCTTAGGCATGGGGGGATTATGCAATTGATCATAGAAGGTAGAGTGGAGGGAAAGAGAGGGGTAGGTAGGCCTAGATTGGAGTATGTGAGTCAGATAGTTGAAGACGTTGAGATGAATAGCTATAGGGAGATGAAGGGATTAGCTCAGGATAGATCGGCATGGCGTGCTGTTTCCAACCAATCTTTAGGATTGCGGACTCTTTAACTAATAATAAATAATATAATATTTTTGTAATTTTAGAATTATAAATAAAGTGTATAATTACATTTAAAATGTGATCCGGGCTAGATTTCCCCAAAAAAAAGAAAATAATTCCACGGGAGAAACGGTATAAATTAATATTTTTGCAATAGTACTTTTTTGTTTAATAATATTAGTTTTTTTGTATGAATATTGTTTAGTGTGAATAGAAAATAATATAACCTATAAAAAAAAAAAATCCAACAATCAGAAAAATGAGTATAATATAAATAACGATGTTACGAATTTGGTAAAATTCTATTTAAACATCAATACAAATATTTAATATATCAGATATTCGGTTGAAAAATATTATAAAAACTCCACATTTTATAAAAATCATTTTATAATTTTATAAAATTACTTAAAAGATTCCTTTCATTGATTAAGCAATATGTGGTAACGTTGTGCAACTTTAATACAGGCTACCGTTCAATATCAATTGTTTTGAATTACAATTGAACTATTTAAAATTAGATGGCGCCACAAAATAAAATTATAAAGTACATTCAAACGCTTTCTATCTATCACAAAATTTCCATAATTTTTTATAGCGTGGATATTTTTAATATTTCGCATCTCCATCAGGTAGTTGGTGCGAAACTAAGGTCAATGTTAATAATTTCTTTTTATTTCGAAAGCAATAATTATGGGTTGAGCAAATTCGAAGAATTCTCCGACGAAAATCGGTTTTGACACGGCCGCGTACAATTCTTCGAATTTCATGCCATCCTTCCGAATGAAAATCCATTCCTCATGTCTTCGTGTTGTGATCTCGATTCTCATTAATCATCGTCGCACATTCAGGCGATCGGTGCTTTCTTCTATATCGTGTTATATAAAGAGATTTTGTTAAAAAAAACCTCAATTTTTTTCGACTATTAGTTTGTTTGGTTGTAACCATATTTTTTTTTAGATAAGCTCGTATTTATTGAGTCTTTTTTTAATACCTACGCTTCGGTTTGTTCGAAATGTACTATTCGGATAAATCTAACGCAATTGCTGTATTTAGAGATTGTGATCTAAACTACCATTCTAATTGGTTAAACCTTGCAATAATTTCGATCATTATCTATAAATGTTGATGATATAATATCTGTCTGGACTAGCTTTCGTATGAGTTCATTTTCGAGCAGTAATTTCTCACTTGTGAAGTAAATACTTCTCAGAATAATTATCCGTGTCTTGAGATTTGTTCGTATATGTTGTTTCTATACTAAATGTGATGGTATTATCAATCATCCCATAGAAATTTGATAAAATTTACAAATTAAAAGCAGCGGAAGCTTCCAAATTCTTTGGAAGAAGCGGAGAAAACTTTCGATATGCGTGAGGTATTTTGAGGCGGAATTTTTTTTTTTTAAGAACCTCGTAAGGGCGTAATATTTTTAACACACGTTAAGAAAGGTTTATATTACGTAATGGTAAAATTTGAACGCTTCAGCTGTGTTAGTTTTTTTTTTATATCAAAATGAAGCTTCGTTTTTTGGTTAAAATTTCTTCTACTTTGAGACTCTGCCAAAAATTAATACACTATCGAAAAAATTTGCCAACGCCTTAATATCTGTGTTGGAATATTTTGAACTACCGAGTGTTAAATTTTTATCATTGCCCTATTTTTATCGAAAAAATTCGATTGTTTAAAAACGTTGGTTTAAATTCGTTGCGAAACATTTTTAACGGGGCGATTTGACATGTCGATTTTTTGCCATAATAATTTTTTTAAAGACATAATATTTTTAATGCACATTAAGAAAGGTTCATATTACGTAATAGTAAAATTTGAACGCTTTTGCTGTGTTAGTTATTATTTTTTTATATCAAAATCGAGCTTCGTTTTTGTTCAAAATTTCTTCTACTTTGCGACTCTGCCAATAATTAATACACGATCGAAAAAATTTGCCGAGGCCTTAATATCTGTGTTGGAATATTTTGAACTACCCAGTGTTAAATTTTTATCATTGCACTATTTTTATCGAAAAAAATCGTTGGTTAAAAATTGCGGAACATTTTTAACGGGGCTATTTGACATGTCGTTTTTTAGCCATAAGAATTTTTTTAAAGACATAATATTTTTACTACATATTAAGAAAGGTTCATATTACGTAACGGTAAAATTTTAACGCTTTATTAGCTGTGTTAGTTTTTTTTTTTTATATCAAAATTGAGCTTCGTTTTTTGGTTAAAATTTCTTCTACTTTGAGACTCTGCCAATAATTAATACACACTATCGAAAAAATTTGCCAACGCCTTAATATCTGTGTTGGAATATTTTGAACTACCGAGTGTTCAATTTTTATCATTGCACTATTTTTATCGAAAAAATTCGTTGGTTTAAAAATTGCAAAACATTTAAAACTTCAAAAATCGCGAAATTTCTAGTTTTTGTCAAATATTTGACCAAAAGTCGTCACAAATCATAAATTCATGTTTGTGCAATTGAAAAACATCCTTAATTTAATAATACAAAAAATACATAAAAACCGCCCCCCTCAACTAATCAAATTAATGTTCGTTTTTTTTTTTTGCTGAGATTCCTCTCCTTGTTCCATCAAATATTTTAAAAATAAATTATCAAATAAAATAAAATATT
The DNA here is from genome assembly GCA_947310635.1 of Leptodirus hochenwartii. Lineage (NCBI taxonomy): Eukaryota > Metazoa > Arthropoda > Insecta > Coleoptera > Leiodidae > Leptodirus > Leptodirus hochenwartii. The sequence goes on from OX371178.1 coordinate 48,214,418, forward strand.
TTAAACCAACACTGATTTTTAATTTAATTCTTAGACAGGATTTAAAAAAAAAAAAATTTCGCTACAAATTTTTACAAGTATGGTATCCCTTAACTAATTTATCTTTGCAAATTTCTAAAAGGACGGTATCCCTTAACATATTTTTTAAACCGCTTAAATCATATTAAAAAAAAAAAAATTCGGCGAACTGACGATGGCAAATATTTCTTATCGTTGCCAAACCAGGGTCGGTCTAAGGAATTATTTAATATCTACTATTTACGTACACATAATGAAATAATCTAATATATGACAAGCTAATCTAACACTATACCGAGTCATCCACAACTACTCTTATACATTAAAAGATTAAATTAACATATAATCTTATACGGGAATTCTTCATGACCCTGTGTATACTTTCCGAAATATTCTTTACGTAGGTGGGCTTCTTTATAGCTTTGTATGGCCACACGATAAAATACTAAGACTAGACAGAGACGTTTTATTATCATTTTCCTTATACAGGGTAACTAAAAAAATACAACGCAAAAATAAGGCGATTGACTTTTTAATTTTTAATTTTTATATATTTTTTTAGTTTGAGTTAGTCCGGATGTATTTTATTATATCGAGTTCTTTGATTGTTTTAATTTATTTTTTAAAGTAATTTAGATTGAAAAAAATGTTAACATCTCAATTACACAGAACTCCTCAAGACATCTTTAAATAAATGACCGACCTCAATGGACCATTTCAATATTTGCTCTGCTTTATTTATTCCCCAAATAGGCGTCTCTTTAACATCCTCTAAACCTCTTTAGATCTTCTATATCAAGCCTGGTATTTTTCAATCATTCGCCTTTTAAGTCGATCTTTTAAACAGTTGATTTTCTGAAGAATCTACATTGGAAATTTTACATTTCCGCATTATCCAAAATCGTCTCCGCATCTAAATTCTTTTTCTGAAATGTTTTGGACAAAAGATTCACCAACACCAAATTCCTTCAGATATCTTTCAAAATTAAATCATCAAAATTTAATGATACTCCAACATGTCTTGTGGACAGACCCTGTATATTCCACCACGACACTCTTACCTCTAAGACACGGCAATTTGATCCCCATAAGAGTTCACGAGTATCATCATCATCATCACATATACGATACCCTCACGCTCATATCTGCATACACCGCACCATCATATACCTACCTTTGCTCTTCTTTTGCTGCACGAGTATGTTGTTGAAGTTATCAGTTGGTTTAGCCAGCCAGCCAGCCAGCCAGCGATGACTGGGTCGTTGGCCCAGTCGTGGCTCACGATCAAACTCCTCTTCTTCAGCATGGTGGTAGTCCTCGATGGTCAAAGGTATTGTTGTTGAACAACGCCTAGAAGAGCCTCTATCTAGATGTATTGTGAACTTGGCAATTGTGCAATGTCTACATGCGCAAGAGATATCGAACTATTATCAATGCACATTGCGTTTGTCTTCAGACTCACTTTCCGATTGTGTCTTTGGCGAACGAACGAATTCTTTGGCACCACGATCCGGACAAACGTCCAAGAGGAAGATCGACTTAAAAAATAACATTTTATTCGATTCCGATCTCCAAGATCGATCGTAATTGGATTGGCCTTGTCTTTACCATTTTTTTCTTCAAATGACAGTATCGGCGTCTAAATACGGGAAGTCTTCATTACGATTCCAGCGGTATTATAACAGCAGCACAATGAGCTAGGCGATGTTATCGAAGGTAATTTCTGTCTTATTGGTACCATTTTGGTAACGAATCCGCGTTGAACCTGTTTCGGCTCGGAGGACCATATACAGTTACCACCCGGTCTGGCTAACAAGAGTAAAAGTGTGGGCAGGAGGAAACGCGCGCGCTCTGAGAAAGGACAAAGGTAACCTCTATCTGCTTCTTGTTTCTCGCGCTCTAACAAAATAACATAAACGATTCCAATATATTTTAATGAGATAATGAGATAATGAACTTAAATAACTCGCCGAATTGAATGTACAAGAAGTTTATTCTTGCTTCTTTTTGTCTTTTAGTGATCATCTTTAATCATCTCTTTTTTTTTAAATAATCATTGCGAACTAAATTGGATATTTCTAAGGGAAATTAATAAGATCGGACGAATTAAAAAGAAAAAGGTAAGGAGTCGAGTTGCCTTGTAAATTTTCCAAAAGGATTGTTGTTAAAAAGTCTTAGATCAGCGCCTCCAAATTAGGGACAAACAACTGCCAACAGATACCACTAGTATTGCTTGTATTGTAAAACGTGTTTGTGCCATGTTACCAATTCTCCCAATTCCCGTATTTTTTCGCAATCTTCTTCGATAAAACAACATCTGAGAAATTGTCTTTTCTTGATGAAAGTTATGATTTTTTTTCGACATGTTATTGAAAAATTAAAAACACAAGTAATATAACGTTCGAAAGCCCCGTCCTTTAGGAACATTCCCTAAAAATATTGTACAAAAATAATTAAAATATGCGGATGAAACTCTAGCCTTAAAAACGTAATACGAGTATTTTGAACGTGCATTAAGAAAGATTATGTTAGGTAATAATAAATTCTATGTTAGATTATTTAGGAAAATCTCGAAATTAAGCAACTTTTTGTCGAATATTTCGAAACTATGAGCCAAAATCTCGAAAATTTTGCCAAACCTTCATAATACCTGATTTGGAATGATTGGGTGAAGAATTGACGTCGGTACATTATGTTTATCAAAGAAATATCTCGACTCGGAAATTCCAAAACACTTCAAGTTAAAAATGATATTTTTCTGCTTTTTGACGAGTATTGCACCAAAAATTTGACCAGGATTGCTTGACCATCTCCAAGCAGAAAAAGCTCCAGAACGAGACGTGCCACGTTCAGTCATCATCTCGTATTATCCAATACAACAACAATCGTGATTCCATCCGAGTCCGCTCAGTGTTTCGGATTACCAGTTATCTATGGAGAAGTGCTTTCAATTGGCGCTGCAGCGTGCTCATATTTACCAATTTTACCAACGCAGTATGCGTAGCCGCAATTATACCACATACAATACCCACCCATTATCAGCAAGACGGTAATTTCTTCTGCACACACACACACACACACACACACACACACACACACACAAGAAGAAGTTGTTGCGGAGCGCGACTGCTGCTCACTTACTGGCTCCGATCACAAAAACAAACATGTTATTTCAAAAATGATAAACTATCAATTCGTAATTGTATACTTGAGGTATGCTTTAAGCGCAACAGTCGAATTGGACGTGAGGATTGTTAAAAGATTTGTCAAAAGATTTGTTAATTTCCTTGATGCGATTCTTTCGATTTTTTTGGCAAGGTTAAACGGAAATTCGCCACTCTACAAGAACCACGATGTATTTTGGATTCAAGAATTCTTTTTACAAAAAATTCGTACAGTGGTAATATATTTAACAAACATTAAGAAATGTTTGTATTAAGTAATGACAAAATCGGGTGTTGGTTGTTTCAGAAATTTACGAAAAATTGAGCTTCTTTCCTCCCCAATAATTTCAAGTGCCAAAGTATTGGATATTGGGAGTTTTTTCTTCCTTGGAAAATTCCTTTGGAGAATTATCGAATTATAAATTCCTCTAAAGCAACTCTGGACTCTAATCGCACAACCAATTTCAATTTGTGTCATTTCTAGTTAGGGGAACAGTCGATTTGGATGTGAGGATTATTAGAAGATTTGTTGAAAGATTTGTCAAAAGATTTGTTACTTTCCTTCGCTAGTTTAATGCGATTCTTTCGATTTTATGGCAAAGTTAAACGGAAATTCGCCACTCTACAAGAACCACGATGTATTTTGGATTCAAGATATCTTTTTACAAAAAATTCGTGCAGTGGTAATATTTTTAACAAACCTTAAGAAAGGTTGAGATTAGATAGCGACGAAATCTGACGTCATTAGCCATGTTGGTTGTTTAAGAAATTTACAAAAATTGAGCTTCTGTTCTCCCCAACAATTGCAAGTGCCAAAGTATTAATATTGAGAATTTCTTCTTCCTTGGGGAATTATAAATTCCTCTAAAGGAACTCTGGACTCTGATCGCACAATCAATTTCAATTTGTGCCATTTCCAGTTGGGGGAACAGTCGATTTGGACGTGAGGATTGTTAGAATATTTGTTGAAAGATTTGTCAAAAGATTTGTTACTTTCCTTCGCTAGTTTAATGCGATTCTTTCGATTTTATGGCAAAGTTAAACGGAAATTCGCCACTCTACAAGAACCGCGATGTATTTTGGATTCAAGATATATTTTTACAAAACATTCGTACAATGGTAATATTTTTAACAAACATTAAGAAAAGTTGAGATTAGATAGCGACAAAATCTGACGTCATTAGCCATGTTGGTTGTTTAAGAAATTTACAAAAATTGAGCTTCTGTTCTCCCCAACAATTGCAAGTGCCAAAGTATTAATATTGAGAATTTCTTCTTCCTTGGGGAATTATAAATTCCTCTAAAGGAACTCTGGACTCTGATCGCACAATCAATTTCAATTTGTGCCATTTCCAGTTGGGGGAACAGTCGATTTGGACGTGAGGATTGTTAGAACATTTGTTGAAAGATCTGTCAAAAGATTTGTTACTTTCCTTGATGCGATTCTTTCGATTTTTGGCAAAGTTAAATGAAAATTCGCCACTCTACAAGAACCGCGATGTATTTTGGATTCAAGATATATTTTTACAAAACATTCGTACAATGGTAATATTTTTAACAAACATTAAGAAAAGTTGAGATTAGATAGCGACAAAATCTGACGTCATTAGCCATGTTGGTTGTTTAAGAAATTTACAAAAATTGAGCTTCTCTTCTCCCCAACAATTGCAAGTGCCAAAGAATTGATATTAAGAATATTTTCTTCTTTGGAAAATTCCTTTGGAGAATTATCGAATTATAAATTCCTCTATAGGAAGTCTGCACTCTGATCACAGAACCGATTTCAATTCGTGCCATTTCCAGTGCACTAAACTCAATTTGCATCCTCCGTCATTAAATCACGGCCCTCAGTGACACTTTGCTAGAACCGTAGGTGAACCCCCACGTTCTAATTAAAGATAATTAGAGTTAGTTAAATAACCAGAACGTTAGCAGCTGAAACGTTCACTTTGTCTGTCATTAAAATTTCTTCGTGGTGAAATGAAAGTTCGCAATATATTCAGAATTTCAAAATTCACGGTCTGGGCCTTTTAGAAAAATGTTTTGTAAAAAATGTTTACCAAAAAGAAAACATCGTTAATTTGGTAACAAAATTTGCTTCTTCAATAAAAAAATCCGATGCTTTCTTTCCACAGTTTTTTCGACATAAAAAACTGAAATCAGTTTAATGATTTTCTGAAATCACTTGTCAAATGATAAGGTGGTAATATAAATTTATAAAACCCTTCAAAAATATTTTAAACCTGACCATATTTATATACCTTCAACATCGCCTCGGTAAGGTCAGGTCGATTTATAATAATTCTGCTCGCCCAAAAAAAATTTTTAATTGACGCCACCAGCTGATTTAAACATTTCCAATACTTACTTTTTTCTCGCTCTGCTTGCCGATTGTTTATTGTAGGTCATGTTCTGCAATTGCGTTACCTTATAAAATGGCACAGCCAATCGTACATTGTCTTATGCGAATCAATGTAATTGCGTTCACTTATTTAATTCCTCTTGCGATTCCTCGAGTGCAATACATCAACGAAAACACGACCACGAAGCAACACTTATAAATAAATGTATATTGAACTTGACTAGTTACGTGACATTCATAAAATCCTTGAATTATTTCTACGTGTCCATCTAACTTTTATTGAAAAAATATATACCTTTCTTAATACCTCGCCTTATGGATTTATTTCAGGGTAATCCTAGTTGACATTTTTTTAAATTTAGTTTTTCAGAAGTTCCTTTGACCTTTATATATAAGATAATTGAAAGGGAGGTCTTAAATGTCCTGCAGATGGCCAAAGGCCTCGCTATAAATATGATATGCAAAGGGCACGAAATAAAATTGAGAAAAAATCAGTTAATCTTATAAATTCATTTATTAACTCTTAATGACCTCAACTTGTGGAAGTAAAGAAAAATTATGAATTTAGAGTTTCGGAAGGTCGTTAGATGAATGGTATATTCTTCGAGGGGGTCTTAAGGAACCTTCAGGATGCCATTGGCCCCCTTATAAATCCAAACTTGAACGATGGACAAACAAATTGAGGAAAAAAATCATTTAATCTTATAATTTCAGTTAATAACAATTCATGACCTCATCTTGTGGAAGTAAAGAAAAATTATGAATTTAGAGTTTCGGAAGGTCGTTAGATTAATGGTATATTCTTCGAGGGGGTCTTAAGGAACCTTCAGGATGCCATTGGCCCCCTTATAAATCCAAACTTGAACGATGGACAAACAAATTGAGGAAAAAAATCATTTAATCTTATAAATTCAGTTAATAACAATTCATGACCTCATCTTGTGGAAGTAAAGAAAAATTATGAATTTAGAATTTCGGAAGGTCGTTAGATGAATGGTATATTCTTCGAGGGGGTCTTAAGGAACCTTCAGGATGCCATTGGCCCCCTTATAAATCCAAACTTGAACGATGGACATACAAATTGAGGAAAAAAATCATTTAATCTTATAATTTCAGTTAATAACAATTCATGACCTCATCTTGTGGAAGTAAAGAAAAATTATGAATTTAGAATTTCGGAAGGTCGTTAGATGAATGGTATATTCTTCGAGGGGGTCTTAAGGAACCTTCAGGATGCCATTGGCCCCCTTATAAATCCAAACTTGAACGATGGACATACAAATTGAGGAAAAAAATCATTTAATCTTATAATTTCAGTTAATAACAATTCATGACCTCATCTTGTGGAAGTAAAGAAAAATTATGAATTTAGAGTTTCGGAAGGTCGTTAGATGAATGGTATATTCTTCGAGGGGGTCTTAAGGAACCTTCAGGATGCCATTGGCCCCCTTATAAATCCAAACTTGAACGATGGACAAACAAATTGAGGAAAAAAATCATTTAATCTTATAATTTCAGTTAATAACAATTCATGACCTCATCTTGTGGAAGTAAAGAAAAATTATGAATTTAGAGTTTCGGAAGGTCGTTAGATGAATGGTATATTCTTCGAGGGGGTCTTAAGGAACCTTCAGGATGCCATTGGCCCCCTTATAAATCCAAACTTGAACGATGGACATACAAATTGAGGAAAAAAATCATTTAATCTTATAATTTCAGTTAATAACAATTCATGACCTCATCTTGTGGAAGTAAAGAAAAATTATGAATTTAGAGTTTCGGAAGGTCGTTAGATGAATGGTATATTCTTCGAGGGGGTCTTAAGGAACCTTCAGGATGCCATTGGCCCCCTTATAAATCCAAACTTGAACGATGGACAAACAAATTGAGGAAAAAAATCATTTAATCTTATAATTTCAGTTAATAACAATTCATGACCTCATCTTGTGGAAGTAAAGAAAAATTTTGCAATTTGGAGTTTCAGAAGCTGTTTTGATGTTTTATTTATTTAACCAGTGGTGTGTTCGAGGGGGGTCTTAAGTAAATGGCCCCTTAAAAATCCAACTATCAACATTCGTCGAAAAATCAAAAAATGCGAAAAAAAATACTTGGCCGATTTCCTCATTTCCTTCGATAATGCCGAATTATTGAAAGACATTTTCTTGTAAATTCGCTCGAGTCATTAATTGGAACAACAATTCTTCGAGCGCATATATGTAGCAAATAAAATTTTGTACAAAAAATCCATGAATGATTTTTAATGATTTTTTTTCGAGTATCTGTTGCTAAGAGGAAAAGCAAAAGGCTTCAAGAGCATATTTACAGTTGACACTAGGAAGAATATAATGTGGCTAAGATACAATGGCAAGTGCATACCATTGCCCGTATAATATATCAGGTATAGACGACGTTATGTTTATTTAACACCACTGAAGCTTAAAATGCCGCTAAAACTAGACTCGTCTTCCGGAAATTTTTGAAACATTTTCTTTTTACAGTTAATGTAAATGTCCCTATGATGACGTAGATGGTATTTAAATGTCAGATAAACACGGTGCGTATGTGTCATAGCAACCAACGTTGCCATATCGAATCTAAATGCTGATGTTTTTAAGAAACATTAAAAAAATATTGTTTCGTGAGTCATTAGACACATTTATAGATGTTAATTTTAATTTATATTGGCAATAGCTAAGGAATAATGAAGAAGTGACCGTATGACCTTAGAAATGTTTTACATGACGTATTTTTCTTAATTAATCTGTCCAATTATCGAAAAATCAACATAATCGGGTCAGGTTTCAAAAAAATTTCAATAAATCAAAATAAAGATTTTTTTTTATGACCGTAGTGACCTAATGACCATAGAAAATTTTTTACATGACGTATTTTTCTTAATTAATCTTTCCAATTATCTAAAAATCAACATAATCGCATCAGGTTTCAAAAAAAAATCAATAAATCAAAATAAAGAATTTTTTATGACCTTAGTGACCCAGTGTCTTTAGAATTTTTTTACATGACGTATTTTTCTTGATACAAATTATTAAAAAAATCAACAAAATCAAGTCATGTTACAAAAATGTTTCAATAAATCAAAATAAGGATTTTTTTAGGACCTTAGTGACCTAATAACCTTAGAATATTTTTACATGACGTATTTTTTTTTATTAACCTTTCAAATTATTTAAAAAATCAACATAATCAAGTAATGTTACAAATTTTTTTCAAAAAATCAAAATAAGGAATTTCTTATTTGACTTTAGTGACCTAATGACCTTAGAAATTTTTTACATGACGTATTGTTCTTGATTAACCTTTCGAATTATAAAAAAAATCAACATAATTAAGTCAGGTTTCAAAAAAAATTCAATATATCAAAATAAAGAATTTTTTATGACCTTAGTGACCCAATGACCTTAGAAATTTTTTACATGACGTATTTTTCTTGATTAACCTTTCGAGTTGTAGAGAAATCAACATAATCAAATCAGGTTTCAAAAAAATTTCAATAAATCAAAATATGGAATTTTTTTATGACCTTAGTGACCTAATGACCTTAAAAAACTTTTACATCGCGTATTTTTCTTAATTAATCTTTCGAGTTATAGAAAAATCAACACAATCGCGTCAGGTTTCAAAAAAAAAATCAATAAATCAAAATAAAGAATTTTGTTTATGACCTTAGTGACCAATGACCTTAGAAATTTTTTACATGACGTATTTTTCTTGATTAACTATTCGGAATTATAAAAAAAATCAACATAATCAAGTCATGATTAAAAAAAAATTCAATAAATCAAAATAAGGATTTTTTTTTAGGACCTTAATGATCTAATGACCTTAGAAAACTTTTACATGACGTATTTTGCGTAACTAATCTTTCGAATTATCAAAAAATCAACATAATCAAGTTGTGTTTCAATAAAAATTCAATAAATCAAAATAAAGATTATTTTTTGACAATGTTTGTTCGGATAAGTCTCGGTCTGTCCAAGAGCCAGGGTTTACCTGTACAAAGCGGAGGGGCATTACGGTTCATGGAGCACAGTGCCAACTGAAAAACCATCCGCAGATTGTAATATTGCATTGTGCAAGAAGTGCGGTATCAGGCAACGTCATAAGGTCGCGCAGCTCTTATGGGAAAATACAAAAAGCTTTTACCATATTCGTTAGATGGCTATTCTTAGGCCAAGTGCAAAAGCCTCACTCGAGAATATTCAACTCAAATAAATACCTCTCCAATCGACGTCCATTTTGCTATATTTCTCGTTGAATTGGTCGAAAAAAAAATTATTCATTTCTCGGATTAATATTTATATTGGCCGTAACGAATAAAACTTTCTAAAACCGTACGAGTATTTTTTTTATTAATTCCCACAAAGATCTTAAATTTTATAAAATTATGATCGAGTGAAATTACGGTTGATGAACCAATACGTTTACTGGAACAGTTTTTTTTTTAGATAAAACATTATTTATCACAATTAAATGCCAATCTAGATTATCATTGCCTCTAATTTTTGTAGTAAATAAATAATTGGATCAACAAACGCAATCACGTAGCGAAATAAAATTAACAAACATTTTCGAGTGTTTTCGGATTTTAATAAAATGTTCTTGGAACGATTTAAACGAATCAAAAGTCGAAATATGTTTTTTTTTAGAAAAGTTCACTAATGAAACAAACGATATTAAATAGTTAAACAAACAGATGGTTTCGAAGTCAGATCATTTTTTTTTGTTTTTTGAAATTTGCTCTTCATTGCGAATTAAATTATCTAAAAACGTGGCAATGCCAGTTCGTATACAGGGTGTTTCGAGAATAGATTTGTTCAATCGTTCCAAGAGTTTAAGATTGTTTGTTGACTTAGGTAATTTTAGGTAAAAAATTGAAATTAAAAAAAAAAACGTAAAAAATTAAAACTTAAAAAAACACGTAAAAAATAAAAAATAAAACTTGGATTAAAAAAGAATAAGATTTAGGTAATTTCAAGAATTTATTAGAAAATTGTGAATTTGTAGATTTAAAAAAAAATGACATGGTTTGAAATTTTCAATGGTTTAGAAATATTTTTTTATCATTTGCCGAATTATTTTTATTTTTCTTCAAATTTACGCGAAAGATGTTGTTTTTTTTCTTGGAAGAGAATCGAAAATAATTTTTTATCGTATTCTAAATTTAGTTTAGTAGAAAATTGATATAAGAATTTCGAATCGGAAATTTCAGCGACTTGGAAATTTTCATTAAATTTTTATAATTTACTAAAATTTAAAAGGTTTCTTTAAAAATACACTTGAAGAAATTTTCTCTCATAACTATTTTTTGAAAGATTCTAAATTTAGAAATTTCAATAGTTTTTATGTAAATTTTGAATATATGTCAAAATTTAAAGGAATTTCTAGATTTTCTAGAAAAGCTAATTTAAAATTTTTGAATTTTTTTATCAATATTTTTTATGCATTACAGGTTCATTTGAATTTGAATTTCAAAGACCAACATTTTGGAAATTTTCAACGACTTAAAAGGTCTTTATATTTTTATTATTTACCAATATTTGGAAGCTTTCTAGAAAAGGCACTTAAAGAAACTTTCTCTGTTTTTTACATTTTTTCGTCTTTTAAATTTATTTTTGAACGAAATTTAACGTAGGAATTTCAAATTGAAATATTTCGAAATTTTCACAGATTTAAAAATAAATTTTGATTATTTAACAAAAAAAAAATCTAGAAAAGGCGTTTAAAAAAAATTTTTTTAATTCTTTTGTAAAGTATTAAAAAAATCTTTTTTGATGGACTAGAAGGAAATTTAATAAATAAAAATTTCCAAAGATAAAATTCCCAAATTTTCAGTGGTTTAAAAATAAATAACTTAGAAATTTTTTAGAAAAATTTTCTCTTTTTAATTTTTTTTATATACAATTTTTTCGTCTTTTAAATTTATTTTAGAAAGAAATCTAACGTAAGAATTTCAAATTCAAAAATTTCATAATTTTCACTGACTTAAAAATAATTTTTGATTATTTACCAAAATTTGGAAGTTTTTCTAGTTTAAAGAAATTTTCTTTTTCTCTTTTGTAAAGTATGTTAAATTCCAAGAATAATTTGAATATTTTTTTTTAGAAAATTACGAATCTTAGTTCTATAAAAATTGTAAGGGAAATTGTATTTAAAAAAAAAAATCATATATTACTGTTCTTGATGAGGATAATTTTTTTTATGATGATACATTATAGAAAAAGCTCAGTTATGAACTAATCTAAAGACTGCGCCTCCATTGTGGATGTCCATGTCTTGCAATTCAACCTCTTCTAGTTCAGCTCATAGTAGCTTTAAACACTATAATCGCTAAATGGCTAGATATAATATGTCCTAGTCCATTCGATTTGAACTTTTCTCAACAATATCTTACAGTTGATGAGTATATGCAACCCAGTAGGCTTCAAACCAATTTTTAAGACAGTAATTTAAAGAAATATGATGCAAATTGTTCACAGAGTCGTTGAAAAAAAAAGATAATACTCCTTACATCATCGAATATATATTTGACAATGAATTTAGAAATATGTACCGTTCTGTTCGCGAATGTACAATTTCAAGGCAGTGTACGATGGGTTGCATATACTCATCTACGAAGCCGCTAACCCACAACCAACTGGACTTTGACGTACTATTGAACTCTATAATGTTCCGTAATAAAGAGTAATGTTGGAAACCGTTAGTTGGTTACTTGGACTCCTGTTTTCAAGATCGCACTGATTTATCAACGCCAACATCACGACTTTACAGTACCTTTTGCCGAAGAACTCTGTTTATGCTCAAGATGTTCTTTTGCTATGTAAAAATGAACTGTTGACAATGTTTTGTTGACAATTTGAAGTATATCGTTTTATAAAAAAGATAAGAATTGAAAATTGGTGTTCTAAAATTTAATCTATTTTTTTGGATTTTTTAAATTTTTGAAATTTTAATTTAAAAAAAATTGGAAGAAAACGGTTTCTTTTAAAATTGTATAATTTTTTTTTATTAAAATTGTTTATTAAAATTGATAATTTGAAAAACTCATTTTTATAAAAAAAAAAAAAAATTTTTATTCGGATTCTAAAATTTAATCGTTTTTTTTGAAAATTTAACTAAAAAAAATTGGGAGCAAAACTTTTTTATTATTATTTGATAGTTTGCAACATCTATTTTTACAAAAAATAAATAAAAAAACGGGATTCTAAAATTTAATCGATTTTTTGAATTTTTAATTTTTGAAATTTTAATTTTAAAAATATTGAAAGAAAAACTGTTTTATTTTTATTTTTCGATAATTGAAACATCCATTTTAACAAAAAAAAAATTTTTGTTATTTATTCTGATTCTAAAATGTAACCAATTTTTTTTGAAATATTTATTTTTCAAATTTTAATTTTAAAAATATTGGACGAAAAATTGTTTCTTATTACTAGATAATGTGAAACATCCATTTATATATATATAAAAAAAAAAAAAAAATGGATCAATTTTTTTTTTAATTTTCAATTTTGAAATTTTAACTAAAAAAAAATTGGGAGCAAAACTGTTTCTTATTACTTGATAATTTGAAACATCAATTTGTACAAAAAAATAAAATAACAATTGGGATTATAAAATTTAATCAATTTTTGTTGAAATTTTTAAATTTTTTGAAAATTTAACTAAAAAAAATTGGGAAGTTGTTCCCAATTAATAATAAAAAACAAAGTCAATGTATTTTTTTTACCCTAAAAAAATCGCCAACACAACTGTTTTTATTACTTGACAATTTCTCTTCTTCTTCGATAGAAAGTCTGCATAAATTCGATGAATAATTTCGATGAATAAATCACCATGTATTAGGTAGTGTGGAATGGTCGTGAGAATGAATCCTCCGCGTGTGCAATCGCTTCTTCAGCTAGCTGTTGCGAATGTAAATTGTAGGGACCGTTTGATTTACGCCGGTGTTACTGTTTTACGCAACTGATTGCTCTAAACAAGCTGTTAGCGAAGAAGAAGAAACAGTTATTGGTTCAACAGCGAAGACTGGGAATGATAAAAGTTGTTGTGAATGTGAGGAAAGGTTGGAAAGACAAAAAGAATGTTGATGGAAACTGTTGTTGGAAGAGTGTGTGTATAATTTGTTTGTAGGATGAGATTTATCTAATGTTGCGTCTTCTTGGTTTTTTTTTTGTATTGTAAAGTTGGTACTAAAGGATTTTGAATAGTTTCAATTTATTTGTTAAATTTCCAAAAATATTTACGTTGTAAAAAAATTTAAAAGCCAAATTCATTTTTGAGTCGAGGAAATTTTGATGGCGAAAATTGTTTTTGAAAATTATAAATCAATTTTTTTTTTTTAAATGAAGCAAAATTTTTAGTTCCTTGAATTTTATGGCGTTGATTTTTATCGTTTGTTTTTTATGAAAAATAATACAAAAATTGTTTTTCTTTTTCTAAATTTCCAAAAATATTTACATTTAATAAATCTACGACTGATTTAAAGAAATTCATTTTGTAATCTAAGAAATTTTGATTGAAATTGTTTTTTAAAAACCAAAAAATAAATAAAAAATTGTGAGGATTTTTTTAAATCGATTTAATAAAGTCTAACAAAATCTAAAAAAAAACTTCTAAAAAAACATTTTTTTTTTTAAATCTCAACTAGAACTTCCTATAATACTATTTTATTACAAACATTAAAAATAAACTTTTTATCGTCGTTAATTTACAGTTTTAAAAAATGTCCTGATAAACTAGAAACAATATTAAGTTTTGTTATCACATTTCATAGTATTAGATTAATTTCTGATTGTTTATAATGATATATTGTGTCGCAAAAAAAACTATTTTATATTGTCGTGATTAAATATCAACAATTATAATAAAATAATACGCAAGTGGAGGAATATCTTGGGTACGATTCTGGCTGAGAATATATGAATTTAATAATTTATTAATAATTTAATATTTAATAATGATTTAGTGCGTGATCCGCGATACAGTTGTGTTTACGAAGTTGCCTACTCTAAACGGTTGCCAGATTTTCGGTGCGTCAAGAAGTTGACCTACGCATTCTGGGTCAGGTCTTTAATAGCTACTATTAAGAGTTAATTTGACATATGGATGGATATTTTTTTTTAAATTTCTTAATTTAATATATCATCAATTATGTAGCTAGTATATTTAAATCAATAGCAATTTTTTTTTAGGTTTTCATGATGTAGCTTTAGTTGCCTATATATACATTCATTTCCTATCCAGGCTATTCTCAGCAAGAATCGTACAGTTTTTGTTGTTGTATTATTAGCTAACTATTCTCTTAAATTTTGTAATATTGACGCAAGTAAAAAATATATGTAACGGATTGTAAATATTTAATTTTAAATTTTTACAATCCGTGTTTATTTTATTTATTTTATTGTACTGTATTGTACTAATATAAATATCGTTGACAAAGGGGTGACCCTAGGTCAGGTCATTAATACCTACTATTAAGACTTAATTTAACATATGGTCATTTTTTAAATTTTACTTAATTCAATATTTTATCTATTATGTAGCTAGAATATTTAAATCAATTGCACATATTTTTTTATAAGGCAACCATAGCTATTAACGTGTAGTTTCAGTTGCCTATATTTGCATATCCGGGCTATTCTTAACCAGATCGTACAGTTTTTTTTGTATCATTAGTTAATTGCACTTACACAAGATATACTAATCGTATTGTTAGATAATTTCACAATCAATCTGTGAAATTTACGATTTTCTATAATTAAACAATATGTTCTCGCATATAATGTCAATTACATTTAACATCTCAAATGCAAAGGCAACCCTAGATTTTTTATCGTGTAGTTTCGGTTGCCTATATGTACTTTTCGGCTATTGTCAGCCAGAACCGTACCGAATCTTAAAAACCAAGATAACCACAGTCTTATCTCTTTTATAACACGATAACAATATGATCCCATGCAAACAGCGTGTGTGGATAGTTTAGTCAGTTCGTTAACAGTCTATTTTACGTTGCGAGTTAATATTCCCCGTTACGTTTTCTTTTTTACCGCACATTTCCGGTTCCAAAGTAGGAATTCTTAGTGCTTTTATTAGTTGGGCTGTGTTCGTTTCGGAGCTCGTGAAATCGGTATGAAAAGTCTCTTTCGAAAAGCTACGTTCAGAAATGATCGAAATGAACAACCGAAGTTTGAGAAAAATCCAGGGCCGGCTCTCAATTCGACCGGGAATTTAACACTACCGACAATGAAACGGAGGTAGATATTTTTTGCGGCAATTTTTAGGTTTTGTCGTGGAAATTGATTAGTGGGAATTTATTTTTTTCCAAAAATTTTTTTTTACAAATGTTTCAAAATGCAATTTTTGATTTATTTAATTAACTGCTTGATTTTATTTTATTTCTAGACACAAATCCCCGAATTATTTTTTCACAAAGTTTTGCGAATTTACGCGAAATATTCCTCAAATTACAATTGCTAATAAATTCGTATAAAATGTGACGTCATAAATTCCAGTAGCAAATTCATTGATAATTCCGCGTAATTTTAAATCGTAGAAATATTGCCAGATAAATTTTCGTTTGTCATTTTTTTTTGTTAAATTTTAAGAAATTATTCCATTTTTTCTTTGTAGAAGACTGCAAGTTTTTTTTTTAATAAAATTTTCAACAACGGAGGTTGATGCATTTAAAATCGCCCAAAAAATTTTTTTTTGTTTATTTTCCTTTTTCAAGAATTATTAAACCATTGTGTACGTAATTTAAATTTTTCTTACTCTTTTCAAAAATTCCAAAATTCTAAGAAATAATTTATATTTTCTACATTGTATATAGAAAATTGTAGTATAAAATATCATCCAAATACTAAAAATATTTAAAATAGATAGAAAATTGCTAGGATTTTTTTTAATGAAAATGTAAATTTTTCTTGGTATATGCAAAATTATATACACTAAAAAAAATTTAACATTCTTTATTCCATTTTTAACAATTATTAGAATATTATATACGGTTATTTTTTTTTCAAAAAAAATTATTTACATTAGAAATTTAAAACTTGCCACTTTTATTCAAAAAATAAAAAATCCCTACACTTAATTTTTTTTTTAGAAAATTCTTCTTTCCATTTTAACAATTGTTAGAACGTTTATTTTTGTTCAGAAAATTTAATTTACATTAGAAATTTAGAATTTGGTATTTATTCCAAAAATAACCCCTATACACTGAAAAAAATTTCATAATTTTTAGAAAATTCTTTCCATTTTAAATATTATTAGAACATTACATGCACCTTTTTTTTTCGAACAAATTAATTTACACTAGAAATTTACAATTCGACTCTTTTATTCTTCGAAAATACAATTCATTACCAACACGAAAAAAAACTAAATTTTTAAAAAAATTCTTCTTTTTTGCGCAGATATGAGCGCATAGGCAACACCGCAGCAGTGCAACCTGCTGTCGGTGGTGCGCGCAGTCGCAGTTCCAATATGGAGGGCAACGAAATGGACCTAGAGCCATCTGGCGGCGGCGGCGGCAACTCCTTATGCCACGAACAGGACCAACTCCTCATCCAGATTCACGTTCCCGAAATAAACGTGAAAAAGTGCTTGCAGTTCCCGAAGGACCAACTCGTCTGGGACGTGAAGCAACAATGTCTCGCCGCTTTACCTAAGGTACCAATTTTAGACCGTTTTTTGAAAAGTATTGTTTGATTTTTTTACATATTATTTTATTTACAAAAAATTATTTTTTTATATATTCCTTTTTTAGGTCGTTGAATATTTAGTTGGTACAAATTTTAGACATACATATTTTGAAAGTAACTTTTGTACTGTTTGATTTTTTTTATACATTATTTTATGTACAAAAAATATATTATTATTTATTAATTTTTTTTTGGGTCGTTTAATATTTATTTTTCTGGAAGTTAAAAAAATAATTTAAATAAAACTACCTTAATTATAAACTGTGAATATCATTAAAAAAAAATTTTTTATATATAGTATTTTTTCACTTGCAATGGTCACTCGGTATACGCACTTGATATTAAAAAAAACACCATCAAGAATTTATTACTTTAAAATTACACAGTTTATTACGAACATGGAATTTTCTCTGTATTAAAACACAGTAATAATTTTACAACAAAATTAAGCGATATACAACATAATAAAGTCTCTTTTTTGTTCAAAAATTTTTTTTTATATAAATACAGAGCCGTCTGCTCATTCCGAGAGGAAAATAATAACAATTACCAACACACTAAATTGATTTTCTGGTGCAATTTTCATAGTTTTAATTAAAGAAAAATGTTATGTTCGTGCATGAGTACAGATATACCGCGTGATTCTATTTAGATACACCAAAAATTCACTCAACAAAAATAATATTTAAAAAATCGACTATTTTCTATTTATCATCCATTTTTTTTGGTTTAGATAAATTGTTTAATCGCACATTTATTTAAACAGCCTGTATATTATGTATTTTGCAGTAAAAAAAAAAAACGTTTTCGTTGACATTCTGTAACAATATTAATTAAAAGCAAGTTTTATTTAATAAAATAATTGCAAAATGATTAAATAATGTAAAGATAATTTGTAAAATATTTTCGGAAAAGTAAGGTTTATTTAATAAGAACAATTACCATATTTTAGAACAAAGTAATTGATTAGTACGTGACGAAAATATCCACACTTTGCAAATATATTTAACAGTAATAAATAATTTAGATAAAAATCAATTTAAAAAAAAACCCACTTAGTTTCCGTGAAATAAAATATTTATCGCTATAATTGTATAAATATTTTAAAACCATACTCTATGTTTTATTATTAAACGTAAACGTCACTTTAACGATACCTTTTTTAATCGTTATATTGTTTTATTTGCATTTTACAAGAATTTTGTTGTACATACAATTTGTTAGCTTGTTTTTTTTTGTGGCTTTCGTAATATTAATATTTGCAGTGATTATTTTTATTATCCCCCCGTATATATATACACCGTGTGATTTTTGTGTGACTAATTCTGTTTTATTTTGCCTATGTGATCTTCAGGTGGCTACATGGTTTAGGGTAGGTAAATTTTAGGCACGCTGTAAAAAAAATTTTTGCACGACTAATTCGCATCTTTTTTTCGCTATTTTGTTAACTCTTCGTGAAAAATTCTTTATTTTGATTAATTTCTGTAAATTATTTCGCTTTTATTGCGTTTATAAACGAAAATGCGCCATCATTTCGAATTTCTTGTTTAAAATGATGCATTAGAAGTTGCATAATCATGGACTAGTTCGGATGAACTGTATTTATAGACTGCTAGCGTACTCTATTGGCAGAAGTTTGGCATGATTTAATAACCATAACTTATATTTCCAATAAAAATTACGAAAGAAAAGTTAGTTATTTTACGATTATAAATTATCCAATGAAAATACATGATGGCAGAAACAATAAGCCATTGTTCGTTACCAAAGCTTAGATAATCGATTATGATTAATAATATACGTATAATATAAACATCTCAGGTATGGCCAATCTACGGCATATGAGACTCTTTATGCGTCCCGTAAAAATTAAAAAAATATGTATTTAACTTGTTTTCAAAACGATTCATCGGCGCTTCAAAAAAAATCAAATTTTTTATAAAGAAAAAAAAATTGTGACTCAAAGCTCAATTTCTTTATATAACCTCCGGGCGGTTATTAATTTTACTTCGAATTATTTATATGAAAATGCCTAGCATTTTGTAAAATATAATTTTTATTTAAAAAAAATCATGTCCCATCGAAAAAATAATTTCCCCACGCCTGATATGGCTTTGTAGAAAAGAAACCTACAACAAAACCGTTCGATTCGTGTAATACAAAGACGCTAATTAATAATTCATATTTGTTTTAAACGAGCGTAAAGTTTCTGGAAGACTTAATTAAAAAAAATATATATATTTTTTTTTTCTTTTCTTTATATTTGTCATTCAAAATTACATCATGAACTAAACAATTTTTTTTTTGTAAAACGATATATTTTCATTTCGTCGTTGGTACTTGATGCCTCCAAAATATTTGATCGCGAACAAAAATTTTAAATACTCCGCTTTAAAAAATATTTTTGATTGTTTTTTTTTAAATTTTTAAAACCAACTTTTTCAGTTGGTTTCTTTTCGATTTTCTATATAGGCAAAAAATGACCACAAAAACATAGAAATTTATTAAAAAAAATTGATAAAATTTATAAAAAACACTAAAAAAAATTTGATAAAATATTTTAGTTTTTTAATTTTCTATAAAAAATAGATTTTATTTAACTTTAAATTTTACAAAAAATAAATAAAAAAAACGATTTTGATAAAAAATTGCTTTAAAAAGGATTTTTTTTGATAAAAAAAATTGTTTAAATTCTTTTATATTGTTAATAATTTTTTTTTTGTAAATTAAAAAAAATTCTATTTTTATAGAAAATTAAAAGAAAAAAAAATTCAGATCGAATTTTTTTTTTTTTTAATTTTATACATTTTTACCAAACAATTTTTTTTATCAAAAAATTTGCCAAATCAAAATTTTGCATCTTGCGTTCGTTTTTTTTATTTCCTATCATTGCGATGTATTTAAGATTAATTTTATAAATATTTTTTCGTTCTTGGCATGTTTGATTGAAATAATTCTTTTTATGTTTCGATGAAATATTCTTAGATTATTGTAACAATTCGTGGGATTTCTTAGAATTGAGATATATGCGTTGTATATTCCTGCAGGAATTGAAGGAGAGCTTCAATTACGGACTGTTCTGTCCACCGGAGAATGGAAAAGCGGGAAAGTTTCTGGATGAAGAGCGACGGTTAGGGGACTACCCATTCAACGGTCCCATGGGATACCTTGAGGTGAGTCACATGAATATTCTAGAAAGTATATTTTACATCGCTTTGGAAAATAAAAGAATTTCTTTTTGTTTCGATTTTGAAGTTTTTATGAAACTTTTTATGATACTTCAAACGGAGTTTGAATTTAAATTTTTTGTATTTAATTTTTTTCTTACAGCAAAAATTTTATACAAAAATTGAATTTAGAAAATGAATTAATTTTTTAAATGTTGACAAAAAAAAATTAAATTCAAAAAATTATTTACGATTTAAAAGCACTTAAAATTGTTTTTGTAAAAAAAAAACTGAAAAATTATCAAACGAATGAAATAATTTTTGTACTTTTAAATTAGCAAAAAAATTCAAAAACTTGTTAACGATTTAAAAAAATTTAATGAAATTGCTTTTGTTAAAAATTTTATAAACCAAATATAAAGTTTAATAAATTTGAAAAAATATATTTTCATTCTTTTAATTTCATACTTCAAAATTTACAAAAAAAATAATTGTTAATCGATTAATTACAATTCGTGGATGTTTAGATTTGAGTTTGTTTGTTATATTCGAAAGTTTAGGTTTATCTGGTTTAGATTTATCTAATTTATTAGTTAATAAATAAAAATTCCAACATACTTGAGCGATTGCACGTGTTTTCTTATCAGATGAAATGAACGCTTAAAACTTAAAATCGATAAGGCAATTGTTAACATTTGTATAAAGCGATTGTAATTTGTAATTACGATTTGTATAAATTACAATTGTAATTTTTAATTTCAAGTGTTTTGTAACTTCTGAGACATGATTTTTTTTTGTCAACCTTTTTGCACAACTTATTTTTTTTTTACGTAACTAACATATCTAATACCATCAGAATCTTTCATTATATAATTTAAACTTTTCTTAATGCGCGTCTTAAAAATACTTTTCGTAAAAAAAATTGTCTCGATTCAAAATATTTTTTTTCGAATCAAATCGAAATTAATTAAAATCAATTAATAGGAAATGCAAGCTAGCGAAAGAAGAGTGGATAAAAGGAAATTGTGAGGATATTGAGGAGGATATGAGAAGAGGTAAAGTAGATTTGGGCTACAGGAAAATTAAGTCACATTTTTCTAAAGTAAAACCAAAGGGTAACATTATATGTGATAAGCAGGGTAAGGAACTCACAGAAAATAAGGAAAAAGCTAGAAGATGGAAAGAGTATCTTGAAGATTTATATAAAGGTAGGCAGGACATGGAGGAGCTAGAAAATGTGGAACAGATAGATGAGGATGACTTAGGTCCTAGCATACTTAGGTCAGAGTTTCATAGAGCATTAAATGATTTACGGAATAACAAAGCAGCGGGGATTGATATGATACCAGCCGAATTAATAAAACACGCAGGGGTAAAAATGCAGGAGCGATTATACAGGTTAGTTTGTAAAATATATGAGAAGGGAGAAGTACCACAGGATTTTCAGCGTAGTAGAATAGTAACAATGCCGAAGAAAATAGGAGCTAATTTGTGTGAGAACTATAGGACCATTAGCCTACTATCACATGCATCGAAGATATTGTTAAAGATTATTTATAGGAGATTAGAAAATAAAGTAGAGGAAAGGCTAGGAGAAGATCAGTTTGGTTTTAGGAAAAACAGAGGGACGAGGGAGGCGATTCTAGCACTAAGAACGGTAGTAGAAAAAAGAAATAGGGTAGGAAAGGTAACTTGCATAGCTTTTGTAGACTTAGAAAAGGCATTTGACAATGTAGATTGGGACATAATGTTTAGAATTTTAAAAGAAACGGGTATAGATTATAAGGATAGGAGAATAATTTTTAATTTATATAAACACCAAACTGCCTTAGTTAGAATTGAAGGGGAAGAAGAGGTAGCAAAAATAGGGAAGGGAGTTCGGCAGGGATGTACACTCTCACCGTTATTATTTAATCTATATATAGAAGATGCAATAAACAAAGTAAAAGAAGAGTATAGTGTAGGTGTGAATGTACAGGGAGAGAAAATATATATGCTGAGATTCGCCGACGATATAGCTATATTGGAAGAAAGCGAAAAGAAATTAGAAAGGGTATTGAATGGTATGCAGGCAGTATTGACTAGGGATTTTAACATGAAAATAAATATAGGTAAAACTAAAGTGATGAGGTGTGACAAAAAGGAATGCAGTAGAAAAATGAGGATCACAATAGGAGATAATAGAATCGAAGAAGTGTCAGATTTTTGTTATTTAGGCAGTAGAATCACAAAAGATAATCGAAGCAAGGTAGATATAAAGTGTAGGATAGCACAGGGTAGGAAGGCATTCGTAGAAAAAGAACAGATTTTAAGATCAAATATTGACTTGGGTATTAGAAAAAGATTACTGAAGGTATATGTTTGGAGTGTAGCACTGTACGGGTGTGAGGCGTGGACTATAGGAAAGGAAGAGAAGCGTAGATTAGAAGCACTTGAAATGTGGTGTTATAGGAGGATGATCAGGATTGGTTGGGAAGATAAAGTAACAAATGAAGATGTACTAGAGTTAGTAGGGGAGAAGAGAAGTATCTGGAGAGTGTTACAGCGTAGGAGAGACAGATTAGTAGGGCATATTCTTAGGCATGGGGGGATTATGCAATTGATCATAGAAGGTAGAGTGGAGGGAAAGAGAGGGGTAGGTAGGCCTAGATTGGAGTATGTGAGTCAGATAGTTGAAGACGTTGAGATGAATAGCTATAGGGAGATGAAGGGATTAGCTCAGGATAGATCGGCATGGCGTGCTGTTTCCAACCAATCTTTAGGATTGCGGACTCTTTAACTTAACAAATCGAAATATGTCCCGAACAAATTTATAATTTTCCTTAAAATAAATCGCATACTTTCAAACACCCTTTACATTTCCATTCCATTTCTTGACAAGGCAAACTGTGATTTCAGCGCGTTAAAGAGCCTCCACTTCCATACCTCTTCGCCATCCTCCGCAAGCTCATTAATCTAATAACAAGAGCGTGTGTACATAGACATTGTATAAAATTCCGTTAAACGCACGAATTAGGGGATTTAACTTTGTCTGTGTTAGTGACGTTGGCAGGCCTGTGCGTGCGTAGTAGCTCAACGTCAAATGTGACTTATTCTTCACAGATGAATTGTTTCGTACGGGATGATTTTACGCGTGTTTGATCTTACATTGTGTTTGAATTTAATTGTCGAGTCTAATCAGGGGTGTAGTAATGAGGAGTGGATTTATAATCGATGAAAAATAATGCTGAGAATAGCTGAATAGGGATGATTTAGTGCGCGTTCCGCTATAGAGATATGTTTATGAAGTTGCCTACTCTCAACGGTGTATTAAGGTTGCCAGATTTTCGATGCAACAAGAAGCTGACTTATGGATCCTGGGTCAGGTCTTTATTACCTACTATTAATACATAATTTGACATATGGATGGATATTTTTTAAATTTTACTTAATTTAATATTTTATCAATTATATTGCTAGAATATTTAAATTAATGGCAAATTATTTTTTAAGGCAACCTTAGATTCTTATCGTGTAGTTTCAGTTGGCTATACTTATTTTCCTTTCATGCATTTTAAGTCTTTGACTTTTAATAGGCTTTTTATATACACGGTACCATTTTATCGGCTAAAAATTTGCGCGCAAACTTCTATATGTTTGTTATCGTGTTTTTACGATGCGCAACAATCACGGATGATTTACGTGGCCATAAAAGTCGTTCGCGCATAAATCTATTCGGACGCCGAGAATTTACAGCGCATATATGCGCAATTTTTATTTGCGCTCGCGCGCAAACTGAAGACACGTTTCGATTATTTCGAATACCACTCTCAGGGATTTATTACCAACTCACTTTTACATTTGCATTATTATACTTGAGCATATATGACGCTTATAACATTACATACTCGGTGCGATTCTTCTTGTAATCAGTTAAGGGTTACCTACTTGTAATAATACAAAAAAATCAAAAAATTGCTTAAGTAATATCTCTGGATGCTGTGATTTAATTACAGCCTTTTCCTTATTCTTCTTATAACCTTTATCTCATCTCTTCTCTTCCTCACACTACCAATATACCTGCCTCGTCTTACAAGTTGCCTACACCAATTCCGCGTACATGTATTTTCGCACGTGTAATTTTGTACCCAACAAAAATTCGTTTACTAGCACTAGATTTTAACAAAATCAATATTCGATATATTTATATACTATGTAAAACGATATTTTTACTTATTTGTGTACGCTCATTCGTTTTTTGTTTATTTGCAACTTCAATCTACATTCATTTCACATTCATTTAACAACCCTTTCCCTGCCCTTTCCTTCATCACACTACCCATGTAACTCCCTCGTGTTACAAGTTGCCTATATCAATCTCGTGTACATGTTATTTTCGCAGGTGTAATTTTGTACCCAACAAAAATTCGTTTACTAGCACTAGATTTTAACAAAATCAATATTCGATATATTTATATACTATGTAAAACGATATTTTTACTTATTTGTACGCTCATTCGTTTTTTGTTTATTTGCAACTTCAATCTACAGTCATTTCACATTCATTTAACAACCCTTTCCCTGCCCTTTCCTTCATCACACTACCCATGTAACTCCCTCGTGTTACAAGTTGCCTATATCAATCTCGTGTACATGTTATTTTCGCACGTGTAATTTTGTACCCAACAAAAATTCGTTTACCAGCACTAGATTTTAACAAAATCAATATTCGATATATTTATATACTATGTAAAACGATATTTTTACTTATTTGTACGCTCATTCGTTTTTTATTTATTTGCAACTTCAATCTACAGTCCTTTATTCATTTAATAACCTTTTCCCTATCCCTTTTCTTCGTCACACTACCCATGTAACTCCCTCGTATTACAAGTTGCCTGTGTCAACTCGTGTACATGTTATTTTCGCACGTGTAATTTTTGTACCTAACAAAAATTGGTTTATTCCCACTAGATTTTAACAAAATCAATAATCATTATATAATTTCTACGGACCAATATTTTCGCCCACAAAAAAATCAAACTTATTCGTTTTTCTTTTAACTTCACGGCATATACCTTAATTAACTGCCATATTCCATCGGTTTTTTTTTGTGATGGAAACCCTATATTCATCAAGAGGTTTCTTATTATAACAAGTGCAATAGATATATTGGCAATTCTTCGCAAGGTAGAAGGTTAAGAAACGATTACACTAAGCCATTCTATTCTTGTGATAAACTGCAAATGTATTTTCGCGTTATAACTTAAGCGTATAATGCAACCCCAGCCTAACAAATCATTTTATGATAATTCAAATGTCCCCTTACATAAATTAAGTCTATAAGCTTCGCGTCTGTAAAAAAATACTAAGCTTTTTACAATAAAATATATACGCAGAAAATTAATTGCTACTTTTCTCATGCAGATCAATAAATACTTTTATATAATGTCTAGCTGTGTGCGCATTTCGATGCCTGAACCTCCATCTTCCGTTGTCGCCGCAATTATACAAATAATATAACGAGATCGTTCCATTATGATGTTAATAATTAACGTCGATGTTTATTTTTTTCGTAGTTGAAGTACAAACGGCGCGTTTACAAGATGATATCGCTGGATGAGAAGCAGCTGAAGAGTCTCCACACGAGGGCCAACTTACGTCGCTTTCTCGATTACGTTTCCACCGGCCATGTGGAGAAAATCACGAAAATGTGCTCGAAAGGCCTCGATCCAAACTTTCACTGTCACGAATCTGGAGGTAAGTTCGAAAAAATTCGAAAAAAAATTTACAATTCTGTACCTGTAAAAAATGAATTTTTCTTCTAAAGGTACCAAAAGTAAAAATTTTAGTTACCGTAGGTATCTACGTTTATTTTTCGCCTTTCTAAAACATTTAAAATACAATTTTTTGTGTGTTTTCATCAAAGAAAATGTAGTTTTTAATTCATTTTTAGGATTATTCTTGGCTACCTATCATATATAATGTATAACTAATTTTTTATCAAATTTAAAAAAAATATTTTACGAGGAATTTATTACTTTATCCTTGATTTAAGCTCAATCTTACTTTAAGGCTAGCGTCTTATCGTCCCTAATTTTGTTTATTTTTCGTACAATATTTTTAGAGAATGTTCCCAAAGGATTTTTTGTACCAAGGTACGGAATTACTACTTGATGTTTTTTTTTTTTTGATAATCGATATAAACAAACAATGATAATTGATAATGAAACTATTAAAAAAATAATAAAACTCAATTGTTCATCGATTAAATTAATAACAGCGGTGACTTTATTTACAAAAAAATAATAACGATAATTTTAATTTAATTTTAGTTGACGAGATTTTTATTAGATTAGAATTAATTATAGAATTTCAAACTTCATTTACGACTTAAATAACCGTTTTTCTTTTTCTCGGTATCGAATCGTTAATTTAATCAATCTTCGAATATCCGAAAATAATTTTGTGAACGGCTAAAAAAACGGTAATTTGCGAAGTAAAAAAATTGGCTTTTTTTAAAATAAATATTGATTTTCCGCAAAAACAATTTCCAAAATCTACACTAATAAATGACTATTCGATTATTTTTTATCATAATTTCCGGGGTTGGTTTTGTATATTTATTTTCTTATCAAAAGAAAATTCACCATTTCAAAGACACATTATTTTTTATATATATTGACAATAAAAACTATTTTATCAGGTATTAACGACGGTTTTATCGAAGCTGGCTTTTTTAACATTGCGATTGTTAAAATTCGCTTTTTCAGGGCTTCGAAATATTATTTAATCCTTTCCTGTTTATATCTTCGGTGTGCCAAAGAAACGTAATGGATTTTAATTTAACTATTTCCTCTTTTGAATAAATTTTGATTTATGCGAAATCGTGAATTATTATTCTCAATTTAATTACGCCGTAGTGGTTTTATTTAAATTAAGCGCCGAATAAAAAAAAAGAAACGTTTCATCTCAAACACGAAAAAAAGTCACGAATCACGTTTTAGTTATTATTTATAGTTATAGTTAATTCCTGAATAAATTAAACTTTTCTTCGCTATTACAACGAGTTCGAATTACAGTAATTTCAAAAAATGCAGCGCGAATGATAAAATAATGAGAACGCGTCGAAGTATTTTTTTATGGCGATAGCAGCAAATATTAAACTCGCAAATAAAGTTAAATATTATTAGTTCATACAATAATACAGCGTCATTTTTATTGCGCCCGATTAAAGTAAATCGTGCCACGGCATAACGTTACCGTAAGATGGCAACGTAATCGACATTATATAAAATAACGGATTCTTCAATTTTAGAAAATCGTAATCGATTCTGGTTAAAAATAGCCCGGATAGGCAACTGAAACTACACGATAAAAACTTATGGTTGCCTTAAAAAGTCATTTGCAATTGATTTAAATATTCTAGCTACATAATTGATGAAATATTGACTTAAACAAAATTTTAGAAATGTCCATATGTTAAATTAAGTCTTAATAGTAGCTATTAAAGACCTGACCTAGGATGCGTAGGTCAGCTGCTTGACGCAACGAAAATCTGGCAACCTTAATACCCCATTTAGAGTAGGCAACTTCGTAAACACAACTGTATCGCGGAACACGCACTAAATCATTATTAAATTTTTAATTATTAACAAATTATTAAATTCGTCTATTCTCAGCCAGAATCGTACCCAAGATTCCTCCACTTGCGTATTATATTATTATAATTGTTGATATTTAATCACGACAATATAAAATAGTTTTTTTTTGACACAATATATCATTATAAGCAATCAGAAATTAAAAGTAATACTATGAAATGTAATAACAAAACTTAATATTGTTTCTAGTTTATAATGACATTTTTTTAAACTGTAAATTAGCGACGATACGTTTTATTTTATTTTATTCTAAAAAAATGACACGATGCCCTTTTACTAAACATCTTGTTCTGTTTTATTAAATTATAGATTATTAAAAAACATTGCCATGAACATTTTAATTTCTAGTTTAATTTAATTTCCCGTTAATA
Organism: Leptodirus hochenwartii; assembly: GCA_947310635.1. NCBI lineage: Eukaryota > Metazoa > Arthropoda > Insecta > Coleoptera > Leiodidae > Leptodirus > Leptodirus hochenwartii. Next base: position 48,242,866 of record OX371178.1, read on the forward strand.
TTTTATATAAACAAATAAAACGTAAACATAATTATTTTAGATTGTTATTAATATATAATGAAAATAATATTTCCTTTTGAATTTGTGTTTATTATATATACGATATGAATGATTAAATAATTAAAACAACGTATGTACAGTAAAATAATATTTCGAGTAGATTGTGAAATGAATTTTGAAATATGTTTTTAAAAGTCGATCGAAAAATATGGAATATGTCGAGAAGTTACCTTTTAGATATTTCGAAAATAATGCGGTGAAATGTTTGTGCTAATTCGATTAAATTAATTAATTAATTGCAAGCCAAAGTGCGATGAATTTTATTATCGGTGCTCTGGACGAGGGAATTTTTTTTTTAGTGAATTTTCCAGAAATTTGTAAATTTTGACATATAATTGGAATTTTGTATTTTGAATTTATATATTAAATTACTTTCCAAAATATTTTTTTCGGAGTTTGTTCAAAAAAATTTCGTCAAGTGTTCTTTTTTTTTTTTTTTTAATTTGCAGGCTTTTATAAATAATCAAGACTTATTTTTAAGTAAATGTAAATTTCTGAATTTTAACTTGAAATTTTTACATATTAAATTTTCATCTAGTCGATTAATATTGTTTTCTCTTTTTTAATACTTTGCAAAAGAGATTTCTTTAACATGCCTTTTAAAAAAAAATTGGTAAATAATGTGCCAAAAATACTACAACCTTCTCTCATCTTTCAAACCTAGAAACTCCATTAACCCTAGCCACGGGCCCTAAACTCTCTGCCAAAGCGTCGAAGGTCCTCATCGCCCTCGTAAACGGCGGCGCCCTTTTGGACTATCGAGCGCGAGATGGCGCCACCGCAATGCACCGCGCTGTCGACCATCGCAACATCGAGGCGATGCGCACACTCCTTCAGCTGGGCGCCTCGCCCAACTACCGCGACGGGCGCGGCTTGACACCACTATATTTGAGTATCGCCCAAGCGCCCGATCCCGTATTTGCGGAAATGTTACTGCACGATCACGCCACTGTCGGGGCGACCGATTTACACGGATGGCAAGAAGTGCATCAGGTGAGCTGATTTTTTTTAAATATTTGAACAAAAAAATTTGAGTTTCAAAAACAGAATTTTTGCTCGATGAATAATTACAAAAAAAACACACACACACACACACACAAAGAATGGGAATTTTTCTTTGGTCTAATGATAGGTACGTCAGATAAAAGATCAAATAATAATTAGCGCGTTAATTAATTAATGCGCCGACTCGCCGCTTAATTCAATTTAAATTACAATCGATAAAAAATGGAAATGATTTTTTAATGATAACGAACCGCGATGTGTTGTTATTTCTAACGTACCCGTGCACTGCCATTATGGAATTCATATATATTTACATTCTGCATCGTACAACAACAGTATTATGTTGTGGGAAACATAAAAAGTTCATTAATATACTTTACAATCCGAACGAAATACACACGGCGAACATTACGAACATAGTTGCCCGTAGAATTACGGTACCGTCGTATATATCAATAATATAGCCGAGTAATCAACTTGAGGGTCAATGTCAGCCTCATTCGTGTGTTTACTTTAATTTTTTTTAGTTTACAACATTTTACACCGCGAGAGATTGTAACGAACATCTACAAGAAATTTATTATAACGTATACTTTGCGAATAAACAATGATTTTCCACACAGTAAAATGTTAAATCTATTTAAGAAATTGTCAACAAAAATCTGCACGTTCAAAAGAAGCGCGTAATCTTCGCTCATGCGCGCGCACAAAATAACCTACAATTATGTCTTCGACTTATACAATTTTTGTTTACTTTTCCGTTGAAGATTAAACTAATACGCAAACGCACACAAGTTACACGACTTTTTGCATAAAATAATGTTTGATTTTTACGTATTTTCACATATTTTTTCACTAAGAAATTCAATTTTTTTATAAAAAATCCATTTTCGCAAATCTAACTCTTCAACAAAACCGTACCAATCGAACTCTAGGCGTGTAAAACGGGTCTGATCAAACATCTGGAGCACCTGCTCGCCTACGGCGCCAATATGAATGCGCAGAACGCATCGGGCAATACGCCGCTGCACGTGTGCGCGGTGAACGGTCAAGAGACGTGCGCACGCCATCTGTTGTTCCGCGGCACAAACAGAGAGGCGCTGAATTACGCCAATCAAACACCGGGTCAGGTGGCGGTCATCGCGGGCAATATGGACCTCGCCGAACTCATACAAAATTATCGGGAAGAAGAAGTTGGTGAGTGAATACTGCTGAGGATGTATTAAAAAAATAAATTTCTGTTGTTGATTTAAATAATCATATTGAAGTTTAAATAACAGATGGCGCTTCACGGTCATTAATATCATCTGGTTGTAAAGTACCTCGTGAATAATTTTTTTGGCGAAACAAAAAATTGTTTTCGATCAATTTAAATAGCAAAATTAATTACAATTGTTGCTGATTTGTACAAGGTACTTTATAATGTCGCATTAGAATATAAAGCTGTGTTTCAATCGAGCATGCAATAAGACAATAAGAAATGTGAGAGGCTAATAAAAAAAAAATCGCAACAAGCATGAGGAATGATAGATTTGCTCGTCTCGTTATATTGTTTTAAAAAAACGTAAGACAATTAATTTTCGTTGTAATTATTCAAAATATCGCATTTTTCCTTCGTGTTATTTCGTATAATTGGCTGTACAGTAAACATCTACCTCTGAATTGGCCGCAAAGCATTTTTTTAAATATAACTAAATAGCCATAATTGTGCCATATTGGCCTTAAAGCCGTTTCGAGATGTGATTGTAATATGTCCAGGTGCAATATGCAGTGTTCGCATTGGATGAATGTACTGTTACTTAAATAATATCGCGCGAACAGTTACAATTGCTATCCCATACGTATTATCATAATTCAAACATTGCCTTTGAAACAATAAAGACGAAACGATTTTATTTGTAAAAAAGGAGGCCTTTTGCAGAATGTTGTGTTGTTAAGCGTAAAATGCCGATGCATGATCGTAGATGAGCTGCGGTGGTTGTATTTTGAATGTAAATTTTTTTTTAATGATTACTCGTGTTTTTCGAATTTACGAATCTATTTTATTTAACCCCTTCAGACCTGATTTTTTTTTCAAATGATTTTTTTTTTTTTTTTTAATTTGGAACAATAATTATTTAAAATACAAAGAATTATATTTTGTTTCGGGCTTTTCGGGTTTTTTCAGGATGTACATTACAATGTACATATTGTCCCAAATGGTGCAAATGAAACAAATAATGCCGAAATAATGTATTATATATACAACAGCTGATACATCTGTCCATAATTTTAGCTTAAACATGTCGTAATATATTTATAAAATAGAAAACTGTTCGCTTACCTATCAACAAACGAACCGTCATTCGACGCACCTCATATTTCGAATAGAATCCGACAGATGGAGATAGTATACTACTTTTTTATAAGAATATGTTCAAGCACGGGCGTGTACATGGTTGCATAGTCACAGTTTTAATAATATTTAAAGTCATATGTTGAAATACTACATTATAATGTGCACCAGATGTGAAGGTGTTCAAAATGATGTCCAATTGAAAAGATTTTCATTCGAACATGCTTCAAGATAATTAAAAGATTAATAAATATTTTATTTCAGAACATCACAAAACACTTAATTAATGACAGGAAAAAATATCAAACTTTGATAACTTGTAAATATTCTTTATTATTTGTGAATTTTGTAAATTTGCTTGAATTATTTAATGTATAAAACAGCGTGGTATTTAAAAAAATAATACTTATTTCGCTAGCACATATTTAAAAAAAAATTCAAATGCTTACATTAAGCAATTCTGATGAAAGGCGACAAATATAAAAAAAAAAAAACGTTAGAAAAGATCAAAATAGTGTATAAAGTTTTCTTAAAAAATCGCTTTGAGATTGTATCTGTTGACATCCGAAGAATTGTTTTAATAAAAATATTTATAAGAAGAAGAAAAAAATGTTACAAAAATCAAAATGGAGCATATAGTTTTCTAAAAAAAATCGCTTCGAGATTGTATCAGTTGACATCCGAAGAATTATTTTAATAAAAATATTTATAAGAAAAAAAAACGTTACAAAAATCAAAATGGAGCATATAGTTTTTTAAAAAAAGCACTTTGAGATTGTTAAAACCCGAAGAATTATTTTCATTATTATTTTTATAAAAAAAAAAGTTACAAACAAATTAAATTGAGGCACTAAAAAAATCGCTTTTTTTCAATTTTCCTCAAACACCCGCAACCCACCCGACATTTCAGTACCAATCCGACGGCCACCGAGCTACAACCCGAACCGGCGCAGCGCCATCGGTTGGCTATGCCGCGCACCGTCCATCGGCTGCCTTATATCCCCCACCACCGAGTCGCGGCACACCTCCACCCTGCCGCACAGCCAGTCCTCCCAACAGCTACCGTCCATCATCTCACCCGTCCTCCGATCCACACACACACCATCGAAACCCGTCCAACAGCACCCATCCACGTTCCACCTGAGGGCGGGCCGAGGGGCGAACGCCGCCCCGTCCAACTTGCACCATCCACCGCCACCGCCTGCGTCCCCCTGTCCCAGCGATCGGTCCTCCGTCCCCTATAGCTCGGCTAGTAGCAGCCTGAGCGAGGGCTCCAGTGGCATGATGGTGGTGGTCAATCATCGCGGCCATCACCGGCTGATGCTCGGCAGCCATCACGATAACACCGACACCGCCAGCATTGTCACAGGTATATAGGTTACCTGTAACGCTTATTAAAAAAACAAAAATTTATATACAAACAAAACCACATCGAAAATATGTTCGTATAAAACATATGTGCAAACAAAACCACATCTATGATTTGAAAGTTGCTTTTTTTCTCAAATTGAAAGTTGATTTTCATTTTTATTTGAAAGTTGATTTTTTTTATTTGCAAGTTGTTTTATTTTATTGATTTGAAAGTTGATTTTTTAAATTTGAAATTCAATTTTTTGCATCAATCTCATATTCATCAATCTCGTCGAACATATGTTCGATGTGGTTTTGTTTCTACATATGTTTTGTACGAACATATGTTCGATGTGGTTTTGTTTGTGTAAATATATTTTTTTGTTTGATGTTACGAGAATTTTTTTAATGAAGATGTTGGAGTGATTTAGATGAAGATGACTTAATATAGATAACACCCCCCCCTAGTGTCCCCCCTGATGCTACAAGTGATTAGAAATAAATTAATTTAAAAAGTTCATCGTTTGATTGATGATATTTTTTTACATTTTTGCGACCTAAAAAAATTTTGTCATTTATTTAAACGAATTTAATTTATCTAGATATTTGGAAATTTTTTTGCCATTAATTTAAACGAATTTAATTTATCTAGATTTTCTCCAGCTAGAAACATTGTACGTTTTTATTTCTCATTTCTTGAAGCAAACTTTTACAACAACAATTTCTACCAATTTATCTTTTGTCGTTTTACTAACAAATTTATTCGTGCCCCGTTTGCTCAAGATAAAAATCTATTTATTTCGCATGATATTTTTATAATTGTGCTTTTTGTTTGATGTTATTTCAATTTGGAGTTGCAGTTGGAGTGATTTAGATAACATTAGGAGGATGATGCTGCAAGTGATTAGAAACTAATTAATTTAAAGTTTGATTGATGATATTTTTTACAATTTCGCGACCTAAAAAATATTTTTTCGTCATCTATTCAAACGAATTTAATTTATCTAGATTTTCTCCAGCAGATAAAAACATTCTACGTTCTTAATTCTCATTTCTTGAAGCAAACTTCGCTTTTAACAAAATTATACAAATTTATCCTTTATCGTATTCTTATATAATCCACGTTTGCTTCAAGATAAAAATCTATTTATTTCGCATGGTATTTTTATAATTGTGCATTTTACGGCATTGCTATCTTTCTTAATATATTGGAATTAGCGTTGCTTTTTTTAAACGTACCATCGAATCATTCATCCATAAAAATCATTTATAAACTCATTTCGAAAGACCATCTTTAAAAAAAAACTTGATATTGCCCGATGACTTTCGATATTTTCCTCACACACACGGATCTTCTTTGCCCGTTGACATGATCTAGTTCTCGCCCTGGGCGTAACAGATAAGAGCGCCCTGTTCGGCGACACCAGCGACATAATCAGCGACAGTTCCGGCGTTGGCACGGCCAACTCGGACACGACCATCGGCAGTGGTAGCATCTCCATGCCGGGATCCAGTGTCGTGTGCGTGGAGACGTACATTCCCGACGGTAATACGTGCCAAAATGGCCAAAATGGCCGCGACGGTCACGGACACATTAGCATCAGAGAAGGAGACATCATCGAAGGTGAGTTAATTAAAAAAAAAACAAGTCAATCGATCCAATTTCGAATGCCCAATCGACAGTTACCGGTGCCACGGATGACGGGTACCTAGAAGGTACCGTCAAATCGTCCGCGGCGGGCCAACGGACCACCGGCCTCTTCCCATCTTCGTGCGTGCAGGAGGTGCGATTGCGTTATACGAGCAATATCGCTGAAGCGGCGGCGGCGGCGGCGGCGTCCCTTCTCCCTCTGGCGGCGAGAGACCACGCTACGTTGACGAGCACGTTACGACGTGCCTCGGAAGATGGCGGTGGCAGTACAGGTAGTAATACCACCGTTGGCACGGCGATTGGGCGGGTGTATGGGCGGAGGGAGAGCTTGGGCACGAACAGCGGCAGCGGTTCGGTTGTTAGTGGCAAGTGTTCGAACAGTGTCCAGTTTGTTGATGATGATGGTGACAGTGTCGAGGGAGGTGGGAAGAAAGGTTTGGTGCACTTTGCTACTGCGCCGAGATCGTCCTCCAAAAAGAGGTACGAAACAACTAACTATTTTGAATTTGCCGTTGTGTTGTGATAGTGCATATTAGCGAAGAGAAATCCCAATTAGTGACAGATTATTTAGTTTTCATCTTATGCTAATGAAGATGGCGGGCATAGCCTCCGAAATGCGCATCTAGTTATTAAATGCTTTGTGTAGTTACGGTATTTGAGTGATAATCTATAAATTATGGTTGAAAATTTCAATAAAAAATAATCCAATCAATTTGGTCGTTGAAAACTTGTACTATTTTATATTTGAAAGTTGATTTTTTTGATTTAAAAGTTCATTTTATTGATCTAAAAGTTCATTTATTTAAATTTTTTGATTTGAAAGTTGATTTTTTTGATTTGAAAGTCGATTTTTTTAATTTGCAATTTGATTTTTATTTGTTTTATTTTTTCAATTTTGCAGCTTCCCCTCATCGGATCCGCGCACGGTCGTCCTGCACCGTGGCCGTAAGGGCTTCGGGTTCATATTGCGCGGTGCGAAAGCAACGTCCACCCTGATGGAGCTGACGCCCAGCAGTGGACACTGTCCAGCGCTCCAGTATCTGGACGATGTGGACCCGGGCGGTGTGGCGGATATGGCCGGACTGAGAAAGGGCGACTTCCTTCTGGCTATAAATAGGGAGAGTGTCAGTGCGGCCAGTCACGAACATGTCGTCGAATTAATTAGGAGAAGTGGCGAGTTGGTTGAGATGACGGTGGTCAGTGTAGGTCAGTTGATAGTTGATTATTTTGATTTTAAATTTGATTTTTTTATTTGAAAATGATTTTTTATTATTATTCTGATTTGAAAGTTGATTTTTTTTATTTGAAAGTTAATTTTTGATTCGAAAGTCGATTTTTTTGATTTTAAAGCAGATTTTTTTTAAATTATTTCAAAAATTAATCATCCGCCATTATTTAGGATCTTCCGTTCAGCATCATTCGAACAATTCGACCTTACCAAACAGCAAGAGCGGCATCTTTCACACATCCCACGACGGCGCGAGTTGTGTAACGTTGCCACCGCTGTCAATCGCACGCCAATACGCGACTCTGCCGCGAAAGACCGCCGTCACCACTACCGCTGGCGGCAACAGCTCTGCCAACAGTTCCTGCTGCAAATCTCAAGCGCCCCTACCGCCTCGCCGCGACCCAAAGACAACCCTCAGCGTCGGCAGGGCCAGAGCAAAAAGTATGGTCGCTGGACTAGGTAAGACAACCTCGCACTTCCTCCAATATTAATTAACATATATGTCAAAAATGACAGGAATATTGTGTCTAAAGTGATCAAAATGTCAACAGTGACAGGAATAGATAAATATTTATTGTTTTGGCCAATTTTGGCCATAATGTGTAAGAATTGTGTTTAGTATATCCGTATTGAATATGCCGTCAACACATAGAATTCTTCTGTTTTTTGCAGAAACCGACCGTGACTGTCCACCATCCCCACCCGATCTCGGCGCTCCCCATGATTCCATGGAGGGCGGCGACGGCGGCGGCAACTGCCAACCTCCGCCACCGCCGCACAGCTGTTCCAGTTCCTCGTCCCATTCCTCGTCGCATTACCACCACAGCAGCGCCACCACCACCCACCAACCACCGAGAACGGCATCGATCAGACAGAGACCGACGAGCGGCCGGATCACTAGCGCCGAATTGGAGGAACTATTCCAGAGGCAGCGACAGGTGGAGAATGAGCGGGTGGCGGGTGATGTGGGTAGGGGCGGCGGGGGCCGAGTGTACGCGAGCGTTGCCGATATGAAGCGCAGTAAAAGCAAAGGCACGAATAAGGTACGAATTTTTGCGCGTGGACATGTAGAGAGTACCTTCCGCCCCTATCCTCTGTAGCTTTTAGTTTTTTTTTACATTTATTTCCGAAAAAAATCACGTCAAAAATATATTTGTTACTTTTTATGTGGAAACATAAATTTTAACGTTTAGGATTTTTTTAAATATCTTATTAAATTGCGTATAATAAACATTTTTTTGTTATTATTATCAAATTATCACTACGATGCTAAAAAATTGTATTCATTCTTATAACTTTCAAATATTCATACATATTTTTTACAATAATTTAAGTTGAATTTATTTATATTTGACATCGCAACCATTTTCATTTATTTTCAAACAAAATTCATTTTTCTTTCATCGCAAAAAAATAATTCTCCATTTCTCGGACTCGATATATTTTCTAATGAATTTATATTGGTAACCATTACTTCCAGCACAGAATTTTATTCCGCTTATGTTAAATGCTTATGAAAGTATAAATCAAAATCTAATTTAATTTAGATTCAAGCCCAATTTCATCTTGTCTATTTAATTTATTTAATAAGTACTATTTTTAAATTTATTTTTATTTTATTTATTTTTTGTTCTTTTAGATTTGACAAAACTATGTATATTGTTGTTAGTTGTTAGTTTCGTTAATTATTAATTTATATTGTTTTAAAAGATTTATAGGTCATATTATCTGCCATTTTTGAAATATTTGTGTCATGTTGACTTATTTATCTAATAGTATATCAATCACGATTCGTGACGGAGGTATTTTATTTAGTTTTTATCTTGTGCTACTGAAGATGGGGGCATAGCCTTCAAAATACGTATCTAGCTACTTAATGCTTTAAGTTACGGTATTTGGGTGATATTCTATACTATCGTATTACATGTTTACAAACAAAAACTGTAACACAATAAAATAAACAAAACAGCACACATATATATATATAAACTAAACTAAGGGTAGAAATGAACAAAGTGAGATGGCTCACGGTGATTATTCTAAATATTCCTTGATAGCGTAATATGGATTACTCGTGAAATAATCTTTGACATTGGATTTAAATTGATTGAATTCACTGATACTTTTAATTTTTAAATACGAAATATTAAAAAACGGAAGAAATTCGAATAATCCATAAATTCATTTGCAGATTCGTTTCGCAAATCCCTTCCGTTCGATATCGACCGCCCTCGGCGATCTGCATCGCGACTTCCACAGTACGCCCGATCTGGCGCACGCCCTCGCCCAGTCCACCCATCTGCCCACGTCGATCACGTGCTCCGCCAGCCTGCGCAACGGTACCACCACGCACCACCGGCCAACGCCGCCGCAATTCGCGCCGCCGCCGCCGCATCACCGCAGCCAGGAGGACGTTTATTTCGCTACGGGCAGAGGTGGCATGTTACCGCCACCAACGCACCCACCGCCCCCACCACCCACCACCGGGCAAATGGTGAAGGTGGATGTCGGTGGCAGGGTGGGCGGTGGTGGCGAGGGCGGGTACGATGTCGGCGGAGGGGCGGCGATGGATGGCGGCGTCAGTGTGGAAAGTAAGGGTGATGTATTTTATAATACAAGTTATAATATAATATTATAATTAATAAAATAAAATCATAAGTTGCAATAGGAAAAATATTGGGTAAATCGTCGAAAAATGAACTTTCTTTGGCCCTTTGCAGAATATAATTTTTTCATCGATTTTCGTAAAACAAATTGTGATTTCCGGTTCAATTGGAAAAAGTTGAAAAGTGCAGAGTTCGATTCTTTGACCCTCTGAAATTTTTCATTTTTTCGTCGATTTTGATAAAAATTTAACAAGTTTTCAGAACAACGTAAAATCGTCTTAGAAATAAATTTTAATGATTTCCGGTTTAATCGGAAAAAGTTGAAAAACAAACGTCGAAAAATGCGTTTGACTCTTTGACCCGAATAAAATATTGTAATTGTTCAGAAAAAAATACAATTTTTCGTCGATTTTGATAAAAATTTAAAGGGAATTTAAACAATGTAAAATGTCTATAAATCGTCCTAGAAACAAATTTTAGTAATTTCCTGTTCAATAAGAAAAATATTGAGAAAATTATCGAAAAAATATAAAGAGGGTAATTAATTACGAAACTTCAAATCATTTCCCATTAGAAAATTCATTTTTTTCTTGCAAATAAAAATAAAATTATAATAAAAAATTAAAATTTATATAAAATAAAAACATATAAAAATAATTGTCAACCAATCGTAGGATTGAGGACTATTTATCTAACTAAAAATAATTGTAGATTTTATCATATAAAAAAAAAGTTTCTAAAGATTTCAAAATGTTTCCATATAAAAATGTTTCTAGCTGCTCACTTATATCTTTTGAAATATCCATTTCCTATTAGAACATATTATAAACTTACTTTCGATAATGTGAATGTTTTACTAAAATTTTCAAATTTTTTTTGAACACTTCTGCAAAATCAAGCTTTTATTTGATTCCATTTCATTCGTCAATAAAAGAAAATTATATCCACGCAACGTTCTCTTCTAGCTATCGTATCATCGTTCCGACCGACAACAACCGCAAAACTGTACGAATCTCCAGCTGATATGAAACAATCGCACGTGGCGTATTACAATCGGTCACGCTCGCTGCCATCTAGCCACGCAACGAACCGTGTGCGCAAGGCGCATAGTATGCGCAATCCAGCCGTTACCGCCGCAATTTCAGCTGTTGCAAATCCACCACCGGCAACGATACAGGCCACCAGTTTTACGCAACAACGGGGGGGTGATAGTGCGCGTGACGGAGGCGATGGTGTCGCGCATCGGGTGATGATGGTGGCTGGGTGTAATCCATACGCGCAGCCGATGAATAGATACCACGCAAATGGCCGGTGAGGGCAATATGAACATTAAATGTCAAATATCAAAAAAAAAACGACGTCAAATGTCAAGAAAATGATGTCAAATGTCAAAAAATATATGTCAATTGTCAAAAAATCACGGTAAATGTAAAAAAAGCGACGTCAAATGTCTTTTTAATATGAAATGCAATTTTTTAAATAGTAATTTGATATTTTTTTCATATACATTTTTCACTATAGTCGAAAAATATTTTTGTGAAATAATTTACAATGTCACCCTAAGCATGTAATAGCTAGATGCGCATTTCGGGGGCATTTTGATTCAAAAAATAATGGCCAGCGACGAATTTGTGGATATACATACTTCGATTCGTACGTTTTGACAAAAATTAAACAAAAAAAAAACGTTTCAAATGCATAAAATATGTTAGTAGTAAATGCACACGAAAATCTGAATATATACGTAAAGAATAATAAGATATGCAATGAATAAAATGTTGATAAAATTCTATATTTTTTGAAATAAAATCAATTGTGAACTATGTTAATCTACATATTTTTATTATTAGACACTTATTGAACAGGTGATTTAAAGACTAAAATATTGTATTTAACAAGAACGAGTAGAAAGCAACAGCGAGAGGTGAATTAAATATATATATATTATTGATAAATAACGTAATTTATTTTGTAAATGAATTGAAAGATGATTTCAGATAATTTTGAATTGAAATTAATATTAAATATGTTTAAAAATGTGCGTGAACCGAATATTCATTTATTCATTAATCAATTTGTTAAAGTCTTTCTATTTCGTAGAATTCTAAAATATTAAGTTTAACTTGTTTAACTAACTATAGAGAGTACTTTTTTCAATTTTATGCAATCTTTTAATATTAATATCATATGTACTTGTGTGGATTAATTCGACCAAGCAATTTTTACGTTCTCATCTTCATGTCGCAAATAAGAAACACAATCTCAAAACAAACGTTTCTAATTCACCATTTCTTAGGCCTTCCCGTTCACATTCCACCGTCGGCTCCGCCAACACCACCACCGTCATAACCTCCCGTACGAACACGTCCACCCTCCCACGCGCCCACACAGTAGACGTCTGCGTCGGATCCCCACCGCCACCACCACCACCATCATCATCCAATCGCGCCCAATCACCGACAATACCCGATCCCGATTACAGCTGCAGCGAACCCGAGGATGAATTGAGCGACGCCGAAGCTGTTGTCGTCGATCTACAGCAACAGCAGCGGCTCGTGAGACCAGCTGATGGAATGGCAGGTGGTGGGAAGCTGAGGATGGGCGCGAATGACACAGCGAAATTGAATAATCGATTAAATGCGGTGCAACTGCAGCCGTTGGAGAATAGCGGGAATAGTAATGCCAGGTGAAAAGAAAACAGCTGTTTTTCATTTCTAAAATTTTAGTAATATTGTCATTGATGGAGTAATTATACAGATGAATAAAATAGAATATTTTTATTAGTCATCGAAAGGCTTATGTGACATGTCATTAAATTAATTAGCCTTTTTTCAATTAAAACAAGATTTTGTAGATCAAATTTACAGCACAATAGCAACGTGGGTTGCTAAGCCATTCTCGTTGACCTGGCCGTTTCTGTCACTTTGTGCATTCTGTCAAATTCTCTTGACGTTCCTTTACTAGCGTAATATTCAATATTTTTATATTAAATTTTGTTAAAAGTAAATTTTGCTTATACACAAGTTATCAGTTGGTCGTTGATTTTCAATTGTTTTCCATATAATGCAATGGAAAAACAATCGAAAATCATTGGCCGTCTTAATTTGGATAATAATCTTCATTTTTTTATCATAGATATATTTGTAAATATCTCAAAATTTATTTTAAGAGACACCCGTCTTGATAGCAAGCAGTCTTCAACAATAGTCTCGACGAAGATCAGAACTTTGACCTTTCTATTAATTCTATATACGTCCCTTTACATTTTAAACACAATTTTAGTACATTCCTTACGCGACTTTAATATATAATCAATTAATTTGAAGAACATTTGATCGTATTAAAGTAATCTAAAGCGTGAAAAGTAATCGTTCTTGCGAACACACGCGAATTTATGGCAAATAAAATAATTACTCGCAAAAGATTCAAATTACTTTCAATATTCTCATTCATTGGGCGTCGATGTGCATTTTAAAATAATTGCGTTAACAGAGTTATGTGGCATTGGCAGCAGTGTATGTAGAAGCTGCAAAAGTGTCTAGAAATCTACTAAAAATTGACTCAAATCTGCTATGCCGCCGCCCATAGCCCAAACAGCGCCATCTGTGGACGGACTCCGTCTACTGTAGCGACATCTAGTAGTCGCATTCAGAGGTGACAAAAATGAACTAAGGATTCACATTTGCATATTTACTTAATCAATTGGTAATGTACAATTCTTCGCTAATTTTTTTTTGTATAAAAAACCGGGTGTTTATTAAATTAGTAATATAATAAAGATAATAATATTAAATTATTCTCTTCTTCTAGTTAATGGTGATGGAAATATTTATTTGATTTTTCAGTGGCTCGAGTTCGGGCAGTTCCTCGTCGTCGATGCCGCACAGCTTCAGTGTGGATGAAATACAGAAGGGTAGAGCGCTGTTGAAGTCGTCCAAATCGTACCCGGATAATTTGTTGGCGAAGGCGCCTGCGCAGACGCAAACTCGCAAGCAGCAGCAAGCGTTGGAGGACGCCGATAATAGTTCGAGTGGCGTCAGTTCAGATCAGGAGGTGAATGGTGGCGGAGGGATTGTGTCCGAGTACGCGGAGAGGTTGAATTGTATTCTCACGCAACAGCATCTGCAGCATGCCGTGGTGCAGACGAAGATATATGGTAAAGGAGTGAATAGAGTGCAAGTTAATGGTGAGTTGGTTGGTGGTTTCGTTCTTGAGATGGGAAGAAGGGTGTTGTGTTTGCGATTTGGAAAATTGAACAGATTGGATAAACGTTGAAACGCTTTACTTGAAGGATTTTAATACTTTAAGTGAATTATATTCTTAAATAAGTATTCGCTTACTTAAGCGAATGAATTTGAAAAATGAACGATTGAAGAGACTATGAACTTTAATGATTGGGGAAAAAACGGCGAAGCGTTGGAAAAACTTAAAAAATCGAGAGAACTTGAAAAAGTTAACAAAAAAATACTTGAAAGTCAAGAAAACTTTAAAAAAAATATCAGGCATTTTCATATAGGAGATGATTTCAAGTTTCCAAATCTGCAAGTCATTTAATTGGGAATTTCTCTTCACCATTTGTGCCAACAATGACGTATCTGACATATTTCACTTTTATGGTGCTTTTGACGATATTTACATAATTTTTGATATTTCTGTAACTTCGAATATTTTAACACATTAGAAACTTTTCAATACTTCGGTAATTTTAAAGTTTTATTAACTATAATTTCTATAACTCTTCACCTTTAACAAATCAAAAAAAATTCTCTCTCCAGTCCAACAACAACAATCTCAGCGCCCCACCTCCTCCCCCGCCGTGTCCCTCATTAAACTACCCCCGCCTCAAGAATCCGACGATACGGACGAGCCGTCGGTATGCCTCCCACCGCCCCTGCCCGAGTACACGCCCTCGCCAAACGCCAGCGCCACAGACACGGCGGCCGACCCGCGCCACCCTAACGACGAGGAGGGTGTCGTCGTGCTCGCCCCCCCGCCCCAATTTAGCGACGCCCGCCAAGCGACGAGGGTGCGCATCGTCGGCGCTGTCCCAAAAACGGTTACGCCCCCAGCCGGAAGTGTCGCGCGAATGTAGAAGAACGAACGGAAGTTTAGTGTAAGTTGAGCGAAGGAATATAATGTTGGGGAATATAATTAAAATTTGAATGTAAAACGAATATATTTTTAAATTTCGAATAGTGCAAATAGAGTATTTATTTATTTGTGTTTTTTTATAAAGCTTCTAATGTATCTTCGTTATTACACTTTTTTATTCGTTTTTCGTTAGTTTACACATTTTTTTACTATTTTCAGTGCTCAAGTTCCAAGAAAGAAAATTAAATGCACATTATTTATTTAACCTTTTTCTTTATTAATTAATTCGCGGTCAATAATAACTAACCCTTCAGACCCGATTTTTTTCACGGCCAAAAAAAAATTATTTTTGTGCTACTAGATGATTTGGAACATAATTATTCGAAATACAAAGAATTATATTTTATTTGGGGATTTTTCCCGGATGTACGTTACAATGTACATATTGTCCCAAATGAAACAAATAATGCCGAAATAATCTATTATATATACAACAGTATGATATAACAATTATGATATATCTAGCCCAAAAATAGACTTTATTCGACACGCTGTTCATTATTTTAGCTTTAAACATGTCATAATATATCTATAAAATAGAAAACTGTTCGCTTACCCATCAACAAACGAACTGTCATTCAATGCACCTCCTATTTCGAATAGAATCCAACAGATGGAGGTTGTATTCTAATTTTTCATAAGAATATGCTCCCAACACAGGCGTATATATAGTTGCATAGTCATAGTTTTAATAATATTTTAAATCAGATATTGAAGTAGTAAACCAGCACATAATAATTAATTCACACAGGTCTGAAAGTGTTAAATAAATATTATTCAAATTCAAATATTTTTACAATTCTTATCAAATTATGTCTGAATCAATCGTAATTAGAAAATAATTTTCATTCACTTTCTTCACTGAACTTGAACACTTTTTTCTTTGATTTTTTAAACATATTTCTTTTTCATGTTTAAAATCTACTTGAATCTTATTACAAAAAACATTTTTTAATAGAATTATCTGAACCTTCGAGCACAAACTTTCCTACTGAACTGAAAAAAATTAATATCGATTTACTAGCGGCAGAATTTAGATGTAATCCAATTAGCGTAAACTAAAAAATTATAAAGGCAATTTTGCAATATACTGCCAAATTAATGAATTTTATTAGGCGATATAATGAACCCTATATATATGTAAACATAAAATAAAGTGCAATTCAATTTATGATCACGTTTAAAAATAGTTATACACACAAAAAATACTACAACAAGGTACATAAAATATTCATTTTTCTTAGACAAAATAAAATAACAGTATGACGAATTATCTTGTTATAAAAACTTTTTAAAATATACATCACGTAAGTAATTTGTAAATTTATAACCCGATTTTAATACATTATAAGAAGCGTCTTAAAAAATAATACGGCCTGTTAAATTGCAATTTCTTTCGAAATACTCGAAATTTTCGTTAAAACCCATCAACTTCACAATTATCGTAAAAAAAAATATTTAAAAAAATGTTCACATCCTGCCAAATGAACCATCTAAGAAATATTTCACACAATCGCGATGTAAAACCTGTCATTTTGACTTTGATGTCACTTGACATTTCTGTCACTTTTGACATTTCTGTCACGCACGACATTTCTGTCACTGTAGAGGTGTACGTTTTCGCGTACAATTATTCATGTAAATGCTGCAAAAATGTCATTTTATGATCTTGTTTTTTTTTTTAACTTTAAAGCAAATTCTGTATTACCATTAAGCAAACTGACGGCCTAAGTTTTTTTCCAATTCTTGTTATTTATTAATAAATATTAAGGATATAATTGCAGACACGTTTATTAATATTATTTAGGTTCCTAATTGTTGTAAGGTATAACTAAAATACTGTAGTGCAATAGAATTAATTGTATAATCATTATGTTTTTGTGTCACCGATGATGAAATTGATATATTTATAAAATAGCATAGTTTTCTGTATGATATTATTTCGTACGATCACTTTGTTTAGTGAAACAAGTTCTACTGCAAATAATATCAGTAAAATTGATTTTAAGAAAATTTGTCATACTTTGTACATGCAATCTATTGATGAAGAAGGAATCAATTAAATAATTTATATAATAAATTTGCTAAATAATTTTACCTTAGTATAAATTATAATAATAAAATATATTCGTCCGTACGACTTTTTTTTGTAAAAAAAAATTATTTCACATTTCAAAATGATAAAAAAAATTCGTATCGACGAATATATTATCTCTTCCCATATTTTGTGATAATACTTTTTACTAAAACTTTAACGTACTATTTTAAAATTAATTTAAAAAAAAACATTTCAATGATCTCTTCTTGAATATACTATATTGCTATTGGAATTGAATAATATAACTATTAAAAAATCGATTTCTTCAATTTTCCATTATATTCTAAAATTGCTAGATTGAAGAAATCTTACAAAACTTGAGAGATTTATATTGAAAAATGGCTGTTAAAAATTTACAGCCTAAAAAAACTATAATTTCGCTATTTAGACATATTTATTTAGATATAAGTCCTCTTTTACGCTATTAATCGTAGATATAAAATTTAACATTTATAATCGTTTATGATTTAATTTAACGATATCGCTCAGCCATTTCATTTAATCTTTTGAAGAAGCTAGCTGGCAAAGTAAATGCAGATTTGTAAAATGGAAAACGAATAGAATGATTTTGCGTATATGTTAAATAAAAAAATATATTATAGCGTGAGTCAACTTTAAAGAAAAGAAAAAAAATAGAATAGGGTACACTACTAACTCGTGTTTTGCACTCGATTAATCTACTGCAAGAATATGTCTTATTGTAAGCGAGATGTAACATTTATATTAGAAAAACGGAAGAAGACTGCATAATGCACATATTCCGTTTCTTTTTGTATATATTTATGATCAAACTAAAATTTAATACAGTATACACCTCGGCGTTTATTTTATACTAATTTTACACCTTTCAAATTCATATTGAAATTTTCTACTGCCCTTTTTATGTTAATTTTTAGTTACTTCTGAATCGATTGCGAAAAGTTCAATAAAATCGACTGAAATGATATTGATAAATATTAATATTCTGAAAGGTTCCACCATTGGAAAAATTTGAATTTTTTCGTTGATTTTGATCAAAATTTTTTCAACTTCCAGAAAAATGTAAAATGAATATAAATCGTCCTAGAAACGAATTTTATTGGTTTCCGATTCAATCGGATAAAGTTGAAAAAATTGTCGAAAAAGTGCAAAGGGGTGTATAAAAAATGAATTTTTTCGTCGATTTTGATCAAGTTTTTAAATTTCCAGAACAACGTAAAATGACTATAAATCGTCCTAGAAACAAATTTTAGTAAATTTCGCTTCAATCGGTAAAAGTTGAAAAAATCGTTGAAAAATGCGAAGAGACCGATTCTTTGACCCTTCTAAAAATATCAATTTTTTGCCAATTTTTGTCAAAATTTAAAAAGCTTCCGAAACATCGTAAAATGACTATAAATCGTCCTAGAAACAAATTTTAGTGAATTTCGCTTCAATCGGTAAAAGTTGAAAAAATCGTTGAAAAATGCGAAGAGTCCGATTCTTTGAGGCTTCTAAAAATATCAATTTTTTGCCGATTTTTGTCAAAATTTAAAAAGCTTCCGAAACAACGTAAAATGACTATAAATCGTCCTAGAAACCAATTTTAGTGAATTTCGCTTCAATCGGTAAAAGTTGAAAAAATCGTTGAAAAATGCGAAGAGTCCGATTCTTTGAGGCTTCAAAAAATATCAATTTTTTGCCGATTTTTGTCAAAATTTAAAAAGATTCCAAAACAACGTAAAATGACTATAAATCGTCCTAGAAACAAATTTTAGTGAATTTCGCTTCAATCGGTAAAAGTTGAAAAAATCGTTGAAAAATGCGAAGAGTCCGATTCTTTGAGGCTTCTAAAAATATCAATTTTTTGCCGATTTTTGTCAAAATTTAAAAAGCTTCCGAAACAACGTAAAATGACTATAAATCGTCCTAGAAACCAATTTTAGTGAATTTCGCTTCAATCGGTAAAAGTTGAAAAAATCGTTGAAAAATGCGAAGAGTCCGATTCTTTGAGGCTTCAAAAAATATCAATTTTTTGCCGATTTTTGTCAAAATTTAAAAAGATTCCAAAACAACGTAAAATGACTATAAATCGTCCTAGAAACAAATTTTAGTGAATTTCGCTTCAATCGGTAAAAGTTGAAAAAATCGTTGAAAAATGCGAAGAGTCCGATTCTTTGAGGCTTCTAAAAATATCAATTTTTTGCCGATTTTTGTCAAAATTTAAAAAGCTTCCGAAACAACGTAAAATGACTAAATCGTCCTAGAAACCAATTTTAGTGAATTTCGCTTCAATCGGTAAAAGTTGAAAAAATCGTTGAAAAATGCGAAGAGTCCGATTCTTTGAGGCTTCAAAAAATATCAATTTTTTGCCGATTTTTGTCAAAATTTAAAAAGATTCCAAAACAACGTAAAATGACTATAAATCGTCCTAGAAACAAATTTTAGTGAATTTCGCTTCAATCGGTAAAAGTTGAAAAAATCGTTGAAAAATGCGAAGAGTCCGATTCTTTGAGGCTTCAAAAAATATCAATTTTTTGCCGATTTTTGTCAAAATTTAAAAAGATTCCAAAACAACGTAAAATGACTATAAATCGTCCTAGAAACAAATTTTAGTGAATTTCGCTTCAATCGGTAAAAGTTGAAAAAATCGTTGAAAAATGCGAAGAGTCCGATTCTTTGAGGCTTCTAAAAATATCAATTTTTTGCCGATTTTTGTCAAAATTTAAAAAGATTCCAAAACAACGTAAAATGACTATAAATCGTCCTAGAAACAAATTTTAGTGAATTTCGCTTCAATCGGTAAAAGTTGAAAAAATCGTTGAAAAATGCGAAGAGTCCGATTCTTTGAGGCTTCTAAAAATATCAATTTTTTGCCGATTTTTGTCAAAATTTAAAAAGATTCCAAAACAACGTAAAATGACTATAAATCGTCCTAGAAACCAATTTTAGTGAATTTCGCTTCAATCGGTAAAAGTTGAAAAAATCGTTGAAAAATGCGAAGAGTCCGATTCTTTGAGGCTTCAAAAAATATCAATTTTTTGCCGATTTTTGTCAAAATTTAAAAAGATTCCAAAACAACGTAAAATGACTATAAATCGTCCTAGAAACAAATTTTAGTGAATTTCGCTTCAATCGGTAAAAGTTGAAAAAATCGTTGAAAAATGCGAAGAGTCCGATTCTTTGAGGCTTCTAAAAATATCAATTTTTTGCCGATTTTTGTCAAAATTTAAAAAGATTCCAAAACAACGTAAAATGACTATAAATCGTCCTAGAAACCAATTTTAGTGAATTTCGCTTCAATCGGTAAAAGTTGAAAAAATCGTTGAAAAATGCGAAGAGTCCGATTCTTTGAGGCTTCAAAAAATATCAATTTTTTGCCGATTTTTGTCAAAATTTAAAAAGATTCCAAAACAACGTAAAATGACTATAAATCGTCCTAGAAACAAATTTTAGTGAATTTCGCTTCAATCGGTAAAAGTTGAAAAAATCGTTGAAAAATGCGAAGAGTCCGATTCTTTGAGGCTTCTAAAAATATCAATTTTTTGCCGATTTTTGTCAAAATTTAAAAAGCTTCCGAAACAACGTAAAATGACTATAAATCGTCCTAGAAACCAATTTTAGTGAATTTCGCTTCAATCGGTAAAAGTTGAAAAAATCGTTGAAAAATGCGAAGAGTCCGATTCTTTGAGGCTTCAAAAAATATCAATTATTTGCCGATTTTTGTCAAAATTTAAAAAGATTCCAAAACAACGTAAAATGACTATAAATCGTCCTAGAAACAAATTTTAGTGAATTTCGCTTCAATCGGTAAAAGTTGAAAAAATCGTTGAAAAATGCGAAGAGTCCGATTCTTTGAGGCTTCAAAAAATATCAATTTTTTGCCGATTTTTGTCAAAATTTAAAAAGATTCCAAAACAACGTAAAATGACTATAAATCGTCCTAGAAACAAATTTTAGTGAATTTCGCTTCAATCGGTAAAAGTTGAAAAAATCGTTGAAAAATGCGAAGAGTCCGATTCTTTGAGGCTTCTAAAAATATCAATTTTTTGCCGATTTTTGTCAAAATTTAAAAAGCTTCCGAAACATCGTAAATTGACTATAAATCGTCCTAGAAACCAATTTTAGTGAATTTCGCTTCAATCGGTAAAAGTTGAAAAAATCGTTGAAAAATGCGAAGAGTCCGATTCTTTGAGGCTTCAAAAAATATCAATTTTTTGCCGATTTTTGTCAAAATTTAAAAAGATTCCAAAACATCGTAAATTGACTATAAATCGTCCTAGAAACCAATTTTAGTGAATTTCGCTTCAATCGGTAAAAGTTGAAAAAATCGTTGAAAAATGCGAAGAGTCCGATTCTTTGAGGCTTCAAAAAATATCAATTTTTTGCCGATTTTTGTCAAAATTTAAAAAGATTCCAAAACAACGTAAAATGACTATAAATCGTCCTAGAAACAAATTTTAGTGAATTTCGCTTCAATCGGTAAAAGTTGAAAAAATCGTTGAAAAATGCGAAGAGTCCGATTCTTTGAGGCTTCTAAAAATATCAATTTTTTGCCGATTTTTGTCAAAATTTAAAAAGATTCCAAAACAACGTAAAATGACTATAAATCGTCCTAGAAACAAATTTTAGTGAATTTCGCTTCAATCGGTAAAAGTTGAAAAAATCGTTGAAAAATGCGAAGAGTCCGATTCTTTGAGGCTTCTAAAAATATCAATTTTTTGCCGATTTTTGTCAAAATTTAAAAAGCTTCCGAAACATCGTAAATTGACTATAAATCGTCCTAGAAACCAATTTTAGTGAATTTCGCTTCAATCGGTAAAAGTTGAAAAAATCGTTGAAAAATGCGAAGAGTCCGATTCTTTGAGGCTTCTAAAAATATCAATTTTTTGCCGATTTTTGTCAAAATTTAAAAAGATTCCAAAACAACGTAAAATGACTATAAATCGTCCTAGAAACAAATTTTAGTGAATTTCGCTTCAATCGGTAAAAGTTGAAAAAATCGTTGAAAAATGCGAAGAGTCCGATTCTTTGAGGCTTCAAAAAATATCAATTTTTTGCCGATTTTTGTCAAAATTTAAAAAGATTCCAAAACAACGTAAAATGACTATAAATCGTCCTAGAAACAAATTTTAGTGAATTTCGCTTCAATCGGTAAAAGTTGAAAAAATCGTTGAAAAATGCGAAGAGTCCGATTCTTTGAGGCTTCTAAAAATATCAATTTTTTGCCGATTTTTGTCAAAATTTAAAAAGATTCCAAAACAACGTAAAATGACTATAAATCGTCCTAGAAACAAATTTTAGTGAATTTCGCTTCAATCGGTAAAAGTTGAAAAAATCGTTGAAAAATGCGAAGAGTCCGATTCTTTGAGGCTTCTAAAAATATCAATTTTTTGCCGATTTTTGTCAAAATTTAAAAAGATTCCGAAACAACGTAAAATGACTATAAATCGCCCTAGAAACAAATTTTAGTGAATTTCGCTTCAATCGGTAAAAGTTGATAAAATCGTTGAAAAATGCGAAGAGTCCGATTCTTTGAGGCTTCTAAAAATATCAATTTTTTGCCGATTTTTGTCAAAATTTAAAAAGCTTCCGAAACATCGTAAATTGACTATAAATCGTCCTAGAAACCAATTTTAGTGAATTTCGCTTCAATCGGTAAAAGTTGAAAAAATCGTTAAAAATGCGAAGAGTCCGATTCTTTGAGGCTTCTAAAAATATCAATTTTTTGCCGATTTTTGTCAAAATTTAAAAAGATTCCAAAACATCGTAAATTGACTATAAATCGTCCTAGAAACCAATTTTAGTGAATTTCGCTTCAATCGGTAAAAGTTGAAAAAATCGTTGAAAAATGCGAAGAGTCCGATTCTTTGAGGCTTCAAAAAATATCAATTTTTTGCCGATTTTTGTCAAAATTTAAAAAGATTCCAAAACATCGTAAATTGACTATAAATCGTCCTAGAAACCAATTTTAGTGAATTTCGCTTCAATCGGTAAAAGTTGAAAAAATCGTTGAAAAATGCGAAGAGTCCGATTCTTTGAGGCTTCAAAAAATATCAATTTTTTGCCGATTTTTGTCAAAATTTAAAAAGATTCCAAAACAACGTAAAATGACTATAAATCGTCCTAGAAACAAATTTTAGTGAATTTCGCTTCAATCGGTAAAAGTTGAAAAAATCGTTGAAAAATGCGAAGAGTCCGATTCTTTGAGGCTTCTAAAAATATCAATTTTTTGCCGATTTTTGTCAAAATTTAAAAAGATTCCAAAACAACGTAAAATGACTATAAATCGTCCTAGAAACAAATTTTAGTGAATTTCGCTTCAATCGGTAAAAGTTGAAAAAATCGTTGAAAAATGCGAAGAGTCCGATTCTTTGAGGCTTCTAAAAATATCAATTTTTTGCCGATTTTTGTCAAAATTTAAAAAGCTTCCGAAACATCGTAAATTGACTATAAATCGTCCTAGAAACCAATTTTAGTGAATTTCGCTTCAATCGGTAAAAGTTGAAAAAATCGTTAAAAATGCGAAGAGTCCGATTCTTTGAGGCTTCTAAAAATATCAATTTTTTGCCGATTTTTGTCAAAATTTAAAAAGCTTCCGAAACATCGTAAATTGACTATAAATCGTCCTAGAAACCAATTTTAGTGAATTTCGCTTCAATCGGTAAAAGTTGAAAAAATCGTTGAAAAATGCGAAGAGTCCGATTCTTTGAGGCTTCTAAAAATATCAATTTTTTGCCGATTTTTGTCAAAATTTAAAAAGCTTCCGAAACATCGTAAATTGACTATAAATCGTCCTAGAAACCAATTTTAGTGAATTTCGCTTCAATCGGTAAAAGTTGAAAAAATCGTTAAAAATGCGAAGAGTCCGATTCTTTGAGGCTTCTAAAAATATCAATTTTTTGCCGATTTTTGTCAAAATTTAAAAAGATTCCAAAACAACGTAAAATGACTATAAATCGTCCTAGAAACAAATTTTAGTGAATTTCGCTTCAATCGGTAAAAGTTGAAAAAATCGTTGAAAAATGCGAAGAGTCCGATTCTTTGAGGCTTCTAAAAATATCAATTTTTTGCCGATTTTTGTCAAAATTTAAAAAGATTCCGAAACAACGTAAAATGACTATAAATCGCCCTAGAAACAAATTTTAGTGAATTTCGCTTCAATCGGTAAAAGTTGATAAAATCGTTGAAAAATGCGAAGAGTCCGATTCTTTGAGGCTTCTAAAAATATCAATTTTTTGCCGATTTTTGTCAAAATTTAAAAAGCTTCCGAAACATCGTAAATTGACTATAAATCGTCCTAGAAACCAATTTTAGTGAATTTCGCTTCAATCGGTAAAAGTTGAAAAAATCGTTAAAAATGCGAAGAGTCCGATTCTTTGAGGCTTCTAAAAATATCAATTTTTTGCCGATTTTTGTCAAAATTTAAAAAGATTCCAAAACATCGTAAATTGACTATAAATCGTCCTAGAAACCAATTTTAGTGAATTTCGCTTCAATCGGTAAAAGTTGAAAAAATCGTTGAAAAATGCGAAGAGTCCGATTCTTTGAGGCTTCAAAAAATATCAATTTTTTGCCGATTTTTGTCAAAATTTAAAAAGATTCCAAAACATCGTAAATTGACTATAAATCGTCCTAGAAACCAATTTTAGTGAATTTCGCTTCAATCGGTAAAAGTTGAAAAAATCGTTGAAAAATGCGAAGAGTCCGATTCTTTGAGGCTTCAAAAAATATCAATTTTTTGCCGATTTTTGTCAAAATTTAAAAAGATTCCAAAACAACGTAAAATGACTATAAATCGTCCTAGAAACAAATTTTAGTGAATTTCGCTTCAATCGGTAAAAGTTGAAAAAATCGTTGAAAAATGCGAAGAGTCCGATTCTTTGAGGCTTCTAAAAATATCAATTTTTTGCCGATTTTTGTCAAAATTTAAAAAGATTCCAAAACAACGTAAAATGACTATAAATCGTCCTAGAAACAAATTTTAGTGAATTTCGCTTCAATCGGTAAAAGTTGAAAAAATCGTTGAAAAATGCGAAGAGTCCGATTCTTTGAGGCTTCTAAAAATATCAATTTTTTGCCGATTTTTGTCAAAATTTAAAAAGCTTCCGAAACATCGTAAATTGACTATAAATCGTCCTAGAAACCAATTTTAGTGAATTTCGCTTCAATCGGTAAAAGTTGAAAAAATCGTTAAAAATGCGAAGAGTCCGATTCTTTGAGGCTTCTAAAAATATCAATTTTTTGCCGATTTTTGTCAAAATTTAAAAAGCTTCCGAAACATCGTAAATTGACTATAAATCGTCCTAGAAACCAATTTTAGTGAATTTCGCTTCAATCGGTAAAAGTTGAAAAAATCGTTGAAAAATGCGAAGAGTCCGATTCTTTGAGGCTTCTAAAAATATCAATTTTTTGCCGATTTTTGTCAAAATTTAAAAAGCTTCCGAAACAACGTAAAATGACTATAAATCGTCCTAGAAACCAATTTTAGTGAATTTCGCTTCAATCGGTAAAAGTTGAAAAAATCGTTAAAAATGCGAAGAGTCCGATTCTTTGAGGCTTCTAAAAATATCAATTTTTTGCCGATTTTTGTCAAAATTTAAAAAGATTCCGAAACAACGTAAATTGACTATAAATCGTCCTAGAAACCAATTTTAGTGAATTTCGCTTCAATCGGTAAAAGTTGAAAAAATCGTTAAAAATGCGAAGAGTCCGATTCTTTGAGGCTTCTAAAAATATCAATTTTTTGCCGATTTTTGTCAAAATTTAAAAAGCTTCCGAAACAACGTAAAATGACTATAAATCGTCCTAGAAACCAATTTTAGTGAATTTCGCTTCAATCGGTAAAAGTTGAAAAAATCGTTAAAAATGCGAAGAGTCCGATTCTTTGAGGCTTCTAAAAATATCAATTTTTTGCCGATTTTTGTCAAAATTTAAAAAGCTTCCGAAACAACGTAAAATGACTATAAATCGTCCTAGAAACCAATTTTAGTGAATTTCGCTTCAATCGGTAAAAGTTGAAAAAATCGTTAAAAATGCGAAGAGTCCGATTCTTTGAGGCTTCTAAAAATATCAATTTTTTGCCGATTTTTGTCAAAATTTAAAAAGCTTCCGAAACAACGTAAATTGACTATAAATCGTCCTAGAAACCAATTTTAGTGAATTTCGCTTCAATCGGTAAAAGTTGAAAAAATCGTTAAAAATGCGAAGAGTCCGATTCTTTGAGGCTTCTAAAAATATCAATTTTTTGCCGATTTTTGTCAAAATTTAAAAAGATTCCAAAACAACGTAAAATGACTATAAATCGTCCTAGAAACAAATTTTAGTGAATTTCGCTTCAATCGGTAAAAGTTGAAAAAATCGTTGAAAAATGCGAAGAGTCCGATTCTTTGAGGCTTCTAAAAATATCAATTTTTTGCCGATTTTTGTCAAAATTTAAAAAGATTCCGAAACAACGTAAAATGACTATAAATCGCCCTAGAAACAAATTTTAGTGAATTTCGCTTCAATCGGTAAAAGTTGATAAAATCGTTGAAAAATGCGAAGAGTCCGATTCTTTGAGGCTTCTAAAAATATCAATTTTTTGCCGATTTTTGTCAAAATTTAAAAAGCTTCCGAAACATCGTAAATTGACTATAAATCGTCCTAGAAACCAATTTTAGTGAATTTCGCTTCAATCGGTAAAAGTTGAAAAAATCGTTAAAAATGCGAAGAGTCCGATTCTTTGAGGCTTCTAAAAATATCAATTTTTTGCCGATTTTTGTCAAAATTTAAAAAGATTCCGAAACAACGTAAAATGACTATAAATCGCCCTAGAAACCAATTTTAGTGAATTTCGCTTCAATCGGTAAAAGTTGAAAAAATCGTTGAAAAATGCGAAGAGTCCGATTCTTTGAGGCTTCTAAAAATATCAATTTTTTGCCGATTTTTGTCAAAATTTAAAAAGCTTCCGAAACATCGTAAATTGACTATAAATCGTCCTAGAAACCAATTTTAGTGAATTTCGCTTCAATCGGTAAAAGTTGAAAAAATCGTTAAAAATGCGAAGAGTCCGATTCTTTGAGGCTTCTAAAAATATCAATTTTTTGCCGATTTTTGTCAAAATTTAAAAAGCTTCCGAAACATCGTAAATTGACTATAAATCGTCCTAGAAACCAATTTTAGTGAATTTCGCTTCAATCGGTAAAAGTTGAAAAAATCGTTGAAAAATGCGAAGAGTCCGATTCTTTGAGGCTTCTAAAAATATCAATTTTTTGCCGATTTTTGTCAAAATTTAAAAAGCTTCCGAAACATCGTAAATTGACTATAAATCGTCCTAGAAACCAATTTTAGTGAATTTCGCTTCAATCGGTAAAAGTTGAAAAAATCGTTAAAAATGCGAAGAGTCCGATTCTTTGAGGCTTCTAAAAATATCAATTTTTTGCCGATTTTTGTCAAAATTTAAAAAGCTTCCGAAACATCGTAAATTGACTATAAATCGTCCTAGAAACCAATTTTAGTGAATTTCGCTTCAATCGGTAAAAGTTGAAAAAATCGTTGAAAAATGCGAAGAGTCCGATTCTTTGAGGCTTCTAAAAATATCAATTTTTTGCCGATTTTTGTCAAAATTTAAAAAGCTTCCGAAACATCGTAAATTGACTATAAATCGTCCTAGAAACCAATTTTAGTGAATTTCGCTTCAATCGGTAAAAGTTGAAAAAATCGTTAAAAATGCGAAGAGTCCGATTCTTTGAGGCTTCTAAAAATATCAATTTTTTGCCGATTTTTGTCAAAATTTAAAAAGATTCCAAAACAACGTAAAATGACTATAAATCGTCCTAGAAACAAATTTTAGTGAATTTCGCTTCAATCGGTAAAAGTTGAAAAAATCGTTGAAAAATGCGAAGAGTCCGATTCTTTGAGGCTTCTAAAAATATCAATTTTTTGCCGATTTTTGTCAAAATTTAAAAAGATTCCGAAACAACGTAAAATGACTATAAATCGCCCTAGAAACAAATTTTAGTGAATTTCGCTTCAATCGGTAAAAGTTGATAAAATCGTTGAAAAATGCGAAGAGTCCGATTCTTTGAGGCTTCTAAAAATATCCATTTTTTGACAGTTTTTGTCAAAATTTAAAGTTTCCGAAACAACGTAAAATGACTTTAAATCGTCCTAGAAAAGAATTTTAGTGAATTTCGCTTCAATCGGTAAAAGTTGAAAAAATCGTTGAAAAATGCGAAGAGTCCGATTCTTTGACCCTTCTAAAAATATCAATTTTTTGCCGATTTTTGTCAAAATTTAATGTTCAAAACAACGTAAAATGACTATAAATCGTCCTAGAAACGAATTTTGGTGATTTTCGATTCAATCGGATAAAGTTAAAAAAATGGTCGAAAATGCAGATTGCGATGCTTTGACCCTCTGAAAATTTTCAATTTTTGGTCGACTTACGAGGAAAGGCACAAACGAACAGCGGGTTTTCAATTGAGAAGGCAATCATTAATTTTATTATTATTATTTAATAACAAAGAGCATGTA
Organism: Leptodirus hochenwartii; assembly: GCA_947310635.1. Classification (NCBI taxonomy): domain Eukaryota; kingdom Metazoa; phylum Arthropoda; class Insecta; order Coleoptera; family Leiodidae; genus Leptodirus; species Leptodirus hochenwartii. The sequence goes on from OX371178.1 coordinate 48,271,825, forward strand.
GGAATTCTTTAGATGATGGTATATAATTCATATTACGTTACAAGTTACATGTATTTTCTTATTCTCATAAATATATTTAATATAATATATATATTATATCCATCAACTTAAATCGTTATGACTGCGTATTATTTTGTGGTTAAAATCAGCAAAAAATAAATAAATAAGTGATAAATACAGGAGCACGCCACTGAAGATAAAAGTCATACGGCATAACCGTCAACACAACATCATTCTTCATAAACGCCATTAAGTAGACATAATGTGCATTGCATATAATCGTCATGAGATAGAACATATAATCGCACTAAATATAAACGCTGTTTGTTATAACGATGCTCGGTAGAAAGTGCATTGATTATAATAAAATGCCGAGCGAAAATATTAATGAATTAATTAATGAATATTAATGAATTAATTAAGTTTTGAACGCAGTTATATCACGCGAGCTTACGCTGAGTGACAATAAAATGAACGTAAATTGAACGAAAATATCCTTCAACATTTATATAAAATGTAGTTGTCTATAGGTGTTATATTTTGTAGCGATTATGTCTGGTGCATTTTATGTTGTGTGAAGTTTATATCGAATATAAAATGCCGTTTATACTGGAGGATGCGCAGTGGCGATTATGTCAAATGATTTTTATATTTAGTGATAGGATCTCGATAAATACATATCTATTGATTAAGTTACGATATTTACAGCAATATGAAATCTCTGTGTTTATTTTGGGAAAAAAAACAGAAATTTGCTTGGCAAAAATTTCTCGGTATATGAAGAATAAATAAAATGTACTTGCATAATATCGAACCTTCAAAATGTCGCAAGATAATACTTTTATAAATAATTCTTTAACACAAAGATCTCATTGATAAATATACAGGGTACTATAGTCAGGTGCGAAACGCAGAACGAGGATATTTTATTTTAATTTAAATGTTGGGAAAGTAATAACAAAAACAACAATTGTCGCTAGATAAAGTAAATACCCCGTATAAGATTAGCTACATGTTGAACACATTGGCAACAGCGCCTGTGGATTTGATAGGCCTTCGGCCCCGCTCCTACTGCACGAAAAAGAATATACAATTTGCTATTAAGATTGTTTTTGAATCTCGATGTGACAGTTTGTGGAAAAGAGGCTTAAAGTATATGTATCGTCGAAACGATGATAAATAAAAGAATTGTATAAAGTTTCGAATAAAAGTAAAATTTTGTATAAAATTGAAAAATACGTACATTTTAAGAATATTTAGTTATTTTGACAAGTTGAATTGAAAGTGTCGTTAAAAGTAAATCTATCGAAAAAATGCGGAAAAAAAAACGTTTGCCTTTTTCATTATCACCTGCTTTACAAAAGAAACATTGAAAACTATGTACATGCAATTTTACAGTGCGTAGAAATGTGATTTATTTCATGTTTACATATTACAAGTCGGATATTCTGCGCCCGTTATTTTTCGAAAATATTTCTGCTTATTCGAAAAAACAAAAAAAAAACTTGCGCTATATTCAAGAGGATGATATTTTCGTGAAGGATTTCCTTAAAAATGACGTAACGCATTTTTTTTAAGAGGTAATTTCAACATTTAAAAAATATTTCAATTGCTAGTGTTTTTTTTTTTAGTATAAAATCGTATACGTGTATCACTTCACTGAAAACATTAAATTCTTTCATTACACAAGTCGGTTTAACAACAGGAAGACTATGGCTGGAGATATTTGTATGTTTATGTGACAATTTTTTGTAGAAAAATTTGAAAATTCGCCTATTTGAGAAAATTAACTTATTTAATAGCAGCGTTAATTATTCTTTTCGATATTTTAGTCGACATGTTTCCAAACACAAATTTTTTGAAAAATTAATTTGAACTTCTATCCCCTTTTTAAAATTGAATTTTTTGCAATAAAATTTATATTTTATTATAAATGCATTTTTTCGATTATATATTTTTCTTTTTGCACTAATTTTTCACGAAAAATTAAAAATTTCAATAAAATTTTATATATAATGTACATTTTATTATAAATGCATTTTTTCGAATTTTTTTTCTTTTTACACCAATTTTTCACGAAAAATTAAATTTGTATATATAATGTACATTTTATTATAAATGCAAATTTTTACGATAAAAAAATTTTTTTTTGCACGAATTTTTAACAAAAATTTCAATATTTTCTTTTACAAAAGCAACATTTTCCAACGAAAAAATTTTTTTTTTTAATAAGTAATCAGCATCCTTTAAAAAAAAAACAATAATATTTCAGTCTTTTCAATCGTCATTTTTTTTCAAATTCTTATAAAAAAAATTGTCCTCGTACAATTTGAGGTTTTTTTTAATACATGGCTATCATTTTAAAGCAAAAATACATAATTTTTCACCTATAAGATGCAAATTACATTTTTAATACGCATTTTATATTCCAAATAATATAAAAACAAAATATTATGCAAATAATAATAATAATTCATTCATGATAGTAAAAAGTTATAAAAATCGATGTGAAAAATACATTGAACTGTTTCAACGTTTAAATTCGAAAAATAAGCGCAAATAAGTTAATATAACAATGAAATGGTAAATCATAAAGTTTTTTTTTAAAACTTTTTAAAGCAAAATTAAACACATTTTTCATTTTTATAAAACATGTTAAATTTTTTAATGAAAAAACGAAACTTCGAATATAAAATATATTTTCCCAACCTTACAGGTGATAAATTAACGCGCGTCTGCCTTTTTTTTATTATTCAATAAAAGGCGCAGAATATTTTCAACAACAGAAATATTTCTTTTCAATAACTAGGGCCGTAGTTATTACAATATATCGTACGTTTTCTTTTACTTCCTCGTAATTTAATTTTAAATTACATTACCGTGAAATTATAGGAAACATGTATACATACTTCTTCATTTTAGATATATCACTATCGTTACTTAACTGTATTTAAATACGCTAGCATAAATTACATTATCCATCTGTGTGTGTGTGTGTGTGTGTGTGTGTGTGTGTGTGTGTTTTTCTTTATTATTATTTAAAATTACCGCCTTAGAAATTAAGTTACATACGAAATTCGCGCATTCATATTCATACAAATCATTCGAATATTATTTACTTTATTTATTTAAGCTGTGGGATTGGTAATTTTACATCACTTTGTCACAAAATCACTTCGATATCATCGTTTGTTTTTTAAGTATATAAATAGTGACACAATTATTCAATATTTACAACAGAGCATTATTTAATAATAAAAAATCAACACTCTCAGTCTGTTGCATTTTTTTTTCTTTTTTTTTTTTATAAACGGCTTTTTCTATGCAAAGTGTTTTTTTTTTGTGTGCACTTTATTTTTTATTTTTTTAAAATTCAGCTACAATTTTCCCTATCTGGTCGCGTATACAGGGGCGTTTATAAAAGTCATTCTATAGTGGGTCGTCTAATTCTCATTTAATTGAAATATACGAGGAGAAATAATTTACACTTAGGCTATGTTGAAATTAATACTACATTAGTTATTTAAAAAAAAAACTAACACTAACGACAGTGTTTTTACTTTTTTTTCGCTACAGGAACAAATAAAAAAACTAGCAATTATAAATATTTATAGCCTTGCGTCGAATATAATGTACAATTGTATATATAGACCACGTGACGTGTATTGTCAAATTAACGGCACGCATGCGCAATTGGATTGGCTGTAATGTTACTTGGTAATTAACCGAAAAAAAAATTAAATGATTTTTAAATGATTCAAATTATTAGAAATTTAATAATTTCGTACAATTCGGTAAAAATGTTCGAAATTATAATAAATATTGCACTTAACAATTGTTTTTAAATAAAATAAAAATGATTTCAAATTTAAATTGAATAGAAATTTGCAATTTGTTCTTTATTTTATTTTATTTTTTTAAACCCTTCAGACCTGGTATTAATTTTTATTATTTTATTATACTACTTCAATATCCGATTTAAAATATTATTAAAACTGTGACTATGCAATCGTGTATACGCCCGTGCTTTGAGCGTATTCTTATAAAATAGTATACTATCTCCATCTGTCGGATTCTATTCGAAATAGGTGGTGCGTCGAATGATGGTTCGTTTGTTGACAGGTGAGCGAACAGTTTTCTATTTTATAGATATATTACAACATGTTTACAGCTAAAATTATGAACAGCGTGCCAAATAAAGTATTTTTGGGCTAGATATATCAAGTTTTGTATATATAATACATTATTTCGGCATTATTTGTTTCATTTGCATCATTTGGGACATTGTAATCTACATCCGGAAAAAAGCCGAAAAAGCCCGAAATAAAATATAATTCTTGGTATATTGAATAATTACGCTCCAAAAAAAACAAAAACCAATTGCTTTTTATAAAAAAATCAGGTCTGAATGGGGTCAATTAATTGTATCACCATGTACAATTTTTGGAGTAAAAAAAAATCGAATTAAAATTAAAAAAACGATTTTTCGATATAAATTTCTTGAAATGTTAAAAAAAAACACACACAAATTCGTCTATCGCGACAAATTGCAAAAAAAAATCGAGGAAAATTACTAATAAAAAAACACCAATCCCGTTGCCATCAAACAATAATCACCCTCGATCACTTCGTTACACCATCAACTCACCCCCTTACCCAAAGCCCCGACCAACTAATGGATAACAACCGGACTTTGTTGCACGCACACGCCAATCATCGGACTCTCATCGCGGCCGCCGCCGCCCCGATCATTGCCGACCGCCGTTCGCGTTCCATCGGCCTGTTGGCCAGCACCGCCGCCCGCCGGCGACGGATGGTTGCTATTGCCGCCACTGTCGTCGCTGCCAACAACGGACGACGACGACGACGACGAAACGTTGTTGCGGTGGTTCAATGCGCCGGCGCGCTGGTGATCGGTCACGTGGTGCCGATAGTACAGTGTCGGTTGCGTGCTGTTCCGATGGTATTGTCGGTGGGGTTTGGGCGGCGTGGATTCGCCGCAGTCCATCGCCAGTTGATTGTTGTTGGCGGCGGTGTAAATGAGTAGGGGATTGATGGATGTTGGATGCAGGGGTGAGGGCAGTTGGTGGTGGTGGTGGTGGTTGATTGGGTGTTGTAGTGTCGCCGATGACGTTGATATAGTGTGGGCTGTTGAGTTGTTGTTGTTGAGTTGTTGGTGTTGCAGTGTTGGCCGGCCAATCAGATTTGACCCTGTCAATGAATAGACAATCGCTTTTGATTACTTAAATCGCAATATGAAATAGTATAGGAAGTAAAAAAAATATATTTATAGTATAAAACTTCACCCAAATACCCCGTAGCTACATGCGCATTTCGGAGGCTATACCAGCCATCTTCAGTAAAAAAAAAATGCTTTGCGTAGGTACGTTTTTTTTTTTTTTGGTGGTGATGTTTTATACAATTATTTAACACCGTAGTGACGATTTTTTTACAGTTATTTAGCGCGGTGTAAAATAAATTACACGGTAGTGTTAGGTTCGTAAAAAGTGCCGTGTTATGTGAAGTCGTATTGTACGTATAAAACTGGGTTAGATTCCAACAGTTAAAAAAAAAACTACAATATTTTCATTTTATATCGTAAGAAAAAAATGTTTATTGAAACAATGACGATCGAAAGTGTGGCATATTAATCGTCGTTAAGCGAGGGCGTTTTCTTATTGGCGAAATATCCTCGCATTTTCGAACATTTTTAATCTTTGCAAGTATTTTTAAAGTAAAAAGAAGAAATCGTTGAAAGTCGTATTGAATAATTGGCGCAAAAAAATTTTAATGAAATAATTTGACAATCTAAAAAATTGTAGAGTTCTGTAAAAACATGGTAAAACATGACATATATATAATAATCATAAATAATAATAATAATTTCTTTTTCGAATTGATATATGCATTTGTTTGTTGCGTTTAAAAAGAATAGAAAAAATATATTCTGGAAGCATTTAACAGCTAGATGCGCATTTCGAAGGTTATACCCCCATTTTCAGTAGCACAAGATACAAACTAAAAAAACGACCTGTCCTGTCACTAATCAAGATGGCTATACAATTGAATAAATACGTCAACGTGACAGAAGTTTTTCAATCATCTATGACAATAAACAATAACAAGCGAAAGTAAAATTATTATGAAAAAAACGATTTATAACAAACATTAGTAAAAAAAATTCACTAAAATAAACTTTTTTAAAATTTAAGATCTAATTTGTTCATTTTAAGCCTTAAATTTTACTTTTCTTTTAGAATAAAAAATAACTGACTCATATGGGAAATAAATTTCTTTTTTTAAACGAAACAATCAATCTTATAATAATTGTCTTCGTGTTTAATTTTTATAAAATGCGATGGAAAATTGCAAAGCAAAAAGAAGTGTCGCGCAAAATCGTATTAGTGGTTTATTGTCGCATATTTGACAGATAATATAATGGCAAAAAAAAGTAGATGCTCGTGCTTGCGTGTTTTTAAATTTTGTAGACAATATTGGCAAAAATTTGGATGAAAAAAAGCGCATCGAAGAGTATTTAATACATGAGATATAAGCAGTAAGCTATAAGGGCCGTATTCGGCAGCCAAATAGGGCCCTTATGAAATGAGTCTTCGGTTTGGTAGGGAGATGATATATGATATGATATCGTGGACGTATAGCGAAAATCCGTTAAGTCCATTTTTTGAGCAAAATGAATTTTTAACTTTCATCGTAAATATAAAATATTTATTATTGCGATTTCAACTTTTTAGACATTTCAATATAAAATATCATCAGCGATGTTACAAAAATTCGAAAAATGACACATTATGTCAAACTGATTCTTAGGTTCATTGCGAATGTTCAGAACATCGCCCAACTCATTAAATGTTCAAAGCAGATAGGTGGTATTGTCACGTCACTGACGATATTATTTTCATTTAATTATATTATTTGGGTGATATTCCATATTAACATTAAAATTCATTAAAATCTGGCATCTGTTCTAAAGTATAGTTTTGCAAATTGTATATTTGGCTGCATAATAATATCGGATATATATATATATTTTTATTTACTTGAGCGATGTTAATTTTTCTATAGTAAAATTTTTCCTACCTATTTTATTAATTTTGAATTATCGCGTAAAAATAATCTTATAGATTAAATTTCGATACATATATATATATATAAATTTAAATATAAATTTCAATAGATATATTGAATAAATCTTTGATACGATTCTGGCTGTGAATAGCTGAATAGAGATAATGATTAGTGCGCGTTCCGCGATACAGATGCGTATATGAAGTAGCCTACAATCAAACATTGGTTTGTCAAATCTAAAATAACCAAAAATAAAAATAAATTTAAAAATAGTTCTTACTAGATAAATTAAATAGACAAGATGAAATTGGGCCTGAATCTAAATTCATCAAATTTGATTTAGATTTATGCATATTTCATGAGCATTTAACTTGGAATAATTCAAAACACTTTTAATTAATTTATGTGAACTAATTTGAATAGAATAGTTAGTCAAAAATATGCTCGGCTACAGCACTTTTATCTTAAATTTTTAAAATGTACAAAATGGCTATTCTTATAAAATTATAAATAACATATTAGGAAAATTTAAAAGAACAAGAGAGAGATATCAGAGATATTAGTAGTTTAGAACAAAGTAATAATTCAACACCAAAATTTGTTAAATTACCATTTGATCCTATAATTGCACGTGGTTTAGATAGTATTTTAAATCAATATAATTTTACTATCTTGTTCTAGTTGTCGTAAAGTATATATAGGACAAACACGTAGACCAATTGAAACTAGATTTAAGGAGCATTTAGCTCATTTCAAATTAAATAGAAAAGATAAAAGTATTTTATTTCGTTTTTATCTTGTGTTACTGAAGATGGGGGCATAGCCTTCGAAATGCGCATCTAGGTACTTAATTCTTTAAGTTACGGTATTTAGGTGATATTCCATACTACGATTTTCGACCTTAAAAATAATGAAGTTACGTACTTAGATCTGTTAATATGTCAAAATCAACAAAAAAAACTGGACTTGATGGATTTTTCTTGTATGCCCACGATATATATAATTGCAGAAGTATTTCTAAAATAACACAACTAAAAAAAAAAAAAAATTTGAGCTTGGTAAAACGAGTAGTGTTTCCAAAAAAGTTGGGCGCCATGAAAAAAACGTTCAAATTGTCGTTTTTGTTTATTTCGATTCTTTAAAACCCATTGTTTTTGAATTTTTACGAAACTCCTACATGGCGATAGCTCAAAAATACTGATTTTTGAGTTGCGTCATTTTAGAAATACACGTGCGATATGGTATATATACAGAGTGAGTGCGAGGTTAATGCAGTAAGTAGTACCTGTGTTAGTGAATTCAGTACGGCTGTCCGCCGTAACACTATGTTAGTCATCGCTGTTGGCCACTGTGAGTGTGCGCTGTGTGTTGCCCCCCCACACCACCGTCTGCGCAGAACAGAACAAAACACACACAAGACACGTTAGAACACGTACGTACGTCACACTGGCAACACTGGTACTATGTGGAAACGAGACGACTAATGAATGGGGACTTCCACGAATCAATGATTTTTTTTACAGTCCAAATTTTGTCTGAGAAAAATGCACCGTTTCTTTTTTATAAATTGAGATCAGAAACCACGTGCGTCAAGAATATTATCTAAAATTTTCAGGAAAAGCGAAAATATATATTTTTTAAATCTAATTAAATTAAATTAATTATTTTCCCAGTGTATATTTTTTCTATACATAATATAAGAATAATTTAGTTAATTTAAACAATTTCTTTAAATTTCTAGGAAGAAAATGGTATATCACTAAGGTAATTTCAGAAAAATATTGACTCATGCGGTTTCTGATTTCAACGATTCAAATATTTCTAACCTCAAAATATATACCTACCTATTTAAGCATAGCATTTGAACTAATATACATTTCCCTACTGTGATGACGCAGGTGACAATTAACTGTCAGATATACATGTCAAGCGCATATGTCATAGCAACTGTCAATACACCGTTGCCATATCGAATCTAAATGCTCATGTTTAAAAAAATATTTTATAAGTCATTAGATACATTTATGATTGTTAATTTTAATTACAAAACGTTTTTTTTTTAATACCATTTACCTAAATTTAGAAGCTTTCTAGAAAATGTTCTTCAACCGCTTCAAGTGCTGAAGAAAATGTCTCTCTTGCGTTTTAAATTTTTTATTGTTCTATTTTTTTCGTGATTTAAATTTATTTTAGAAAGAAATTTAACGTAGGAATTTCAAATTAGAAAATTACATTGACATAATTATTTACCAAAATCTTTCTGGAAAAGGCGTTTAAAGAAATTTTCTTTTTCTCTATTGTAAAGTATTATAAAAACATTTAATGGGCGAGAATGTTCTTATTTAGCTTAACTAATTGAGCGAAACTATTTAATAAAATATATTTTCATAAGTTACAAATTGATAGTTCTTTTTAATTCGAATAAAATACTATTAAAAAATGCTTATTATATAAATTATTGCGTGTATTTTATATTTATTTTTAACTCATCAGGAAGTTATATAGGCAACAGTGTCTAGAAATATCCAATGTTTCGTATAACACGTATTCACATAAAATGGCATTTTTTACGACCGTGTTATACGGGGTGTCACCTGTATATATTTTATTTTACCGAAAATTTGATATATACGATAAATATTTATTTATATAAAAAATATATAACGAACGATTAATAATTATCATTGTTATGGAAGACCCCATTTACATTTTCGCAAAATATTTCTCATATTTGCCGATTTTTCACATCTTTACGAGAAATAAAAAACGATTTGATTACTTTTTTATCTATATAATTTAAACAAAGTGGTCCAAGTCGTAATTAATTAAATGACCATGCGCGAAAAGAAATTGGCAGTTTTTTTTTTTTGGTGGAGTTTCGCAAGGTTTTTTTTTGTTATTGTTTTAGTAGACAAAGACATGAAGATAGAAATAATATAAGCTAAAGCATGATAGATGATATACACCAGTGTATTGCTTTGTGCATTAGTTTGGTAAATATTATAAAGGGCTTTTTGATAAAGCTTTTGATTAGCTCTTGTAGATATTACCGGTCAGTTTATAAGCAAAAATCTAAACACAAAGCAGTATATGTTACGAAATACAACAGTTATAGCAACACAAAATTATATTAAACAAAAATCTGCTGAAAGGTCTTTTTTAAAATTCGTTTTTACATCAAAAAAAAATTTTTTTAACTCGTTTTTTACATCAAAAAATATTTTTTTTATCATATCTCTTTTTGTTTTGTTTTACTTTTTGTGTATTTATTTTCTTGTTATAATACATAGTCATTACTTCCCGCATACCATTTAATATCTATTCTAAATTCTGTCCCTTTCTTCAAAGATAGCTATATCGTCGGCAAACAAAAAAAAACAAAAATGGATCGAATCTAAGCTTTAACGAAAATCCCCCAAAATATTAAAGTTTTTGTCAACTTTCAACTTTGTGGATTTACTTAAACTTTATATATATATAAATTATATTACCTAGAATTATTTCTTGTCTATCTTGCCCACCCAATCTTCATTATCCTCCTATAGCACCATCACTCTTCCTTCCCTTATTTTTCTAATACCCAAGTCAATGTTTGATATTAAAAATTGCTTTTTTTTCTACTGATGAAGTTCTTAATGATTAATTGAATGCTAAGATATAACAGCGAAATAATTGGGGAAAAGATTTTTTGAAATATCATAAGAAATGGCGATTTTGTCCACTTTTGCTTATATTTACAACATTTTTTTAAATATTTTCTACAATTTAAAATTATTTTTAATAATTTAATAAACTTGGAGATTTTTTATTCCAACATCAAATCCTATTTAGAAAATACCGCAAACTCACTTTCGAAAATATATAAAATTTTACAAAAAATCGAATTTTTCAAAGTTCAGCGTTTCGACGATATCTTCTAAACTATTACACCTACAGCAAAACTACTTGCAAATTTACAATCTTAAAATCATTTTCTATGAAAAGTCATTACACCATCATCATCATGCTTCATCCAAATGAAAAAAACGAAAAATTTTGATTTGACCAAAAAAACTACTTTCCGCAAAATTATTCACACGATAAATTTTGCACATGTTTATTTTGCCAACCTCACATTCCTCTTCTTACCCTGCGCGATTTATATCTACCTTCCTTCGGCTATCCTCGCTAATTCCAAAATAACAAAAATCTAACACTTCTTCTAATCTACCATCTCCTCTTCTAACATCACCTGCATTCCTCTTCTTGTCACACCTCACCAATTTAACGTATGTCCTTGTTATAATCCCTAGCGTCATTACTTCCTGCTTACTATTTAATTCCGCCCCCCTTTTCCCTACGTCAACACTTGTTGAAAACACAACTCACCATGTTGCTGTGGCTGACCCCCAGCCGCACTCCCGTACATCCCCCCGCCCCCGGTGCCCATAACATCGACCAGCTGCCCCACCGTCACGACCGCCGGACTATTCCCCCCACTCCCACCACCGCCCGCTGTCACGCCCGCGGCGGTATTCGTCGCCTCATCCGCCGTCCGCTTGAAGAAGTTGTGCTGCAGCGCGTAATAGGGCGTGACGCGCGTCTTCGGATCGTAGTCCAACATGCGCAGGATGAGGTCCTTGAATTTTAGGTAGTCGGACTGGCTGTGGCCCGGTTCGCCCAGCCGACGGCCGCCCGGTCCGCCCGTCTCCACGCCCAAGATCGTGTGCAGCTTTTTCGTGCCGGCGAGGAAATAGCGTTTCGCCGCACTCGAACCGGACGAGTTCGATGACGTGTCTTTCGCTTTGCGCAGCTCGTACCTAAATTTAAAAAATATTTACGATGTAACGGCAAAAAATACGATCAAATTTGTTACATAATAAACTGTCGTTGAGAAACAATATTCGATTAAATGACGTCATTTTCACTCGCCACTTTTATTTCTTGCGTTTTATCGAAATTATTTTGTTAAACAATAATTGTTTGAAAACTAAAATGTTTGAACGCTAATTTTCTTTGAAAAAACAAAAAGCGTTGCCGCTGTTTTTTACACATCCAAAATACCTTCACATTCTGTTGCTTATTATTTATATTCTCTACTAGTTTCGCTTTTATTAAAGCATCTTCAGGAGAAAACTTCCAGAAAAAAATTTTTTTACACTGTAATTGACAAGTAAGCAAAACTATATAAAAAACTTTATATTTTATATATAAAAATAATAATAATGTAACTTTTTCTTATTGCAGCTTTTTCCTGAAGATGTTTAAAAAAAAGCGAAACTTATAACTAGCAGAGAATATAAATAAAACTAATAAATAATTTATTTTACACAAATTACAAAGAATCTTACAAAAATGGACGGCCATGATTGGCGATAATATAACAATAAAAATAAGATAACAAAAAAGGCACTTATCAAATTTAACGATACTAAAAATAGTCTTCTAAATTCGCGCCAAAAAAAAATGAACACGTCATTTTATTGCGATTTTTATAAAAAAAAAAAAAAAAAAACACAAAATACATAACACAAATTTTTAATTTTTTTTATACATAACACGGTAGTGTTAGGTTTCAAAAAAATTATATTAGTCACCAGTTTCGAAAAATATTTCTCATCCACAGACCAAAACTACAAGAGTGATATAATTAAATAGTATTATGCATATTGCGTTAAGGTTGAATTATTAGTTAAACAGTCCGCAATCCTAAAGATTGGTTGGAAACAGCACGCCATGCCGATCTATCCTGAGCTAATCCCTTCATCTCCCTATAGCTATTCATCTCAACGTCTTCAACTATCTGACTCACATACTCCAATCTAGGCCTACCTACCCCTCTCTTTCCCTCCACTCTACCTTCTATGATCAATTGCATAATCCCCCCATGCCTAAGAATATGCCCTACTAATCTGTCTCTCCTACGCTGTAACACTCTCCAGATACTTCTCTTCTCCCCTACTAACTCTAGTACAGCTTCATTTGTTACTTTATCTTCCCAACCAATCCTCATCATCCTCCTATAACACCACATTTCTAATGCTTGTAATCTACGCTTCTCTTCCTTTCCTATAGTCCACGCCTCACACCCGTACAGTGCTACACTCCAAACATATACCTTCAGTAATCTTTTTCTAATACCCAAGTCAATATTTGATCTTAAAATCTGTTCTTTTTCTACGAATGCCTTCCTACCCTGTGCTATCCTACACTTTATATCTACTTTGCTTCGATTATCTTTTGTGATTCTACTGCCTAAATAACAAAAATCTGACACTTCTTCGATTCTATTATCTCCTATTGAGATCTTCATTTTTTCTACTGCATTCCTTTTTGTCACACCTCATCACTTTAGTTTTACCTATATTTATTTTCATGTTAAAATCCCTAGTCAATACTGCCTGCATACCATTCAATACCCTTTCTAAATTCTTTTCGCTTTCTTCTAATATAGCTATATCGTCGGCGAATCTCAGCATATATATTTTCTCTCCCTGTACATTCACACCTACACTATACTCTTCTTTTACTTTGTTTATTGCATCTTCTATATATAGATTAAATAATAACGGTGAGAGTGTACATCCCTGCCGAACTCCCTTCCCTATTTTTGCTACCTCTTCTTCCCCCTCAATTCTAACTAAGGCAGTTTGGTGTTTATATAAATTAAAAATTATTCTCCTATCCTTATAATCTATACCCGTTTCTTTTAAAATTCTAAACATTATGTCCCAATCTACATTATCAAATGCCTTTTCTAAATCTACAAAAGCTATGCAAGTTACCTTTCCTACCCTATTTTTTTTTTCTACTACCGTTCTTAGTGCTAGAATCGCCTCTCTCGTCCCTCTGTTTTTCCTAAAACCAAACTGATCTTCTCCTAGCCTTTCCTCTACTTTATTTTCTAATCTCCTATAAATAATCTTTAACAATATCTTCGATGCATGTGATAGTAGGCTAATGGTCCTATAGTTCTCACACAATTTAGCTCCTATTTTCTTCGGCATTGTTACTATTCTACTACGCTGAAAATCCTGTGGTACTTCTCCCTTCTCATATATTTTACAAACTAACCTGTATAATCGCTCCTGCATTTTTTCCCCTGCGTGTTTTATTAATTCGGCTGGTATCATATCAATCCCCTCTGCTTTGTTATTCCGTAAATCATTTAATGCTCTATGAAACTCTGACCTAAGTATGCTAGGACCTAAGTCATCCTCATCTATCTGTTCCACATTTTCTAGCTCCTCCATGTCCTGCCTACCTTTATATAAATCTTCAAGATACTCCTTCCATCTTCTAGCTTTTTCCTTATTTTCTGTGAGTTCCTTACCCTGCTTATCACATATAATGTTACCCTTTGGTTTTACTTTAGAAAAATGTGACTTAATTTTCCTGTAGCCCAAATCTACTTTACCTCTTCTCATATCCTCCTCAATATCCTCACAGTTTCCTTTTATCCACTCTTCTTTCGCTAGCTTGCATTTCCTATTAATTAAGTTCCTTAGTTCCTTATATTTTTTCTGTCCTGCTTCTGTGTTTCCAATTTTAATTTTCCTTCTTGCTTCTATCATTTTAACTATTTCTTCCGTGATCCATTCCCTCCTACCTGCCCTTTTCTTTGTGCCTAATACTTCATTTGCTGCTGTAGTTAGCCCATTTCTGATTTCCCTCCATTCGCAATCTATGTCGTTCCTAGATGTTCCATTAGCCATGATTTCTACTTTCTGCTTGTACTTTTCACATACATCAGCTAATTTTAACCTATCGACATCTACTCTGACCTGTTTGGACTTCTGTAATTTCTTGAATTTGACCTCTGAGTCCAGGACTACTAAATTATGGTCACTATCAATATCTGCTCCAGGGTAACTCTTACAATTCTTAATCTGGTTCCTAAACCTCTCTTTTATAATTTATTAAGGTTGAATTATAATTGTATATAATAGAAGAAGTGTATAAACTATGTTAAATTATTGATAGAAATATGTACTTGTCAAAAGTACATTGGTGTAGAAACTCACGTTTCAAAAATAGAAGTAAAAGTATTAAATTGTAAATAAATTATTTGTGTCGAAATTATAGTAAAACATATATGGTAGTTGTATATAAACGATATCACATTTAAAAAGTTTTTGTATAAACTTATATAAAAGTTGAAATTATAGTGTAATGTCAGACTAGAAAAAAGTTGACTTTATTAATCATTGCCATATAAATAATTTTCTTTGTTTTTGGTACACGTGTATTTTTCATTTGGCGGATTTTTTTCAAAACATTCACATTAATAATTACATTTACATAAATCTATTGCCACGAATTTGTTGATTTTTTTTATTATTAATACTCTAATTGAACATTTATTATATCTTAATTGAAGTCGTCATATAAAATTGAAATTTTTTCAAATATTAAAAAGACTAAGATATTAAAATTTGAAGCGAAATTGTTGCTTCAAAAACACGAATTAATCATTTTAATTCGTTCATTTTCGTTTAATTTACTATTTTCATTATCTATCGCATACTATACAGGGTATTCGCTAACAACCAACATTTCTGAAGCACTTTATCGACACTTTATCAACTTTATCAGTTTAAATATCTACCTACAAAATTATTATTTAATTATTGTTTGCCGTAATTATTATAAGTGCACGTTTCGTCAATTTTCTTGAAAACTACGACAGTTAGAGAATCCAAATAAACTGTTCTAGATTCGGAATAAAATTCCTGCAAACTTTTATATTTACTATTTTCCTGTAAAATGATTACGGAATCTTTTAAACGGCCACGTCAAAATTAACCTTTTTTCTTTCTTTATAAATTAAACAAAAGGTTTTCGATTAATTTAATAAAAAATCAAGATTTTATTTTTCATGTTTGTTAAGTAAATGGCTAAATATTAGCCATTTTCATATTTATGAAGTCGACTAAAAAAATGTTGAGCCTGGTTTAAAAAAAAATCGATTTTTTTTTAACAAAATATGGCAAAATACGGATTAAAAGACGCAAATTAGTCGTGCACAAAATATTTACATCATTACAATCTTTTTTCTGTATAGCCAACTCAATTGGGGTTGCCTATATTTGTTACTGTACCTTCCGTCAGTCATTTTTTCGAAGAACTTGCGCACTTTCACGCCTTGATCTAATAGATGGCGCGGCGGCATGCCGAGCACCTCGACAATCTTATTGAGTTGATCCGCTTCGTTGGCGCCACTGAACAGTGGCTCGCCCGTGTGCATCTCAACGAGTATGCAACCCAACGACCACATATCGATCGCTAGGTCGTACTGGATACCCAACAGTACCTCGGGCGAACGGTAAAATCGAGACTGGATGTATTGGTATATCTGATGAGAGATAAATGTCATTTTTTTATTACAAATTTAAAATATCTTTTTTGTAAAAAAATACGCGATTACAATTTTTTTTTTTGAATAATTGATTCGGCTTTATAGTAAATATAATATCGTGATATAAAAATAAGAAAAAAAAATTTTTTCCCCTAAATTGACTAAACATTTTTTTTTTTTAACATTTTATTATTATTTTTTGACTTTATAATAAAGAAAATATCGTGATATAAACTAAGAAAAAATCTTTTCCCTTAAATTATTTGACTAAACAATTTTTAAAAAACATCTTTTAATTTTTTTCTTACATATTGCAAATATCATTTTAAATAATTGACTTTAATAAATTATCGCGCTACAAAACTACGTGACATTTTCTATTTCCCAAATCCAAGAACAAAACAAATTGACACACTACCCAATTAACACAAACTCACCCTGTGTCCCAACTGGCAACTACTGCCAAAGTCAACAATCTTGATCGCGCTGCGCTTCGGATTGACGAGGAGGATGTTTTCGGGCTTCAGGTCGCAGTGGATTATGTTGAGTTCGGGCGTGCTCAGGAATAGGAGGGCGGTGCACAGTTGCTGCGCGAATTTGCGCGTCAGGTTGAGCGAGACGCCACGAAAGTTCGTGTTCCTCAGCAGGTCGTACAGGTTGTAGCTGAGCAGTTCGAACACCAGACACAGGTGGTTGCGCCACATGAAGTTGCGCCGCAGTTTCACTGCGCAACAGACAATTGTCAATTATTGCGCACGCCCATGAATATATATATTTTTATATATTAACATTTACAATTTTTATTACGCATTGATGAAATAATTTTAAAAGAAATTTCTAAAGTAGAGTTTTCAAAGCTACAAATTATTTTGCCTTGTTGAAAGATATCGTCAAAAAAAAACGAAAAATTAAACTTTGATTTTCGAATGATTGTCAAAAATTGCGCACGCCCATGAATAATATATATATATAATTTTTATTTTACTATTAAAATTTACTTTTTTTATTGCGTATTGATGAAATAATTGAAAAGGGCATTTCTAAAAGACTTATTAAAGCTATGACGATGCAACCGTGTATACGCCCGTGCTTTGAGCGTATTCTTATAAAAAAGTAGTATACTACCCCCATCTGTTGGATTCTATTCGAACTAGGAGGTGCGTCGAATGGCGGTTCGTTTGTTGACAGTTTTCTATTTTATAAATATAATACGACATGTTTAAGCTATAATTATGAACAGCCTGCCGAATAAAGACTTTTTGGGCTGGATATATCAACTTTTGTATATATAATAAATTATTTCGGCATTATACGTTTCATTTGCATCATGTACATCCGGAAAAAAATGCTGAAAAAGCCTGAAATAGATTTTTTTTTTGTATTTTGAATAATTATGCTCAGAATCCCAAAAAAAAATATTTTGCTTTGCTTTTAAAAAAAGATTGGGTTAAATTTCTCGGTGTACTAAAAATTCAACTACGCGTTTTAATTAAGACCAAACCAAATGCATTGTAAAAAAATATTATTAAACAAAACAATTCGATAAAATTTATTTTCACCCTTTCTATACTTTTTTCTGATCGACTATATGCTTTTTAATGCACACATTGACAAATCAAGCCAACGATTTTCCCAAGGATTTTCCTAAATGATCGCTGGATATTTTAGCTAATTACACTTTTCCATTTTTATTTGCACGTAATTTACTTCAATTAACAAGTTGCTCCAATATGCAGAGCAAATAAAAAAAAATTATACATATTTATTCAACTGTACGATTAAATTTTTTTTTTCCGAAAGCGAAACAAATAATTAGGAAGAGAAATAAAATCGGTATTTCTAATATTGTATTTTTATTTCTCTTCCCTATTATGGAATATCAAAACAAAACAGCAAAATCTACAAACTAATAATATTTTTGTTTATTATTTCACATATAGAAATTTTAATGTAATATTATTCGTTTTAGTTAAAAAAAAACCATTGATTTGTTTTTGCAAATAATGCAACAAGAAAAGACTACAATCATAAATTGTAAATTCGTCACTAGGGCGTTAAATAATTGTATCACCCAAAAACCGTTTTTATTTATTTCACGTACAGAAAATTTAACTTCTTTGTTTTAGTTTTAAAAAAAACATTGATTTGTTTTTGCAAATAATGCAACAAAAAAAAAAACTACAATCTTAACTTGTAAATTCGTCACTAGGGCGTTAAATAATTGTATCACCCAAAAACCGTTTTTATTTATTTCACGTACAGAAAATTTAACTTCTTTGTTTTAGTTAAAAATAAATCATTGATTTGTTTTTGCAAATAATGCAACAAAAAAAAAACTACAATCTTAACTTGTAAATTCGTCACTAGGGCGTTAAATAATTGTATCACCCAAAAACCGTTTTTATTTATTTCACGTACAGAAAATTTAACTTCTTTGTTTTAGTTTTAAAAAAATCATTGATTTGTTTTTGCAAATAATGCAACAAAAAAGACTACAATCTTAACTTGTAAATTCGTCAATAGGGCGTTAAATAATTGTATCACCCAAAAACCATTTTTATTTATTTCACGTACAGAAAATTTAATGTCTTTGTTTTAGTTAAAAAAAATCATTGATTTGTTTTTGCAAATAATGCAACAAAAAAAAAACTACAATCTTAACTTGTAAATTCGTCACTAGGGCGTTAAATAATTGTATCACCCAAAAACCATTTTTATTTATTTCACGTACAGAAAATTTAATGTCTTTGTTTTAGTTAAAAAAAATCATTGATTTGTTTTTGCAAATAATGCAACAAAAAAAAAACTACAATCTTAACTTGTAAATTCGTCACTAGGGCGTTAAATAATTGTATCACCCAAAAACCGTTTTTATTAATTTCACGTACAGAAAATTTAATGTCTTTGTTTTAGTTTTAAAAAAATCATTGATTTGTTTTTGCAAATAATGCAACAAAAAAGACTACAATCTTAACTTGTAAATTCGTCAATAGGGCGTTAAATAATTGTATCACCCAAAAACCATTTTTATTTATTTCACGTACAGAAAATTTAATGTCTTTGTTTTAGTTAAAAAAAATCATTGATTTGTTTTTGCAAATAATGCAACAAAAAAAAAACTACAATCTTAACTTGTAAATTCGTCACTAGGGCGTTAAGTAATTGTATCACCCAAAAACCGTTTTTATTTATTTCACGTACAGAAAATTTAACTTCTTTGTTTTAGTTAAAAAAAATCATTGATTTGTTTTTGCAAATAATGCAACAAAAAAGACTACAATCTTAACTTGTAAATTCGTCAATAGGGCGTTAAATAATTGTATCACCCAAAAACCGTTTTTATTTATTTCACGTACAGAAAATTTAATGTCTTTGTTTTAGTTTTAAAAAAACCATTGATTTGTTTTTGCAAATAATGCAACAAAAAAAAAAACTACAATCTTAACTTGTAAATTCGTCACTAGGGCGTTAAATAATTATATCACCCAAAAACCGTTTTTATTTATTTCACGTACAGAAAATTTAATGTCTTTGTTTTAGTTTTAAAAAAAATCATTGATTGGTTTTTGCAAATAATACAACAAAAAAAGACTACAATCTTAACTTGTAAATTCGTCACTAGGGCGTTAAGTAATTGTATCACCCAAAAACCGTTTTTATTTATTTCACGTACAGAAAATTTAACTTCTTTGTTTTAGTTAAAAAAAATCATTGATTTGTTTTTGCAAATAATGCAACAAAAAAGACTACAATCTTAACTTGTAAATTCGTCAATAGGGCGTTAAATAATTGTATCACCCAAAAACCGTTTTTATTTATTTCACGTACAGAAAATTTAATGTCTTTGTTTTAGTTTTAAAAAAATCATTGATTTGTTTTTGCAAATAATGCAACAAAAAAAAGACTACAATCTTAACTTGTAAATTCGTCAATAGGGCGTTAAATAATTGTATCACCCAAAAACCATTTTTATTTATTTCACGTACAGAAAATTTAATGTCTTTGTTTTAGTTAAAAAAAATCATTGATTTGTTTTTGCAAATAATGCAACAAAAAAAAAACTACAATCTTAACTTGTAAATTCGTCACTAGGGCGTTAAATAATTGTATCACCCAAAAACCGTTTTTATTTATTTCACGTACAGAAAATTTAACTTCTTTGTTTTAGTTTTAAAAAAATCATTGATTTGTTTTTGCAAATAATGCAACAAAAAAGACTACAATCTTAACTTGTAAATTCGTCAATAGGGCGTTAAATAATTGTATCACCCAAAAACCATTTTTATTTATTTCACGTACAGAAAATTTAATGTCTTTGTTTTAGTTAAAAAAAATCATTGATTTGTTTTTGCAAATAATGCAACAAAAAAAAAACTACAATCTTAACTTGTAAATTCGTCACTAGGGCGTTAAATAATTGTATCACCCAAAAACCATTTTTATTTATTTCACGTACAGAAAATTTAATGTCTTTGTTTTAGTTAAAAAAAATCATTGATTTGTTTTTGCAAATAATGCAACAAAAAAAAAACTACAATCTTAACTTGTAAATTCGTCACTAGGGCGTTAAATAATTGTATCACCCAAAAACCGTTTTTATTTATTTCACGTACAGAAAATTTAATTTCTTTGTTTTAGTTTAAAAAAAATCATTGTTTGTTTTTGCAAATAATGCAACAAAAAAAAAACTACAATCTTAACTTGTAAATTCGTCACTAGGGCGTTAAATAATTGTATCACCCAAAAACCGTTTTTATTAATTTCACGTACAGAAAATTTAATGTCTTTGTTTTAGTTTTAAAAAAATCATTGATTTGTTTTTGCAAATAATGCAACAAAAAAGACTACAATCTTAACTTGTAAATTCGTCAATAGGGCGTTAAATAATTGTATCACCCAAAAACCATTTTTATTTATTTCACGTACAGAAAATTTAATGTCTTTGTTTTAGTTAAAAAAAATCATTGATTTGTTTTTGCAAATAATGCAACAAAAAAAAAACTACAATCTTAACTTGTAAATTCGTCACTAGGGCGTTATATAATTGTATCACCCAAAAACCGTTTTTATTTATTTCACGTACAGAAAATTTAATTTCTTTGTTTTAGTTTAAAAAAAAACATTGTTTGTTTTTGCAAATAATGCAACAAAAAAAAAAAACTACAATCTTAACTTGTAAATTCGTCACTGGCGTTAAATAATTGTAGAAAACATCATCCAAAAACCGTTTTTCAATGATGTTCTATACAATTACAACCTTAACATCAAAGAAGTCCATTTTAATGCTTTTTAAAAAATATAAACAATGTACCTATATAATACTTATTATCCATATCCGCTTGGTTCATCATCTCCAACAGTTTGACCTCGATCTGCGCTTGATTGAGGAACGGCTTCTTGTTCTTGATGATCTTGATGGCGACGAAGGCCTGCTCGTCGTGGTCGAAGGCCTTCACCACCTGACCGAAGGAGCCTTTACCGATGAGCGAGTCGATCTCGTACCGGTTGAGGAATTTCTCGCCGTTCTTCACGATGTAATCGTGATTGTCGTCGTCGTAGCCGTCGTTGTACAATTTGCGCTCCTTCTTGTGCGAACTGTCCTCACCCTGCGTCTGGGCCGCGCGTCTCTTCTTCTTCGCATAATACACCTGAAGACACGCGACAAAAGTGTTAACGACACAAAATATATTTTTTCTTTTAATAATCTAGTTGTTAAAATAACACGACAAATTTTCCGGTTTGGTGTAAATTGTCTTTGGTGCCGTGCAGACAAAAAATGTGCACAGCGAGTTGTCTTAAATATTGCTAGAATATGTGCCGGAGGACAAACAATATAAATATCGCGTAATATTTTGGCGAGACTGCGATCTGGATGTTTATTATCGACATAGATGATATTGTACCAGTTCTATTACGAAGGCGTATGAAGAGTCCAAAATATGGAACGGACGTCCAGACAGAGCCGTCATCAGCTCAGAAATTAATTATATAAACACAACCGTGTGGAATAATAATAATTTGTAATAAAATCGATTAAGTCAACATTTAAAGAAAAATTAAAGGCAGCGATTTTTTTACAGAGCCGTAATCAGCCTTGAAAATAAACTTATAAACACAACCTGTGGAATGATACAAAATACTTTTTTTATATAAAATCGATTTATTCAACATTTAAAAGGAACAATAGAAATGTAGCAAAAATATCAATTTTTTTTACAGAGCCGTAATCAGCCCAGAAAATAATCACATAAATATAACCATGTGGAAACATAAAAATTATTCCCTACATTTTTTTAAATCAATTAATCAACATTTAAAAAGAAACATGCAGCAATTTTTTTTATTTTTTACAGAGGCGTAATCAGCCCAAAAAAATAATCTAATAAACATAACCATGTGGAATGATAAAAATTATGTAGTCTTTAACATTTTTTTTAATCGATTAATTCAACATGTAAAAAGAAAAATGCAACAAATTTTTCGATTTTTTTTACAGAGCCGTAAAAAAATTATTCCTTAACAATTTTTTTTGTATAAAATCGATTAATTCAACATTTAAAAATAAAAATAAAATTCCAGCAAAAATTTCGATTTTTCTATAGAGCCGTAATCAGCCCAAAAACGAAACCTGTAAACACAACCATGTGTAATCATAAAAATTATTTCCTAAAAATTAAATAAAAAATCCATTAACTCAACATTTAAATAAAAATACAAATGCAGCAAATATTTTGATTTTTTTTACAGGGCCGTAATCAAACCATAAAATAAACCTGTACACACAACCATGTGTAATCATAAAAATTATTTCCTAAAAATTAAATAAAAAATCCATTAACTCAACATTTAAATAAAAATACAAATGCAGCAAATATTTTGATTTTTTTTACAGGGCCGTAATCAACCCAGAAAATAAACCTGTACACACAACCATGTGTAATCATAAAAATTATTTCCTAAAAATTAAATAAAAAATCCATTAACTCAACATTTAAATAAAAATACAAATGCAGCAAATATTTTGATTTTTTTTACAGGGCCGTAATCAAACCAGAAAATAAACCTGTACACACAACCATGTGTAATCATAAAAATTATTTCCTAAAAATTAAATAAAAAATCCATTAACTCAACATTTAAATAAAAATACAAATGCAGCAAATATTTTGATTTTTTTTTACAGGGCCGTAATCAAACCATAAAATAAACCTGTACACACAACCATGTGTAATCATAAAAATTATTTCCTAAAAATTAAATAAAAAATCCATTAACTCAACATTTAAATAAAAATACAAATGCAGCAAATATTTTGATTTTTTTTTACAGGGCCGTAATCAAACCATAAAATAAACCTGTACACACAACCATGTGTAATCATAAAAATTATTTCCTAAAAATTAAATAAAAAATCCATTAACTCAACATTTAAATAAAAATACAAATGCAGCAAATATTTTGATTTTTTTTACAGGGCCGTAATCAACCCAGAAAATAAACCTGTACACACAACCATGTGTAATCATAAAAATTATTTCCTAAAAATTAAATAAAAAATCCATTAACTCAACATTTAAATAAAAATACAAATGCAGCAAATATTTTGATTTTTTTTACAGGGCCGTAATCAACCCAGAAAATAAACCTGTACACACAACCATGTGTAATCATAAAAATTATTTCCTAAAAATTAAATAAAAAATCCATTAACTCAACATTTAAATAAAAATACAAATGCAGCAAATATTTTGATTTTTTTTACAGGGCCGTAATCAAACCAGAAAATAAACCTGTACACACAACCATGTGTAATCATAAAAATTATTTCCTAAAAATTAAATAAAAAATCCATTAACTCAACATTTAAATAAAAATACAAATGCAGCAAATATTTTGATTTTTTTTTACAGGGCCGTAATCAAACCATAAAATAAACCTGTACACACAACCATGTGTAATCATAAAAATTATTTCCTAAAAATTAAATAAAAAATCCATTAACTCAACATTTAAATAAAAATACAAATGCAGCAAATATTTTGATTTTTTTTTACAGGGCCGTAATCAAACCATAAAATAAACCTGTACACACAACCATGTGTAATCATAAAAATTATTTCCTAAAAATTAAATAAAAAATCCCATTAACTCAACATTTAAATAAAAATACAAATACAGCAAATATTTTGATTTTTTTTACAGGGCCGTAATCAAACCAGAAAATAAACCTGTACACACAACCATGTGTAATCATAAAAATTATTTCCTAAAAATTAAATAAAAAATCCATTAACTCAACATTTAAATAAAAATACAAATGCAGCAAATATTTTGATTTTTTTACAGGGCCGTAATCAAACCAGAAAATAAACCTGTACACACAACCAGGTGTAATCATAAAAATTATTTCCTAAAATTAAAAAAAAATCCATTGTTTCAACATTTAAATAAAAATACAAATGCAGCAAATATTTCGATTTTTTACAGATCCGCAATCAGCCCAGAAAAAAACTTATAAACATAACCATAAAAATGATTTCCGAAAATAAAACATTAATTCAACATTTAAAGTTGATTAAAAAAATGTTTTTAAAAACCATAAATTCAACAAAAATAATCAAATATTTCGATTTTTTTTTGACGAAGAAGAATCGATTCCAGTTCAGCTCTGTTCGACCATCTATACATATGACCAGACAAAAGAGTGTTGCGTCGCTTTTCTCAACCGTTTTGTAATATGATATAAGGGTGGTATAATGATGATTCTTCTTGTAGTTTGGTTTTGCCATCGCGTGGTCGTTCTTTTTCGTTCTCGCTGTGGTGGTGGTGGTTCTTCTATTCCTTCAGAACGCTTTAAATTCAGGGTGAAATGTGTTTGCACATACGCAAATTGCGTGCGTGATATTTGTCACTAGCGACGATAAACTATACGAAGAACTCTTTGCTACAGCAATTTACATCTACAAGAATATTCCGCAACATCCAAAATTTAACACGCGCAAAAAAACAAACCCGCATTTACCATATTTACGCATTTGGTAAATATTTAGTATTTACCCAAACAAAATACAAGCCATAAATAAAGACTACTTCTTCATTTATTTTTTTTTAACGTAAAAACAAGACACACAACGACCCAAACAAAATACAAGCAATAGATAAAGAATGCATCTTTATTTTTAACGGGACACATAAAACGATTCGATGTTAAATCTCTCGATTTTAGTTGCTGGAAAGTTTAGGCTACGAAGAAGAAGATAAGACGACCACAAAAGAGGATGCTTTTTCGAGTGACGCGCGCGCGCTGAATTATAAATTGCCAGTTAATATCGAGACAGCTTGCGGTGCTGAAGAACAAGACAGCAATGTTGCTTTTGGTCATCGGAAGATTCCGCGACGTGTTAGTTGGTGGTAAATATATAAACGTTGTGCAGAAAAAGTAGCCCAGCAATATGGGAAAAGACAAGATAGCAGAAGGTCGATATATTGAAAGAGTAATGAATTTTTTAATAGAGCAAACGATTTTTTTTAATGGAAATTTGAATGAAAAACGATGATGATGTTTGGTTGTGAGGCGTGGACAACAGGAGATATAGACGAACGTGTACTAGAAGAAATTAAGGACGTTTCAATTTTCTATAATGCACAAAAAATAAATGGATTTATTAATGGAATTTTTGCAGTTACAGACAAGTTCGTCTGGAAAAAGACAATTATATTGTCTATGAGGAAGCGTACCGTAAAGTTGGTTCGTTCGTCGGCGGTTTCCGGTCGTTTTCGACGAAAAAAGTTGCACAATTCTTCCGCCGAAGATGCGCATATAGAAATACATGTGGAGGAATAAATGTGTACAGGGTGGTTCGTGTAAATGTTGGGAAAGTTTAATGATGAATTTATTTAAAACGGGAATTGTTTGGACATAATTTTAACTGAAAAATCATTTTTGACTTAATAGGAAAACATTTTTTTTTTTAATTTAAAGTTAGTTTTATTTTTAACATTAAAAAAATCAATTTGAAAAAATGTTGAAGCGAACTGATTTTTTGCGTTAATTTTTTTTCTTTTTTTCGTATAAATCGAGAAAAAGTTGGTATAAAAAAAATAAGAAAAAAATTATCGAAAACAGGAATTATTTGGGAATAATTTCAACTGTTTTTTTTTTTATATTTCAAGTTGTGTATTTAAACGTTAAAAAAAATCTATATTAAAAAATGTTGAAAAATTTCTTGCGTTTTTTTGCATATTTTTTGCATCGCTCTGTATATTTCAACCACCGTACTGATTCTATATAGAACAGTGCATCCAAACCAAGCTACAGAATTTTTTTAAATCGTTTTTTTTTATATTAAAGTAAAAACCAATACTTTTTCTAAACAAATAGAAAAATAAAAAAATAGAAAAATAAAATAAAAAAATAAAAATTCAAAACAAAAAAAAACGATTTCAAGAAGAAAAAAAATGAAGGTTGGAATTTTTTATAAAGATAAAGTAAGCATCAATATTTTTTTCTAATCAAAAAGATTAAATGAAAATAAAATAAAATGATTTCAACGGAAAAAAAATATTTTTAAGGTTAAAAATTTTTTTTTAAATTAAATTAAACACTTTTTCTAAACAAATAGAATAAATGAATATAAAAAAATAATTAATAAAAAATTATTAACCTAAAAAAAATAACCTAGAAACGCGGAGGATTTCAGTTAAAAAAAAAAAATTATTGAAGTAAACGCCAATACTTTCTATAAACAAACTAAAAAAAGGTTTAAAAAAATTTACGGTTAATTTTTTTTTTTTGTAAACGCCATACTTTTTCTAAACAAACAGATTAGATAAATAAAAAAAGCGATTTCAACGGAAAATAATATTTTTTAAGGTTAAAAAAATATTTATATTAAAGTAAACAGGTTTTCCAAAGAACTAGAATAAATGAATATAAAAAAAGGTTTTCAAGAAAAAGAAAAAATTAAATTTAAAAAATTATTAACCTAGAAACGCGAAGTTCAGTTAAAAAAAAAATTAATCAAATTAAACACCAATACTTTCTCTAAACAAGTAGGTTAAATGAATATTTAAAAAAGATTCTTTAGAAATATATATATATATATATATATTAAAATAAAGAAAAATACTTTCTCTAAACAAGTAGGTTAAATGAATATTTAAAAAAAATCGATTCTTAAAAAAATACATATACGTATTAAGATAAACAAATAGATTTTTATATATAAATTCTGAATTTTCTTCAGAATTTTTTTGAAACGTTTGAAAATTTAGAAACGCATATGATTTCAGTTTAAAAAATAATAATTAAAGTAAACACAAATACATCTAAACAAATAGGTTAAATGAATATTTAAAAATAACCGATTTCAAGGAAAAAAACATTTTTTTGTAAAAAAAAATTATGATAATTTTTTTTATTATAAACTTAATGGTTTAACCTTTACAAAAAAATTTTTTTTAAATGCCGAATGAGTTAGATATATCATAATTTCAAACAAACCACTCATTAATACGATAGTCCTAAGTCTTGTACTGACGAAAAAAATTCTTCATATTGCTTAGAAAAAATCCACTACAACACTGGCTACGCTGCGCAACATTTTGAGCACCACTGGCACCGAGTACCACACACACACACACCACACCAAAACCACACACAGCTAGCTATATTCGTTTTCGCGAAGCTTATTGTCTATTTGGCGATGCGGAGGAGCACGCCACCTCCCATTGTAAAAGTTTCGGGTTCTGGGGGATGATGATGATGGACCAACTCAAGTCAACAGCCCAACGGTGGCGGTGGATGAGTTACCAGAGAGGGTGGCTGGCGAAGAAGCCCCCGCGGAACAACTAAAGCTCTACTATCAAATCCCAGATGCGAGAACAAGAGAAAATCCATCGAGCAAGAAAAAAAAATTGGGCGTTTTAAATTCTTCGGAAGGTGGAAAAAAATTTTTATACATGGGGGGGGGGGGGATTGTTTAAAAGATTTTGCACAATAATAATAAAAAAGGCTTATTTAATCTATATGCGCATTTCGAAAGTAAAGCCATCCATTTTCAATAATCCGGTTTTTTTTTGCCGAGTTGCGTCACGGGAGACTCGCTTGTGTTTGCGAAATTTAAAAAAAGAGATTTCATCTCTAAAGAATATTTGAGATTTTTAAAAGGCTTAAGAAAATTAATCTTTATGCGCAGTCATTATTTCCTTTTTTTATCGCGTTTTATTTTCGTTTAATTACTTTTTTCGAACGACTGGTCATTAAAAACTGTAAGAATTTTATTTTAAAAAAATTCCACGAGGTTTTGAAAAAAAGATATATGTAGTAAAAATATATTTTTTATTACTTTTTTTTGTAGTTTTCGCTAAATTACTTGTTTCGAACGACTGGTTATTAAAAACTGTAAGAATTTAATATATATATATATATATATAAAAAACAAGGGATTTGAAGAAAAAAAATGTATTACGTTTTATTTTCGTTAAATTAGTTTTTGTGAACAACTAGTCTTTAAAAGCTTAAGATTCAATAAATAAAAAATTTCGATGAAGTTTTGAAAAAAAAATTGTAAATAATTTTTTTAACTCAATTGTCGTAAAACAAGAAAAAATTCTTTCGTTCGAGGATTATTTACATTATATTAGAAGATAAATAAGAATTTATCCTAATTTTTGTAATAAAAATAAATCACGCGATTTTTTTCTTTATTCCTCCGTTTAGAATTAAATTTCTCAACATAATAAAAATCTATTTATTCGTCCTTTAACTGTACCATCCCTTTAAAGACAGAATCTCTAAAGAATATTTAAGATTTTTTAAGACGATTTCTCGTTAAGACGTTTTTTCTTTTTCTTAAATCTGTGAAAAGACTAAGAAAAGAAAATGATATACTTTTTCTTTATTCGTCTGTATTTTCTTAAAGATTGAATGGTGTTTTTTTTTTAATTTCTCGATTAGTTATAATTTAAGATTTTGGATGGATATGTTTACATTGACTTTTCAAAAAAAAAAATTCAATTATTTCAAAATCTGCAAAATGATAGAATAGAAATTTCTCGGTTAGAAAAGAATCTAAAAAGAAAAATCTGCAAGGTTCGTTGCTGTAGAATTAAGAGTTTTGAAGATATCGTACAAAAATGGGAAAACGAAAATATCCTTTCTCTGAGTTATTAATTTTGTAAAATGTTCATATTTTCTAAAGTGAGTTATAGTATTTTCTAATAGGATTTGATTTATATATATTTTTTTTTTATTATTGGGATTTTGCGGTTAAATCCTCTATTCAAACGACTTGGCTGTAAGTATTGTTGCCTACATTAATTATTTTCCAGCCTATTTCTAGTAGCACATCAAAAGTAAATATTTTGTTTTGAATTATTTTTTTTCTGGTTTTTTACAAATAAAATCTTCTTTTCAAATGACTACGCTGTACATATTGTTGCCTACATTAATTATTTTCTAGTAACATATCGAAATTAAAATATTTTGTTTTGAAAACATTTTTTTCTGGCAGTAAAATAATGTTTATAGACCAAATACTTTTAATTATTTATAAACTTATTATTTTAATTGTTAAATGTCAAATGATGTGACTGTAAATTCACAGATTATTGCTACTGTCACAACGTAAAATGTCAACTTTGCAAACCCTTAAAAATATGATAAATATTAAAAAATATGAATTTATATTGTAGAAATAAATAATTAACTACGAATTTAAATTCTGGATTCGCATTTGTAGTTTTTTTTAGTAAAATTTTAATATTTTCCATAGTCGATTCATGATATTTTCAAACAAGATTTTGACTTAAACAAAAAATTATAAATTCCCAAGTAGTTTTCGAAAATTCAATAAAAAAAAACGTTAATAAACACGTTTTTTTTTACTAAAAATGTGAAATTTCAATTTTTTTTTTGTAACGTCAATTCCAGACTAATTCTATTTTCTAACTAGGCTAACCAACTCGAAAATCTAAATCCGACTCAGTGGTCCATATTGATAAAATTAGAACAGTCTTAATTATTTCTCACCTAACTAAAAATACCGGCAGTTCAATAATCTTCAGCAACCGAAAATACTGCCAGGTTAAGAAGCTAACACTCTTACTGAAAAAAATAAAATAAAAAAATAATAAGAGTAGTTCGAAAATAATGAATTGTTTCCAAAAATAGACAGAAACCGCAGTATATAAAAATTAGTATTAAAAAAAAATTATTGCAAAATTATGAATAACGATCGGGTGATAAAACGAGCACGAACGAACTATATGAAATAGTTCGGAATAAATATTCAGTTCCTTGACGAAATATAGATGGCGCTTAAAATTAGAATTCATGTTGCACGGTGCTTTATGCGAAAATAATTCAGTTACTCCTGACAATAATAAACTTTAAAATTCCACACTCCACGCCATACAAAATATCCCCTTGGGCTAATCAGAAGTAACAAAAATTTTCGAAAATTGAAAAAAAAAAAAGTTTTTTCTTCTGTAATTTGTTGTAGAAGGCAAAGCAAAAGTAGCCAAGCTAGATGGGAGTTATCTCAAAACAAGTTTCCATTATTAAAGATCCTCAAATCTAAATAAAACTAAATTTAAATAAAAGAAAATAATGTGTTTTCTGAATTTTTGTGAAACTGGCGAAGAATTAAATTTTAGTACCGCTGCTTTATTAGATTCTGTAATATATACCTATAATTACCGGAACATATATAACTCCATGTCGAACAATATTATTAACATTATAAACCCCGTAAAGTCTGCACGCAAGAACGATACGGTGGTAAAGGAAGAACACTGGACCGTATAAAAGAAATTTTCCAAAAAAAAAATATTGCTTCCACAAATTGCCGAATTTTGTTTTTATATATATTTTTTTTACTTGCACAATATATTTTTTTATTTGAGCCGGATTGAAAATATACCAAAAAAAATTATTTATCTTTATTATTTATTATTAAAATATTATTTATACCTATGTCAATTGGAAAAATTAGTAAAAAATAATTTTAATGCGATGGTTGCGTTGAATTTTGAGCGATTTTAATCTTAGTACGGTTCTGCAAGCGAATTATAACGGCATAATGTTAGTACGTAATTCGAGCGAATATAAATTTGCGTGGTATATGTTTTTCAAATAAAAATATGCAGTTCACGTTATTTCAAACTTATCATTACACGAAAAATGAATGCAAAAAAAAATTTTTGAAATAAATTACGCCTAATAAAGCGTTACGTTAAAAAAAAACATTAGAATATATTGACTTCAAAGTTATAAATGATAAATTTTTTATATTAATTGAAAAGATTGTATATGAATTTAAAAAAAATATATGTTCTGCTTGCAAAAAAGATTTTTTTTTCGTTTTAAAAATTTTATATATTAAGAATTTTTTTAATATTCTATTGTTTTTGATACTAATTATAATAATACAAGATTATTTATCAAATCGTCTTTTTTTTGTCTTATGCAATAAAATGCGCAATAATTTTTTATATAATTTTTTTTCGAAAAAATCATGACAAATTGTTTCTTCGATATCTACATTAAAATTTTTTTTTTTTTGAAAAAAAAATCTATTTAAATAGAGCGGTGTATTAAAATTAGGAACAACTTCTGCCAACAGATGCCACTAAGTGGTTCTGACCACAATTTATCTAATATAAGATTTTATTTATTTATTTATTTATTATAAGATGAAATTGGACAAAATTAACGACGAAAATGGGACTGGAAAAAAAAATTCTTTACGAAAAAATATCTTCACAAAAAAACGGCAATTTTTTTAATAAAAAATTGTCATCCTTTACATCCATTGTCCATCAAAAAGAATCTGCAAAAATCATAACCTAATCTCACCGGAAAAACAAACAGATTTTCACTTACAAGAACTTTTTTCCGTTGCAATCTGCAAGGAAAGCTTTTAGAAGAAGAGCGACATGGCAATTTTTTTAGGGACTAATAAAGATGGAATGATCTTAGGAAGGTATAAAAATTTTACTCACACTCTGCAGAAAAAAAAAATTTCTGCCGACAATTTTTTTTATTATTACAAGCCAATGCGAAGCAACTTTTGAGAATTTTTTTTTTTTACTTTAACGTGAATGAAGAGAATCGCTTGATAAAGTATTTTTCGGTTGCGATTTTTATTTTTCGCGGCGCAAAAGGAATATTTGAATCTCAAGTATTGAAAATAATACACTTCACACTTGCTAAGAAAACTGCACAGTGCCGAAGAACACAGTTCAAGAAGTGCGCGAGATATTTCCATAAGGGCAGAACCGTATCTGCAAAAATTTTATTCTCGTAGACTTGCAGACTGATTGTTAAAAATATAAATTCAACACCTTTTAGAAAACTAAATTATTTTTAAAATTAATATATATATTTTTTTAAACTTCTTTGTTTTTCTACAGATTTTTTTAAACTATATAGATAAATATTACTGTTTAAAAAATAATAAAATCGAAGAAATGAAGAAAAAAAAATTATTATGGAAGACGCTGAAGAACTAACGAAAGCAAAAACTGAAAGATGAAAATTTGCGAAACAAACTACCGGAGGTACGGGCCTGATATTGTGGTGCCGCTTATAAATTCGCACAGTATATTCTCGATAGCTGCCGCCGAAGATAACCTCCGGCTGTCAATTGTGATATTTATTGCGCAAAATGTCCTCCAAGTAAGAAGTTGCTCGTGTGTATACATAGTTGCCTTTTTTTTTGTTTAAATATATGTTCGAGCGTTTATTAAACTCGAGATGTTAACAGTAAAATTGCATTGGCGAATATTTTAGTTCAATTTTTGGATTAAATTGTAAAAAAAAAAAAAATGTTAATTGTTAGAATGTACGAAATGATTAATTTGGAGCTTGAGAATTTTTTCATTTTTTTTTTGTAATTTAGGTTTTATTTGATTTTTCGGAATTTAAAAAAATTTCCAGGCTTGGATTATTATTTTTCTTTCAATATTGAATCAGTGAGAGAATTTTCAATTAACGTAAAAAGATAAATCCTGCAAGGTTGTTTCTGTGGAAATAACAGTTTCGAATATATCGTAAAAAAAAAATGGGAAAATGAAAATATCCTTGCTCTGAATTTTTAATTTTATAAAATTTTCATATTTTCTAATAGGATTTGATTTATAAAAAATTTATTTAATTTTTGGGATTTTGTAGTTAAATCCTCTCTACAAACGACTTCCCTGTAAGTATTGTTGCCTACATTAATTATTTTCCAGCCTATTTCTAGTAGCACAAAAGTAAATATTTTGTTTCGAAAACGTTTTTTTCTGGTTTTTTACAAATCAAATGTATTTTTAGTACATAAACTTCATTATGACGGTAGTTAAATGTCAAATGATGTGACTAAATAAAAAAATCAGCTGTTTCAAAGATGTCAATGTAAAATGTCAACTTTGAAGACTCCGAAAGAAATTATTATATTATAAATATTTAAAAATATTAAAATATTATTTAAAAAAATACATATTGTAGAAATAAATGTGCGACTACAAATTTAAATTCAGGATTTTCATTTAGAAAATGTTATGTCACAAAACCTTCCTATCTTACATATATTCGAAAAATGACATATTATGTTAAATTGATTGTTCAAAACATCTTTCGACTCATAAAAAGTTCAAAGCAGATAGGAGGTATTGTCACATCACTAATGATAAAAAAATAATATAATATATAAATGATAAAAAAATCGAAATCTTCAAATTTTGATTGACTTGTAAAAATACAGATGGCGCGGCGCAAGATCAATTATATTCGTCATTAATCAAACGGTGTGTTGCCATTTTATCAGCAATAAAAAAAATCGCACAAACAAAGATTTTTGTAATAAAATTGAATTACGTACATCTCCCGACTTATAAAAATTTCACAGCAGATTATAAACATACAACAATACAACCATAGATAGAATAGGAACTATACAGGAATTAAAACATGTTTCTTTTGTTTGTTAACGACTCACCTCGTTTATATGTTTATAAGTCTTGATGAGGTCGACGCTGAGCTTGCGCAGGGGTGCGGTGGCGGGTTCCCTGAAGCTCTGCGGTATGCGCGCCTGCATTGCCTGGATGTCAGCTGGGTTGCCGGTGGGCAGGCCAGCGGCATGTTGCACCGGATGGTGGTGCAGCACCTGGTGCTGGTGGTCGTCCGCCACCAGCCTACCGTACAGCGGATTATGGCCAGATGCGGTGGTGGTGGTGGCGGGCGTGGTGGTGGTGGTGTTGTTGCTCGGGGCGGCGGGTGGTACGATTTGGCTGGTACGGTGGTGCTGGTGGTGGTGGTGGTGGTGGTGGCCATGGCTGTGCCGCGACGTTGGCGTGGAGGTGGTCGAGTCTGCGGCGGAGGTGATTGTCGTCGTGGTGGAGGAACCGAGCGGGGTGGCCACTTGCTGTTGTTGGGTGGTGGTGGTGGTGGTGGTGGTGGCGGTGGTGGTGGTTGATGATGACGATGATAAACCAGACACTGGAAAGAATGAATGAATGATTAGTTGGGGGAAATGCGAGGGGCGAATCACTATTAAAAATTTAATAATAATAACAATAATAATTTGAACTAATTTGAATAGGATGACCTGAATAATCAAAAATATACTCGGCTACAGCACTTTAATAGAAATAGTTGAAATGATAGAAGCAAGAAGGAAAATTAAAATAGGAAACACAGAAGCAGGACAGAAAAAATATAAGGAACTAAGGAACTTAATTAATAGGAAATGCAAGCTAGCGAAAGAAGAGTGGATAAAAGGAAACTGTGAGGATATTGAGGAGGATATGAGAAGAGGTAAAGTAGATTTGGGCTACAGGAAAATTAAGTCACATTTTTCTAAAGTAAAACCAAAGGGTAACATTATATGTGATAAGCAGGGTAAGGAACTCACAGAAAATAAGGAAAAAGCTAGAAGATGGAAGGAGTATCTTGAAGATTTATATAAAGGTAGGCAGGACATGGAGGAGCTAGAAAATATGGAACAGATAGATGAGGATGACTTAGGTCCTAACATACTTAGGTCAGAGTTTCATAGAGCATTAAATGATTTACGGAATAACAAAGCAGAGGGGATTGATATGATACCAGCCGAATTAATAAAACACGCAGGGGAAAAAATGCAGGAGCGATTATACAGGTTAGTTTGTAAAATATATGAGAAGGGAGAAGTACCACAGGATTTTCAGCGTAGTAGAATAGTAACAATGCCGAAGAAAATAGGAGCTAAATTGTGTGAGAACTATAGGACCATTAGCCTACTATCACATGCATCGAAGATATTGTTAAAGATTATTTATAGGAGATTAGAAAATAAAGTAGAGGAAAGGCTAGGAGAAGATCAGTTTGGTTTTAGGAAAAACAGAGGGACGAGAGAGGCGATTCTAGCACTAAGAACGGTAGTAGAAAAAAAGAAATAGGGTAGGAAAGGTAACTTGCATAGCTTTTGTAGATTTAGAAAAGGCATTTGATAATGTAGATTGGGACATAATGTTTAGAATTTTAAAAGAAACGGGTATAGATTATAAGGATAGGAGAATAATTTTTAATTTATATAAACACCAAACTGCCTTAGTTAGAATTGAGGGGGAAGAAGAGGTAGCAAAAATAGGGAAGGGAGTTCGGCAGGGATGTACACTCTCACCGTTATTATTTAATCTATATATAGAAGATGCAATAAACAAAGTAAAAGAAGAGTATAGTGTAGGTGTGAATGTACAGGGAAAGAAAATATATATGTTGAGATTCGCCGACGATATAGCTATATTGGAAGAAAGCGAAAAGAATTTAGAAAGGGTATTGAATGGTATGCAGGCAGTATTGACTAGGGATTTTAACATGAAAATAAATATAGGTAAAACTAAAGTGATGAGGTGTGACAAAAAGGAATGCAGTAGAAAAATGAAGATCTCAATAGGAGATAATAGAATCGAAGAAGTGTCAGATTTTTGTTATTTAGGCAGTAGAATCACAAAAGATAATCGAAGCAAAGTAGATATAAAGTGTAGGATAGCACAGGGTAGGAAGGCATTCGTAGAAAAAGAACAGATTTTAAGATCAAATATTGACTTGGGTATTAGAAAAAGATTACTGAAGGTATATGTTTGGAGTGTAGCACTGTACAGGTGTGAGGCGTGGACTATAGGAAAGGAAGAGAAGCGTAGATTACAAGCATTAGAAATGTGGTGTTATAGGAGGATGATGAGGATTGGTTGGAAAGATAAAGTAACAAATGAAGCTGTACTAGAGTTAGTAGGGGAGAAGAGAAGTATCTGGAGAGTGTTACAGCGTAGGAGAGACAGATTAGTAGGGCATATTCTTAGGCATGGGGGGATTATGCAATTGATCATAGAAGGTAGAGTGGAGGGAAAGAGAGGGGTAGGTAGGCCTAGATTGGAGTATGTGAGTCAGATAGCTGAAGACGTTGAGATGAATAGCTATAGAGAGATGAAGGGATTAGCTCAGGATAGATCGGCATGGCGTGCTGTTTCCAACCAATCTTTAGGATTGCGGACTGTTTAACTTAACAGCACTTTTATCTTTTCTATTTAAATCTGAAATGAGCCTCTTTAAATCTAGTTTCAATTGGTCTACGTGTTTGTCTTCTATATATACTTTAGGACAACTAGAACAAGATATTTTATAAAACCAGATTTTTTATTGAAATCAATCAAATCTTTGGGATTTCCTAGAAAATTAGCGGAAGATTAATAGAGCTATTTAATATTACTGTAAAAAAAAAAAATTTAATTCTACATTTCCTTCAATTAAATTTACTTATGAAAGCTTAACAATTGATGTTGTTTTTTTGTAAGTAATTAGCACTACGGTGTTAAATAATAGTATAGATTACCGTAACTTAAAGTATTAAGTACATAGATGCGCACTTCGGAGGCTATGCCCCCATCTTCCCCCCATCTTCAATAGCACAAGATAAAAACGAAATAAAATACCTTAATTTTTCATAATTTTTAAAATAATTTTAATATTTTTATGGTATAATAATAATATTAATGCAACGTGTTTATCATGAATTTTTTTTTGAAATTATATTTAAAAATGCATTAATTTTTTTTACATTACATAAAAAAATTCTTTTACAAATGTGCTCGTAATCATATAAATTAAATTTACAAAAGAATTGCAAAAACACACGAGGAATATATCTGTACCTTGGAACAAAAAGGGCCAATGTCCAAAATATGGAGCCAATGTGCATGAAAATTTTTAAAAAAAACTAAAAAAAATTATGCTATTAATTCGCCAAATATAACATGAATAATTAAAACAAACAAATTTGAAAAACCATAATGAAAACGTTTAAAAATTTAAAAACTCCATTTTCCGACAGATTATAATATTGGACATTGGCCATTTTTGTACCAAGGTAATTGTCTTAAAATTATATATTAATAAAAGTTTTTGAGAGAAGCGGAACAAAAAAAAATTAGAGCGATATTTTGAGGAAATAATCTTTTTTTCGAAATATTTTTTGAATTATCGCGCACAAGAAATAGAAAAATGCAAAATATATCACGATTAAGGTGGTTTTTTTTTTTTGTTGAATTTTTGCAAACGCAAAATCCAGCTGACTCATTGGGCATTTTTTGCACATGTCTGCAACAGCAAATAGTTTATGCGCGTGTTATGATCATCCTTTAGAAGAGTTCTGCATTTTCCCGGCTCTCTATTAACATCTACACAATAATCGTGTAAACTGTAAACTTTCCCAACTGTAATGTCGCGATAAAAATGTTTCAATCTGAATTATTAGACGGGGGAAAAACAGAACAATATCCCACCGATGCAAACTATAATTTAACAAGACGCGAAATGACACACCCCCCCCCCCACAAATTCCCCCACCCTCCCAATATTGGCTAAACAAAAAAAACCGATTCGAAACAAACCGAGAGCAAAAAAATTACCAACGAATGTTCCAATTTCCACCGACTTTTAATTATCAATATCGATATAACATCTTCATCGATATCCGTGCAAAAGTTACGCTCCTTACAACAAAAACGCAATTTTATTGAATAATCACGAACGAAATGTCCACGCAAATGCAACGTTGCATTTTAGGTGATAATCGCGCGTGTATTTACCGACGTTGAGCAAAGTCGAAAGAAACTCGCCAAACAATAAAGAGAATATTTGGTAAATCGATGGCGGAAAACTAACTGTATTATATACAGAGGTGCTTTGGATAGATGATCAATCGTCAAAATAGTTTATGAAATCTGAAGAAACGAGTGGTAATAATGTATGAAGCGATTGGATGTGGAAGAAGTGCGCCGGGAAGTGTATATTGGACTTTTCTATTCATTCAAATATGTACTTTTTTATTATATTAAAAGAGTCCTAAAAAATAAAACATTTACTCTTACTTATTCTTACTATGTATAGCGTGTACTTATTTTTTTTTATAGATTTTTTTTTTTCGAAATCTATTGCCGAACTTTTGTTTAAACTTGTAACAAGTAATTACGTATATAACGTTCGTGCAACGTTACACGAGCCTATTATTT
The DNA here is from genome assembly GCA_947310635.1 of Leptodirus hochenwartii. Taxonomy (NCBI): domain Eukaryota; kingdom Metazoa; phylum Arthropoda; class Insecta; order Coleoptera; family Leiodidae; genus Leptodirus; species Leptodirus hochenwartii. The sequence goes on from OX371178.1 coordinate 48,310,784, forward strand.
ATTTACCAAAGAGCGTTTTCCATTCATAATTCAGAGCCGGGCTTCGACATTTAAACTTAATTGTACTCTTTAAAACTGTCAGACCGCATGAATATTTCAAAAAGCACATTTACACAATTGAACTACGCAAAAGTGACACATTGCGTATTCTGTACTTAAAATCCATTCGCTCTAATTTTGCTAGCTAAAGTCTTTTCTGACCTCTATATAAACAACAAATACAGACGAATCATTAAAAGCATCGACTTAAATACATTTTTTCTTAAAAAAAAACGCACAAAAAAATGTGTGGACATTTATTATATGGTTGCCTATGCGACGTTTACTTATCGACTTGTGCTACCACGTGTGAGTGAATTCATTAATCATCATTGTCGACTGGTGCCGCCACCTGTACGTGAATTCGGTAATCATAATTATCGACTGGTGCTACCACCAGTGAGTGAATTCAGTAATCATTATCATCATTATCGACTGGTGCTGCCACCTGTACGTGAATTTAGTAATCGTATTTTTTGTACTGGTACAGAAATTAATCCCATTCTATATATAGGGTGTTCTAATCGATTACAATACAATTTTGCAAACTTGAACAAATCTTACTCTTTAAAACTGTCAAATCGCATGTATATTGTATATTTCCCTACAATTTTGTATTACAATATAATTGTGTAATACAATTATATTGTATATTGCTATTTGCTATACAAATAATATTACAAATAATGGTATAATCTCCTACAATTCTATACAATTTCGCACTGTATAAAATAATATATTTCAATGCAATTGTATACTTTTTATACAACATTGTATTACACAATTATATTGTATATTGCTATACAATTAACATTACATATAATGGTATAATCTCCTACAATTCTGTACAATTTCGCACTGTATAAAATAATATATTTCAATGCAATTGTATACTTTTTATACAACATTGTATTACACAATTATATTGTATATTGCTATACAATTAACATTACATATAATGGTATAATCTCCTACAATTCTATACAATTTCGCACTGTATAAAATAATATATTTCAATGCAATTGTATACTTTTTACACAATATTGTATTACACAATTATATTGTATATTGCTATACAATTAACATTACAAATAATGGTATAATCTCCTACAATTCTATACAATTTCGCACTGTATAAAATAATATATTTCAATGCAATTGTATACTTTTTATACAACATTGTATTACACAATTATATTGTATATTGCTATACAATTAACATTACATATAATGGTATAATCTCCTACAATTCTGTACAATTTCGCACTGTATAAAATAATATATTTCAATGCAATTGTATACTTTTTATACAACATTGTATTACACAATTATATTGTATATTGCTATACAATTAACATTACATATAATGGTATAATCTCCTACAATTCTATACAATTTCGCACTGTATAAAATAATATATTTCAATGCAATTGTATACTTTTTACACAATATTGTATTACACAATTATATTGTATATTGCTATACAATTAACATTACAAATAATGGTATAATCTCCTACAATTCTATACAATTTCGCACTGTATAAAATAATATATTTCAATGCAATTGTATACTTTTTATACAACATTGTATTACACAATTATAATGTATATTGCTATACAATTAACATTACAAATAATGGTATAATCTCCTACAATTCTGTACAATTTCGCACTGTATAAAATAATATATTTGAATGCAATTGTATACTTTTTACACAATATTGTATTGCATAAAACTATATATTAATACACAATTATCTTAATTGTGTCTATACAATTGACATTGCATATAACGCTATACAATATTATTACACAATTCCACATTATATAAAATTATATATAGCAATGCAATTGTATTTTATATTGCTATACAATTAACATTACAAATAATGGTATAATCTTCTACAATTCTATACAATTTTGCACTGTATAAAACAGTATATTTCAATGCAATTGTATACTTTTTGTACAGCATTGTATTACACAATTGTATTGTATATTGCTATACAATTGACATTGCATATAATTGTATATTCGCTCGCAATTATATACAATTTCGAATTGTATAAAATAATATATTTCAATGCAATTGTATACTTTTTACACAATATTGTATTGCATAAAACTATATATTAATTCACAATTATCTTAATTGTGTCTATACAATTGACATTGCATATAACGCTATACAATATTATTACACAATTCCACATTATATAAAACTATATATAGCATTGCAATTGTATATTGCCATACAATTTTGTATTACAATATAATTGTATTACACAATTATTATATTGTATTACACAATTGTATTGTATATTGCTATACAATTAACATTACAAATAATGGTATATTCTCCTACAATTCTATACAATTTCGCACTGTATAAAATAGTATATTTCAATACAATTGTATATATTTTTATACAATATTGTATTACAGTTATATTGTATATTGCTAAACAATCGTCTTGTATACTGCATATAATTGTACAATTAAATTGTATACAATTCCACATTGTATACAATTTTATATTACAATGCAATTCTATACACTCCACGCTTATAAATTGCACACAATTGTTTTATACACGGTTATATAAGATAGTACAAAATTGTATACAAATATATGAATGTTTTGTATATTGTTAAGCACTACAGTCGTATACAGATTGAATAGAATATGATCAGCTGGGTTACAATAGTATGTAATTTTTATAAAAATTTACAAAATTTTCTTCGGTAAAATAATTGCCTAGCCCAATCAGAGTGTTCTATAAATTAGCGGCTAAAGGAAAACTGTCTGATTCAGTACTAATACGAAATTCGCTTGAATAAGTAAATTGCAAACGTATCCAGGAAATCGCGCTTTTCACATAATTATTAACCCTCGGCTTATCACTCACTCAATCGAGCCGATAGAAAATATCAAAATAGAGGGTGAGTATCATCGGTTCTGCCGCCACCGCCACCGGGATGATATAAAACCGGATCAACGGCGGTGGAAAGATACGCTTGATACCCGCGAACAAATTAGATCAATATAACTCCAACATCCCCCTCGCCCTGTGGGAGTGAAGAGTACACCTGAATCAAATATTTAGGCGGCGATTCGACGGTTATTTTTAGACACGCCACTGCACTGCTGGCAACACAATCGACTCCGAATATCCCAATTATCCAACTGTGATTCTGGGATTATAAGCGCACAATTATTTCGAATATATTTTTGCCAGTAAATAAGTTCCTATAGCAAAATTTTTTTATTATTAAAAAAAAATCCAAATAAGTGATTTTTCAAACGTTGCTTATTTGGAAATCGTAAAATTCGCGAAACATTAAGCGATGAGCGTGTAAAGAGTAATGATGATATAGAGGACAGTTGCGGGGGAGGAAGAGCATTTATTGGACAGCCACTTGTTTCGACTTTGTCCTCTTCTAGTCGAACTTTCAAATGGTATGGCGGCTACGGGATTATATACCCATTGCACTTCCTCGCCACTGAAGTACCAGTTAAAAGGTAAAAGTTTCACGCGGAGGTCGATATAACAATTCGAACTGAGGCTGTTAATAAAATTGAATTGTTTAATATCTCGTCGAAGAATTATTGTCACGTGGAGAATATACAATGAGTCTATACACAATATAATATACAATGAACAAAATGCAGAGTTTGACGAAATTGCTGTGTGAGGAAGAATTTCTGGGGTGCATTGAAAGTGTCCTTCGTACCCACCCGCATATTCTCTTCCGTTACTCTTGTGCTTTAAGAGCTTCAGAAGAATATGCATGGCAACGTTTATCAAATATCAAACGGGCGATTCGTTTAACATTTACAATATATTAAATCTGAAGAGGATGAGTCCATTTTATGACCTCGGGGGCTCGACAAACAGAAATTCAGAAGATTCATCATGTTCCATCGAGACACCGTTTGTGATATGCAACCATTTGAACAGCGGCGTGTGTATTTGTGTAATGGAATTCGCGGTCGACTGATTTCGCACTTGAGGGACTCTTGGGCCAACCAAAGAGTTGTCCTCCAAACCGTTCTCTCTTTCTGCGGCAGCGGCACTTCAACAGCCTCCCCGCTGTAGTAACGACTGCCTATGTGGGACAATGAGGACATCTGCGTTCAGGACAAGGACGCACTGATGTCCTACGCCGTCCTCCGCTTCGAAAGATCGCGAAATTCCTGCACTTCGCAGGTGTATTGGGGGACATTTATAAGTCGCGCGATTTTTGCCGAAAACGAATTACATAGTATCATTTGAAATGCTACTGGTAATCTCTTCGGGGAGGACAAGAACTGTAATTTGAATTATTAAAAAAATCTTTTTCGAAAAATGAAAATTCGCCGCAACAAAACCTTCCTGCGTACTTAAAAAAATCATCACTAAAAATATTTGCGCAGCGTAATGTGTCACGTTGAAGAGGACGCAGCGTAGAGTGTGCGAAATGAGGTTAGAAATTTGATTTTTGTGTGTGAATACTGCACGTAGATTGCATTTTATTTGATTTGCATCACAAAAGGGAACTGGAGGAAGCTTCAACAATTCTGCAAATGAAATAGCTTAGATATTGCATCAGCAGAAGGTACGACAAGATCATTCGTTTGTCGGAGGAGGAGGACAGATGTTTACACGTTTGTGATGAAATATAATTGCGCGGAAGAAAATGTGCGAATAATTATGACGTTAGATTGGTGATTTGAAATTTTTAACAATTTTATAATAGCGCAATAAAAATCGTAAAAAAAAATTTGGCATGTTGGAATTTTTTAAAATTTTAGTTACTGAAATTTCTTTAAAGAAATCATGTTGGTTTTTAATTATAAATAGATATATTTGAAATTTTTAAGAATTTTATAGCAAAATTTTAAATCGTAAATTTTTCAGTATCTTGGAATTAAAAAAAAATCTTTAGCTGACTGAAATTTCTTCAAAAAAGTCACGTTTTTTTTAATTATTAAAAAAAAACAATTTGAAATTTTTACAATTTTACAGCAAAATTTAAAATCGTAATAAAAAATTTTGCATGTGGGAATTTAAAAAATTTTTAGCTGACTGAAATTTCTTTACAGAAGTAATGTTTTTTAATTAAAAATATATATATATGAAATTTTTAACAATTTTAAGCAAAATTAAAAATCGTAAAAAATATTGTATATAAGGACTCAATTTAATTGTATAATACACAAAAATCTCTTATGATCACATAAAATATTTTGGCAAAAAATAAAAACAGTATCACGGGTTCAATTTACGTCCTATTGTCCTCTAGCTTCTTGGGATAAATAACAAACAAATCCACGCAAATGTAAGATGTATTTCCGGTAAAATTTATCGTGTATTCGCTACTTCTTGAACGCAAACTCCTTCTACAAAATAAACTGTACAAGACAACAATGTGGCAAATAACTACCGACTGGAACAATCCATCTAGTGGCAGTACTTATAAACCTGTCCAGTCACATACAGAGCGATTAAATTTAACAAAAAAAATAAAAAAATCTTTATAAAAAACGAATTATCACCAATTCTACATAATCCCATTTTGCGATAGTTCCAACAACACCCTGTATAAACAATTCCCATTTCCACGCGGGACATTCATAGATGGAGCTAGTGTCTATATATACAGGACGACACACATACAAAAACATTTCGCAAATTCGTTATTTATGACGAAGGAATAAGCGTTCTTAATTCCACTAAGAGTGTTGTAGATTTCCGCTATTCTACTCCTCCTCCCTAAGCCAACGTCCTCTTCTGCGAGAGCACGGTACGGATAAAAGATAGGAGGACACAATAGTCCGGTGGCATCTCAATGTATAACCGAGGATAACACACACGCGAAAAGGACGAATAGATGTTTTAAAATCATTTTACAATCGAAAAAATGAAGAAGCGAGTTATATACTTGAGGAACGACGATTGTTATTGGAATATGACAAAATATATATTTTTTATAAATTAAATGAATCGCATGTAACATAGCGTACGATATATGCCCATTTCGATACGGAAAACCACCATCATCAGTACGACGGCCGCTGATTATAATTGGAAGATGAATATATTTTTTTAAATAAATAAAATAAATCGTAATATAACGTAGCGTACGATACATGCGCATTTCGAAACGGCAACCACCATCTTCACTATGCGGACGGATCATTATAATTGGAAGAAACCAGAAAAAAATCCTTATTGTCATTTTTTAATATTAAAAAGTCAAATATATCACATATAACATATCATGTGGAATGCGCATTTCGAAACGGAAAACCACCATCTTCACTATGATCGCTGATGATTATAATTGGAAGATGACAAAAAACTTACACTATTGTTTTTAATTATTTAAAAAAAGTGAAATAAATCGCATATAACATATCATGTGACATGCACATTTCGAAACGGAAAACCACCATCTTCACAATAGGACAAGCAAAAAAAATCCTTATTTTTTGGTATATTAAAAAGTCAAATAAATTACATATAACATATCATGTGACATGTGCATTTCGAAACGGAAAACCACCGTCTACACTATGGAACAAGCAAAAAATTTCCTTATTGTTTTTTGTTTAATATTAAAGTCAAATAAATCGCATATAACATATCAGGTGATATGCGCATTTCGAAACGGAAACCACCATCTTCACTATGCTGGCCGATGATTATAATTGGAAAACGAAGTACAGGGTGTTGAAATTCACCAGGCGAGCACAAAAAAAAATAACGAGCCAAAGTTAATTTTAAAAAAAGACGATTTTTTAGATTTATATCGATCAATTTTTGTATTGAAATGAGTTTTGGAAACAATGTTATAAACAAAATCAATTCGATCGACTGATTTTCCATTTATTTTTTTTGAGAAATTAAAATAAATTACTCGAATCGAAATTGTCATTACTCACTAGATTTTTAACGGATTAACAAAAAAACATTTGACGATAAAAAGAATTTTTACAAAAAAATAAAAATATGCCATTCTGTAATAAATTAAACATCACTTGTCAAAAAAAAAAATTAGGACAGTAAACTGAAACATTCTTTTGAATAATCTTGATTTATTTTTCCATACTATGTTTTTTTTTTAATACTCGGTATTTTTTTTCTTGTTCTATGTAATGAAAAAAAGACTAAACGTAATTTACAGTGTTTTATAGAAAATATCGAAATAAATACTTTTAGCGATGCCTTAGTAATTATTTCCGTAATTTTGACGAAAACGAATTGACAAAATGTCATTTAAACTGCTGAAACGTTTGAGCAAAAATAACAAAAAAACACTACGAATTATTTTTTTACAGACGGATTTTTTTTGTGCACTGCGAATTTTTTTCTAGAAATTTTTAGGCAATCTGAAATCGTCAGGCATCGGTAAAGAGGCCAAAAAACGCTCGAAACGTTCGAGAGAAATGAAAAATGTTCAAAAATCAACAAGAGTTCGCACAAAAACTGAAAATCCCTTTTTTATTTCTAGATTTAAAAAGTGCAATACTTTTCATTTGAGGGTAGCCATTCTTATTTGACAGGAATTTTACATGCCCCGTTGCGCTTCTTATATGCAAGAACTAGCATCGGCTATTACCTGTCACTTGAATAGTTGACAAGTAATAGCCGGAAAATCGGAAGATGATGTTTTATTTTAAAACTATTTCACGTTGAACGAGGTTTCTTTTTATGTTAACAGATATCTAATTATCGAAAATTGAACCGTCCGTTCGCAGATGGCGCTTTTCAGACGTACACACATTATATATTGTCCAGTGTTGTCAGTAATAACCGCAATTAAACAAAGCCGTAAGAAGGTTGTTTTAGAGCCGCATCTTGTTTCGTGTTGCTCGATTTTCGCTTTGCCTGAAGGCATTTTCGGATATTTCCGTTGACAGGCGAACAGACAAATACCCTACCGAAACATATTGGCGTCGCGAGCAGCGAAATAACAAGTCTAAACCCCCCCCCCATTTTCCTACTTCCTCGACGTCTACTATTTTCCTACAAATAAATTACAAACAGAAAGATACAGTTCGAAAAATACAGTCACTTCATTACCGCGAAATTATTATGTAAAAAAAAAATTATTGCGAGATGAATGTTGAAAAAGCTTTTAAAGACGACTGGAATGTGCGCTAAAAAAAATTCCACTTCAATACGAATCGTTTTGAATTGGCGAAATCGAAAATAATTTGAATCATTTAATTAAAATATAATTTGATTTTTTTTTTTTTATAATTTGTAACGAAAATGTTTGGAATCTTTGGTTTGGTTTTCTCGGTAGATATCGACAAGAACGTTGTCTATTGAAAAGTCGTTTGAGATGGATGGATCGGTGAAATGGCAACAGCGGAAACACGCAAATGCATTGACATGTAAAACGACGTTGAAAACGCGTCTCGCACTGTCTATACGCTAATAAATAAAATTTACCAGCACGTATATAGATGAAGCGTGCACATGAACACAAACTGTTGTTCAATGCGACAGAAGACATTTATTTCATGGCAAAAACCGATATGCTCTGTGCAAAAAAAAAATCGACGATCGGACTTCTAATATTTTCTCGCGTTTTTCAACTTTTTAACTGTTTTTTTTTAAGTATTTTATTAACGATAAACATATAACATGGAATTTCTCGCGTTTTTCAACTTTTGAACTGTATTTTATTAACGATAAACATAATAGCATGGAACGCCATCTGTATTTCAATAGTTCAATTATAAATTTACGATTTCGACCAAACTAATAATGTGGAGAAAAAAAGAAATCAAAATTAAAGACGGAAAAAGAACTTCAAATATTTGAAGTAATTTTTTATTAACAATAGAATAAATTGAATATCGCTCGGTATATATGTGCGCGGTAAGAGGAAGAGGAGCTGTGTCTTTCCGAGTGCACTTAACGAACAAATAAAAATAAAAAAAACTACACCCGACGAATTATTCATGGAAATATACTAGGAATTCGCATTGGTAAAAACATTGAAAACTCAGGATGATAAACAGTCCAGGAAGGGGAAGAGAGACCAACAGTACCAAATTAAAGTCACCCTTCGTACAGGAACGTATTTTGATAAAGAAAATACACTTTTTTATGTTACAAATTGCAAAACACTCGGTTACGGTGGAAATGAATAATTTTATTTGTTTTGACAGATGAAACAATTGATAGACAACGTAAATTCATGATTGAGCTATTGATACACAGATGGCGTACCATGCTGTTATGTTCAACGTTAAGTAAAGCAAATAATTTTTAAAAAGCAAAAAATGTTGAATATAAAAAACCGAAAAGCGAAAAAAAAATTGGAAAACGCGAAAAAAAATTAAAACGCAAAAAAAAAACTTGAAAAGTGATAAAACAAAAACAAAGCTTTACTATGCGAAATCCTATCTTTGATCTATGCGAGGATGAAAATAATTTTAATGGTAAAAATTAAAATTTTATTCGTTTTGACAGATAATGCATAGGGTTAAGATTTGAAAGATTGGACAGATAATGGATAAGTGGTAGAACAGCCTAAATTAAGTATTTAAATTGATTATTTTGGTAAATTAACGTCGCCTTTTGTTTGTAACAAATAAGCACTTTTCTAATTATTCTTGTATTTTTTTATATTTTTTTGTATTTTGTTAGAAACATATAAAGATTATTATTATTATTATTAAACATTTGATAGAAACCGTAAATCATGATTGACTTATTGAAATACAGATGGCGCGCATTCCTACCATGTACCATTCCTACCATTCGTTTCATAAAACAAAAACTTAAAAAGAGAAAAATGTTGAAGAACGTAAATAAAATTGAAAAGCGAAATAAACTTGAAAACACAAAAAAAAACTGAAAAGCGAAAAAATAAAAATAAAAAGCGAAAGAAAAAATATTTTAAAAATTTCAGTATTTCTTAAATATTTCTTAAAAAAAAAAAATTATCTTTGCTTCATTTCTTTAGAAAAACCAAACAATATAAATCAAGTGTTATTTGTCAAATACAGACAAACGCCTTTGGCGACTTGATCATTACTCCAGTTATTCTGCACGTCTTTCAATTGACATGTTGGGTATTTGTTGTGGCAACGCATCACCCTGTATAATATGCATCCTTGCTTGGGTGTACATAACAATTCTCTTAAGCTTGGCACTACGATTAAGCACAACATCATCATCGATATGTTTGCATTTATCGAGCAATGAATATTTTGAAGAAGTCTTCATTCGGGGGGGGGGAGATGATGAGTTCAGTTTTTGGCAACGGGAATTGTATATTACTCTTGGCAACCGTCCTAATAGCGGATGTTACTCTTGTCGATGCGAAAGAACAAAAGAAACCATCGCATTTTTTATTGATTGAAGAAACAATCGTTTTTTAAATTTAATATTTATTAAGAAAAATACGAAAAATAACAATGGATTTTTTTTTATAACTTTTTACTAAGCTAAAGGATTTTTTAAACGGCATTGAATAATATATTCCTGGCAGAATTGGCGCTATAAAGAGAAATATCATCGACATCGATGGGTTGAAAATGCGGAAGACAATTTTTCCCGTTTATGACTAATTGAGAGTAAAGTTCACGAGCGCGACACGATTTCCATCTGCAGACACGAAGAATGGGAGCAAGAAGTAACGACCCAACCAGACAGACAGTCTTGTGTGTTCCCCCCCCACATATATATATATATATATATATATCGCAACGTTACGTTTTATTGGATAATGTGTCGATATTACAGGCAACTGTCATGTCAAAATGTCGCTTAAAACGTATTTTATGTGACAACATAAAAATTTCAGCTTTTAAACTGACGATATTTTACCTACTTCATTGTATGGACCGAAAATATATTCTGTTTTGTTTGTTTGTCGCAGCAAATGCTTTCTTTGGACGACCAAAAAAACTGGTATTTGAATCGTATATTTCTATTTTAAAATTATAATTGTAGATGGCACTGGTGACAATTAACGTGTCGATATTACAGGCGACTGTCATGTCAAAATGTCGCTTAAAATGTATTTTATCTGACAACATAAAAATTTCCGCTTTTAAACTGGCGCTATTTTACCTACTTCATTGTATGGACCGAAAAATATATGTTTATCGAAGCAAATGCCTTCTTTGGCCGACGAAAAAATATATATATATATGAATCGTATATTTCTATTTTATAATTATAATTGTAGATGACACTGGTGACAATAGAAATGACGTCATTGTTAAGGTAGATGAACGTACCGGAATCGGGGCGTTAAATAGGATGATAATATATATAGCGGCTAACGACTGAAAATCATCCCCCGAAAATTCGAATGGGTTTAAATAATTCAACGATTGACCCAGTGCACTTTCCCCGAACGTAGAGTGTGCAGTGTGTTGCCTATATGTTGCTCGTGTATATGCAGATCCGCTACTATACACACACACACACAATAAATGAAGATGGACGTGATTGCTAGTCGTTTTTAAATACAATGGTTAGTGATGGGTGGAGTAGAATACTGAATCGAATATACGCTGTTTTCATTTGATTTTTTTTTAACTTTAAGATCTGAAATTTTTAAGTAAATTTAAAATTTAAATCTTAAAACACTTTTTTTTTTAACGTTTTCATCGTTTTGATTTATTTTTTACGATTTCATCCTCTTGATAAAAAGTTTTGAATTTATGATTGTAGCGCCATCTAGTTTTAAACAGTTCAGTTGTAATTTATACAATTAGACATTGAAAGGTAGCCTATGTTAGAAAGGTAGAAAGTGAACTCATGCACAACGTTGCCGCATAATTTGCTTTTTGAACAAAGTATAAGATTGGAATTTTTTTTTACTTTTAAATCTGTAAGTCGTTTTTTTTTTAAGTTTTATTATGTAGATTAAAAAAAAATTACACTGTGACGCTATCTAGTTTTAAACTGTTCAATGGTAACTTTTTTAATTAGCCATGTGGTGGTAGCATGAACGGTAGCCTATATTAAAGTTAAATCACGCACAACGTTGGCAATCACTGAAATGAATCATTTTATAAAATGTGATGATGATGAGTTTATTGTAAATATATCAATATTTGAACGCAATGTTACCAATTTTTTAACATTGCTATTCATCTTTCCGATTACCGAACCGGGATTGTATTTTAAATGTATTTAACCATTTATTTGTTGAAAATCTGAGAGGATTTTCGTAATTCTTGATGATTTTGCAACGCATCATTTGCTCTTAATGATAAATATAATGGGACTGCGCGCCATCTGTATTTCAATAGTTCAATCATAAATTTACATCGTCTATCAAATGTTTAATGCATTTTGTGTCAAAACAATTAAAAATTTCATTTTTATCTACAAAGATGAATTTAGAAACAATTATTAATTTTTATGTTAAAATCGGGACCGATATCGAATGAAAATAGTTCGAGAATTTTTTGTAACTTATTGTACAAATAATCTAAAAATTCGTTTTGAGTGAGGAAAAAAAATTTCATTTTAAAACAAAATTATGAGATTTTTCCCCAAAATTGTTTATTGAAATTATATGGAAAAAACAACTCAGTATAGAAAAGATTGTTGGAAATTACAAAATATGTCGAAAAATCTAAACTATATAAAATTTATAAAAAAAAATGGAGGTACAAATAAATTTTGTAAGAAAAATGAATTTTGAATGAATTTAGTAAATCGTGGGTGTATTTGTAAGGTTTTTTTTAAATTATAAATTAATAAGATTTTTTTTTAAATATATATCGCAATGAAGAAAAAAGGAATAGTTGAATTGGATAATGTGTTATAATTGCATAAAATTTCAAATTTTCATTTTTAAACAACAAAATAATCAGATTTTCCCCCTAAGATTATTTATAAAAATAATATGAAAGCACTCAACATAAAACAAAATGGTTTGAAATTCAAAAATATATAGAAAAATCTAAAGTAGATAAAATGTATGAAATTTTCGGAGGTAGAAATAAATCAAATTATTTTTTTTATAAACAATAAAATTAAGAAAAAATTATATTTCGTAAATCGTGGTGTATTTGTAGATGCAGATTAATCGATTTGTAAAAGTACGTCATCTAGTGTCGGATAAACGAACGCCAGGCGTCGTGGTCGTCGCCACGTGTAATGTTGGTTGCATAACTTATTATTCATAGCCTATTATTAGAAATCATTGCGCAAATGAAGAATATTGATAAAAAAAATAAGCCTCGCTAAATATACAATATAAAATTTATGCACAACCCCATTTTTTCAAACAAAAACTATTTTTAATTTTAAAAAACTATTTTTAAATTAAATCACACTTCCAATAAATACTATTTTCCTTTTATTCACCTAGGTTAGTAATAACACAGTAAACTGTAATTTCATTATAAATCTATAATTAGAGATAATATGCGTTGAGTTTGGACAAAAATACACGGAGAGCTTTCCAATATAAATAAATCGAAGGTTTATTTTTATCTTTCCTGTAATTAATCCGTTGATCGATGTCGGTAAAAATACAAGAAGTGGATTTATAATTACACGTGCGTTGTTGGCAAATAGAGGTCCTGTATACAGCAACAAGGATGTTATATACAGAGTGTTTTCATAAACAATCTTGGGGAAAAATTTTTGCTTATTTTGTTGTATAAAAATGAAAATTGCTATTCATCAAAATAAGTAAAAAAAAACGAAATTCTAATAAAATCAATTAAAATTTGAACAAATTTATAAAAAAAAAATTTTTTTAACACGTGCTAGTTTTTGTTGATTTATTTAGTAATCGATGATTCAAAACTAATTAATAGTCAATATTCCGAGAATGCGCATTATTGAAATTAATAGTTTGTACACTGCTGCAATTATCTAATTATAAATGTTAATTTAATGGTTTGCAAAAAAATGCGAATAATTCATTACTAGATAAGGAATATAAATGGAATTAATTGCACGCTCAAAATTAAACGTCGTTAATTAATGATGGGATGGAATGAGAGGAACTTTGCAGATGTTATGAAAAGTTGAAAAGAAAAAAAATTCACGCTTCTATTTTTTGAAGAGTTGGTAAATATAAATTTTCTATTAATAAGTTGGTGCTTTTTTTTTATTAGTTAATATTTAAGGAAGGATTAATTCATTTTCAGGGGGAAATGCGTTGAAAAAATATGTAAAGTTCGACGAGTTTGAAAATTTGCAATTAAAAAGACAAATAAAAGAATTGAAAAGTCGATTTAATTACCTCTATGATCTAGTTGCAAAATTACGTTTAGATAAAATATGTAAAAAAAATAAAGGAAAAAATACAAAATTGATTCAAGGTTTTTTCTTCTTCACATAAATAGCGCGAAATGTAGCCAATTTTTTAAAAATATTTTTGCAACAAAATTCGCAAGTAATTTCAAAACTACAAAAAAAAAACAGTCGCTAGACATTTTTCTTAAAATAAAGTTAATATTTAGTAACAAAAAATATATGCGAAAAAAAAATTTCTATGTGTGTCAATATATTAAAAATAAAAAATTATTTTCGATTTTGATCAAACATCTCCAATTTAATCTTTTTAACAATTTAGTAGAACCGTTATGAGTGATATAAAAAAATATATTTTCATTAGTGTTATATTATTAATAAAAGCAAAATTTTCTTTATTTTTTACACGAAAACAATATTTAGTGACTTTTTTTGCAGCAAAAGAATGTGAAGGTATTTTCGAACTGCAAAAAATAGCGGCAAGGCTTTACGATTTACAAAACAAAATTAGCGTTCAAAAATTTTAATTTTCAAAAAATATTTTTTAACAAAAGTAAATTTCGTCATTCAATCGAATATTGATTTTCAACGGCAATTTATCAACAAACAAACGGAAGTAGATAAATGATGCAACTCTGGACGAAATTGAGATAATTATATAACATTTGAAAGAAAAATCGAATTTCAAAAATAATACTTTTATAACTTTTTTTTTTCATTTTTGCAAATTAATACAAATTTAAGGTTAAAAATATATATACGACGTTTTGATGTATTTTGAGGTTTTACGACAGTGGCGTACCAAACAACACTTTTTTTTATATCATAAGTTTAAAAAGAAGATGTCTATTTTTACAAATCTTTTACAATTTTATAGTTTTAAAAAAAATTACGACATGTTTCGATGTGTTTTTGGGTGTTACGACAATGGCGTACCGCACAACGTGTTTTGACATTTTGGGGGGTTATTTTTTTTTATATAAGTTTAAGAAGAATTTGTTTTACAAATCTTTTACTACCCTTTTATAGTTTAAAAAAAAATTACGACATGTTTCGAATTTCGATGTACTTTTGGGTGTTACGACAGTGGCGTACCGAACAACGTGTTTTGTCATCGATGTATACTGGGTGTTTCTTTTTCTTTTTAAGTTTAAAACGAAAATCGAGACAGAAGGAAGCAATTTAAAAAATCGCTTGTATATTATATTAAGTCGATGAATGAAACGGGCAATAATTTTGAGTGTTGCGAAAATGTGAAAAGCAAACATTGACATTGGCATTTTTGACAATTAAAACTGCAACAGCATCATCAGCAGCAAACAAAGCCTTAATTTATTTCTGTTAACGACGTGAATGGAATATTATGAATTGCGCAAAGTGCAATGAAAAGAATCACCGTGACGTGGGCTGGTATATACATACAGTGTTGCCGGATCGACAAATCTCTATTAAGACACCAAAATTAAATTAAATTCATGTACATTAAGAAACATAATCAGCATGAGCAAGCGAAAGAATGATTTCAAAAAAAATTGTGCGATTTTTTTTAATATCTTAACACCGAAGAAGAATTACTATATTGAATTTATTGATTTTTGGCTTTTTTATGTTCTAAACTAAAAATACTACCTACGTGACATTTTTTGAAGAATCATAAATTTGTAATTATTATTTTTTTAATAAATATGTATATGATCGAAAGAATGATAAAAATAGCAAATTTTTGTAATTAGCTTTTAAATAAATTTTTTAACCGAAGAATATATACTGAAGAAATATATTGAATTTATTAATTTTTGGAATTTTTTTTTGGAAAAATCATAAATTCGTAATTTTTTGTTTAAAAAAAAGTGTATATGATGAAAATCATTATTTAAAAAAATAGCACAATTTTTTTTTTATATCTTAAGACTGAAGAAATGTATTGAATTTATTAATTTTTGGAATTTTTTTTAATCGAAAATACGTAATTTATGATTTTTTGAAAAATCATAAATTCGTAATTTTTTGTTTAAAAATAGTGTATATGATGAAAATCGTTATTTAAAAAAATAACACATTTTTTTAAAAATATCTTGAGACCGAAGAAATATATTGAATTTATTAATTTTTGTCATTTTTTTTTTGTTTTAAACTCGAAAAATACGAACTACGTGAATTTTTTTTTGAAAAATCTTAAATTCCTAAATTTCATCGTTTTTCTAAAAATAAATGTGTATATGATGGAAAGAATGATTTTTGAAAAAAAAAATACCACCATTTTTTTAAATATCTTGAGACTGAATAAATATATTGAATTTTTGGCATTTTTTAATTTTTTAAACTAAAAATACTTTTTCATGATTTTTTTTTAATTTTCGAAAATTCTTAAAATCGCAATTTTCGTAGTTTGTTTTTAATAAACGTAAATGTGATTTATTTTAAAATTAAACGAAAATTACAAAAAAAAAAAAACGAATACGTGCAATTATCGACGATAAATCAAAATAACACCATCAAAAATCATTTTTCTAATAATTTTTTTCTAATTCTCCTTGACATAAAAATATAATTTACAATCCAATACTTTTTAAACTTTTGTTATTCGCAATTATTTACTATAAAAATAATTTATTTATGGAGTTGTGTAAATGGGTGCATGGCTACGATAGTGCAAGGCTATGAGCGTGCATGGCTATGAGAATGCATGGTTATGAGAGTGCAAACTTATGATATTAAATAACACATTAAATGTAGGTGGTCACATAAAACGTCTACAGCGTTGCCATTATCCAAAATCAAATTATCCGCATATATTTTACAACATAATTATATAAAAAAAGAACATCGACTTACTTAAACCGCATAGATGGGATTTTTGTTTGTGGAAAACTCACCTGCAAAAAAAAAAAGAAGAAAAAAATCAGTTATGTTGTTATAATCGATCTAATTTGTTTGTGTTGTCTTTTTTTTAATACAGTTGCAACATAGCGAATTAATGATGTTATAATTGACAGCTATTTCGATCGATTCGAATAAGTAAAATACAACCGCTTTTCCTGTGTAAGCGTGAAAATCAATTAAAACTATCCGGGAATAATAATAACGCAATTTGTATGCATATTTATAACAGTAGTTCTCAAACAATTTGATTATATTCGCCGTAAAAACACTTTTTCATCGACTTTTATAATTTACATGATTTTTTTGTTAGTTTTTGTCATTTGTAAATTTCTTCACCCACCCAATCCTCATCATATATCAAAAAAAGGCCGATCCAACGTTCATTTTTTTATCCTTTTTCTCCACACCGTCACAAATAAATTTATTAGTCTCTCAAAAAATTTTTTTTTTTTTAAGAAAAAAGTAGTGCTCAAGCCAAAAAAAACCATCTATTTTTAATATTTGCAAAAAAAAAAGTTTTTTCTAGCCAATTGATTTAAAAATTCGCACACAAATCTGGACTTGAGCTATTTTCATGTCTTAATAATCTCTTTAAAAAATTTTTTTTGAGCTAAATAAATTCAAAATTCTATCATCTCCACCAATAGAATTAAACAATTAAAAAAAAACACACGCAGTTTTTGTTGATATTTAAAAAAAAAATGGCTGCGGGTAAAATTTGACAACCACTGAATAGCGCGTGTGCACACTACCGGTAATTGTCAATGGCAATTGAACCGATGATTTGCATTTCTAATTTATTGTATACACACCATATAGGCACATATACATACAACACGTAGTTTACGTGCCGCCCTCTAGCGAAATAATTAAAAAATAATTTATACATAACAAAATAGAGTTATTACATTTTTATTATTACAACTCAACGCCCTGTTTTTTTCCGGCTATAATAAACTAACCATTATAGATGACGGAGGAGTGTTGCCAACATAATTGTCACCTGTCACTCACGTCGTTTGTTTTAGATATACGTAATTAACTAAACACAACTTATCTGAATTATATATTTTTTAATAACGTACCAACGCGTATTGGAAAATAAATACACGTACGTTTAGTATGGATTAATTGGAGCGTTAAGTAAACGGCAGCACTGTATAATAAGACATGTGTCCGTTGGTGCGCGGCGCGTGCGCAGACGAAGTAGAGTACAGTACATAGTTGCCGTTTCGTGCAATTTTGATTGGTATTCATTCCGAATTGCACAAACTGGGTTACTAATTAAATAGAATCTGTTAATTACACGATATTGTTTGACTGACACAAAGTCTTCGTGTTTAGATGGCGGTAGACCCACCCAGGATGACAGGACATCTATGTAAATGTATACTTTGTCGACTGTTAAGTGGGAATTCGCTTTGTATAAATATTCAATCGCAAATAACTACATAAATACACAAAATTGGAAATTTTTTAACGCAATTGTTTGAAAAAGTGAATTTATTTCGTGGTTAATTCAAGATATGGTCAATGTGGTAAAAAATATAAGGTAAAGAGATCTAACCGTAAATTTGAAGCGAGTTTGCAATCTTGCAATTTTTTTTTTTGTAAAGTTCGTTGAGCTTTACCAAAAATCTAGCTGCAGAAATCGAAAAGAAATCTTTTTACCATCGACCATTTGACCTAAAATTAGGTTATGTTTACATGTCCCAGGCCTCCACATCGATGTCATGGCCGTGTTTGTGTAATTTTAGATTGTGAATTATTTAATTTTTCATTGGCAGATGAATATTTCATAATGTGAAAATTTCCGCATGTTTGATGTTTTCATTTATGTGAATTAGTTGTTTAAAAATGT
This sequence comes from Leptodirus hochenwartii, assembly GCA_947310635.1. NCBI lineage: Eukaryota > Metazoa > Arthropoda > Insecta > Coleoptera > Leiodidae > Leptodirus > Leptodirus hochenwartii. Next base: position 48,329,808 of record OX371178.1, read on the forward strand.
AATAAAAGATTATGTACATTTTTTTTAGGATGAAGATTGGGTGGGTGGCTGTAGGAATAAGTGTAGTTTCGAGTTTGAGAAATATTTTCAGAATGGGAGTAAAATGTGGAAAATTAAATTTGTTTTAAGAAAAAGATTTTATAATAAAATTGTTGAATTTAACAAATAGTTGAAAAAGAAATTTATTGATTAAAAAAAATGTTGGAAAAGGTGAGAAATTTAAGAGTGAAACTTATGGTTTTGTAAAGAATGTTTAAAAAATCGAAATTAATTAATTAATTTTTTTTTAGAATGTGGATAAAATATAAAAGTGAAATGTAGAAAAAATATTTTTTAAATAATGTCAGAATATAGAAAAACAATAAAAATTAAATTTAGAATTCTATAGACAAATTAAAAAATATATATATTTTGAATACGTGAAAATTAAATATATAAAAATTCTAAATTAATTTTAAATTTTTATTAATTTAAACAATATTTAAATTTGAAAGCGAAGATAAATGGAAAAAGTGAACTATAGAATTTTAGTTGAAATTAAAACAATCCAAAGTATTTAAAAAAATATTCTGTGGGTTAAAAAAACGGAAAAATGAAAATAAATTTTAAAATGTGAAAATTAAATATATTAAAATTGTACATTAATTTTAAAATTTTATTTATTTAAAAATATTTAAATTTGAAAGCAAAGATGATAAATGGAAAAAGTGAACTATAGAATTGTAGTTAATTTAAAACAATCGAAAGTATTTAAAAAAGGGTTAAAAAAACGGAAAAATGAAAATGAAATTGTATAAAAATTATAAATTACTTAAAAAATATGAAAAACCGTACAAATGAAATATAGATTTATTGTATATGTATAACCAAAACTGAAAAATTACAACAAAAATTGTAAAAACAAAATATACTCGTACAATAATTGTAATTAGATTAATAAACGCGAAAGCCAAAAAAAAAGTATTTTAAAAATGTTCGAGTAGACCGAGGATCTTCGTTGTAATACGAGGATTCGCTGTATATAGTGTATATAGTTAACCGCACATTATTTACGTTTATTAATCGCTATATATATATATATATATAGGGAAGGCAATTGCGGCCATCGAGCGATATAATCAATTATGTGAGCTATATAATAAAATACGCACCATGGGGGTAAGTAATTGATTTCTTACGCGAAGGAAAACTATCGTAAAATTGTTTGTGCATGAATAGAATGTGTGGAAAAGGTAACCGACCGGGTCCCCCTTGATAGGCGGCCTACTCCGCTAATATGTACAAGTTAAATTGATTAATTCTGTTGAATAGCGATTATTTGCGCGGGTAGGAAAAAATCTATGTTTTTGTAATTTTTTTTGAAAATAAATATTTTTGGACAAATTATATATTTTTCGGAAAATTATTTTTTTGAGGATTTAAGGGTGTCAATATATATTTTGAATATATATAAATATCTAAGATTTCAAGAAAAAATTGGAAAAAAAATTACCGAGATTAAAATGATTTTTTATTATTAATTTATTATAATTTAATTTATTTATTACAATAAAAGTTTCAGTTATCTCGATCATTCAGAAACAATTGCAATTGTTTTTTTTTTTATATGAATTTTGCTATCTTACCGTTGAATTAAATATCGCATTTTTAATTTATTTATATTTTCAAAATTAAAAAATATTATATCATTTAATTAGGTGTTGAAAATCCATGTTTTGTGGATTTTTATAACACCCGATCAATGCAACGCAGTATTTAATCAACGATCAGCATAATAGCACTGCGCGCCATCTGTATTTCAATAGCTCAAACATGAATTTACGTTATCATTTAATTAGGTGTTGAAAATCTATGTTTTGTCGATTTTTATAACACCCGATGAATTGCAACGCAGCATTTAATCAAACAATCAACGTAATAGCACCGCGCGCCATCTGTATTTCAATGGTTCAAACATGTATTTACGTTGCCTATCAATTGTTTCACGCATGTGTCAAAACATGTGTCGAGACAAATAAAAATAATAGTTTCACTTTCCAACGTGTTTTACAATTTGTAAACTTAAAAAAAATAAAAATAATAAAAGTGGCGTAAAGACATTTGGCAGTCAGCTGATCCAAACATTCCAACTTAGGTATTAATGTTCGACATGATTTTCGACGTGATAACGATAGTTACTTTCTAGCCAAGTCTCAAAGTGGCTCAATTTTTTTTTAAGCAAAAAATGAAGTTCGACTTTATATATATTTTTTTAAAAGAACTAACATTGCTAACTCCTCCAGAATCTGTCATTATCTAACTTAAACCTTTCTTAATATGTATGTTAAATATATTACGACCTTTCTGTGAACCTTTTTTATTAACACACAGTTTCTTGTGGAAAAACTACCTCCTTAATACCTCAAAAAAAAAATTGTTAGGTTGAAAATTTTTTATATTATACAAAAATTTTAGGTATACGCAAATAATTTCTCTCAAAATCGATAGTGCATAATCAAAATACCGTAACGTAACTTCATATCCGCCCACCCCAACACTCTGCCCATCCTCTAACAATAATTTCTTCAGAACACTACCCATTATACATCCTTTCAAACAACCAAGCAACTCTTCCCTATATTCCTGCTCTCCTGTTAGCTAGCTCAAGAGTCCCAGTAACCACCACCACCACGACATGCATCTAAAAGCGCCACACTCGTACCAACCCTATCTATACGAACACAAGCGTTGAGTTCAATGGCACCAACGATGCCAACGCCGCCAGCGGCGGCGGCGGCGAACATCGAACATCATCACCAGAAACAGGAGGAACAGGAGCAGAAGTAACACCACCACCGCCACTAGAGGATGCACTGCAACAGCAGCCACTATCGTGTTATGGAAATATATTGGAAAAAAAACCGGTTGAATTATTAATTAACGAATTTCATCAAAAATGAGGTTGAACTACTAGACAATAGAGGGCACAATAATATTAATTTATTTACAAACAAATAACTTTTTTTGCGAATTTTGTAAAAAAGAAATTATCCACCACAAAAAACATCGTTTTTTTATGGATGATGAAGACAAAATCCATTTAGAAGACAATAGAGGGCACTAGTAATATTAATTAATTTACAAAAAAAAAAAAACATTTTTTGTGAATTTTGTGAAAAAGAAATTATCCACCACAAAAATATAGTTTTTTATGGATGAAGATGATTTAGAAGACAATAGAGGGCACTAGCTAGTATTAATATTTAATAACAAAACAAAAAACGTTTTTGTGAATTTTGTGAAAAAGAAATTATCCACCACAAAAATATAGTTTTTTATGGATGAAGATGATTTAGAAGACAATAGAGGGCACCTGTATTATTACTTATATACAAAAAAAAACTTTATTTTGTGAAAAATAAGTTATCCACCACAAAAAATATAGTTTTTTATGGATGAAGATGATTTAGAAGACAATAGAGGGCACTAGCTAGTATTAATATTTAATAACAAAACAAAAAACGTTTTTGTGAAATTTGTGAAAAAGAAATTATCCACCACAAAAATATAGTTTTTTATGGATGAAGATGATTTAGAAGACAATAGAGGGCACCTGTATTATTACTTATATACAAAAAAAAACTTTATTTTGTGAAAAATAAGTTATCCACCACAAAAAATATAGTTTTTTATGGCTGAAGATGATTTAGAAGACAATAGAGGGCACTAGCTAGTATTGATATTTAATAACAAAACAAAAAACGTTTTTGTGAAATTTGTGAAAAAGAAATTATCCACCACAAAAATATAGTTTTTTTATGGATGAAGATGATTTAGAAGACAATAGAGGGCACCTGTATTATTACTTATATACAAAAAAAACTTTTTTTTGTGAATTATGTGAAAAATAAGTTATCCACCACAAAAAATATTGTTTTTTATGGATGAAGATGATTTAGAAGACAATAGAGGGCACTAGCTAGTATTAATATTTAATAACAAAAAAAAAAACGTTTTTGTGAATTTTGTGAAAAAGAAATTATCCACCACAAAAATATAGTTTTTTATGGATGAAGATGATTTAGAAGACAATAGAGGGCACTAGCTAGTATTAATATTTAATAACAAAACAAAAAGCGTTTTTGTGAAATTTGTGAAAAAGAAATTATCCACCACAAAAATATAGTTTTTTATGGATGAAGATGATTTAGAAGACAATAGAGGGCACCTGTAATATTACTTATATACAAAAAAAAACTTTTTTTTGTGAATTATGTGAAAAATAAGTTATCCACCACAAAAAATATTGTTTTTTATGGATGAAGATGATTTAACTGCAAAAGCAGCTTCTAGAGTTATGAAAATATTGGCGGAAGAAACATTTAAAACACGGTTAGACTAATTGACGGATTTCATTAAAACTAGACAATAAAGTATTAAAAATAAACCAGCCAAAAAAAAATTTTTGGGCGACTTGTCAACTTGCTGAAACAGAATTGATCCACAACAAAAAACAATTATTTCTTTTGTCGATGAAGATGATTTAACATAGTTTGGCTACTAATTATTCGCTTGTACAGCGTACAGGGCGCTATTGGCGCAACAGTTCTCGTGCAAATATATTCTAATAATCAATTTAAATTGATCATTGTTCTATCTCGGATTTAATTTTATTGTCTGCAATAGCCGTTTTGTTATTTAAAAGTATTTTTGAAATATATATTTCAATAAAATATTTTTTTGTCAATATCAAATTTATTTATTTTGTCTTTTTGCAGATTTTTTTTTTATCAACAAAAACAAAAGCCCAAACATTCTCACCAACGAACATATATATGTTTTTAATAGATCTCAGGGAAAAACCCACCATTTGAAATTCAGTAGAAAGTTACCAACGAATCTCAAACACTTTCAACATACCGCAAGAGCGTAGCTTAAGCTTAATTCAAGCGAAGAAGAATCTAACGATGTACAAGAAGACACCAACAGGATCACCGCCGGTCATCTGGCGACAGATGGCACATCGTCTTCGTCGTTGTTTGTGTTGTTGTTGCTGTTGGTAAAGCCATCTTCTCCGATGATAGTACGAAGTTTTCGATAAACTCAGAGGAGATGACCAATGTATATAAAAATATATAAGCATCTGCTAATAAGAGGAAGAGGAATGTTGAAAACAGCAGAAGTCAGCGGATGTAGAAGAGGCGGCTGTCTCGTGTGAATTAACCAAGAACAAATTGAAGAAGAACGTGGATTTTGGTTAAGAAGTTGTTAGAATTTAATAGAAAAGTTTAAAAGATGGTAAATGAACATGGTAAATGAAAGAGATACAACCACGCTTGTTTAAAAAATATTATTTCCAGAAAATTTTATTGATTAACTTTTTTTGGAATGCAATTACTTCAAATAATTTTTAAATAATTTTAGATATTTTTCATAAAAATTATTTTTTTTATAAATATTTTTTCACGCAGAATTTGTACATGTAAGTAACTATTTTGTCAGAGGGGTGAATACCCGAAAATATGGTTTATATATTCCCCCCCAAAAAAATGGAAATCTAATTTTCTACATCCGTAAAATCTCATTTTTCCATTTCGATTTCCCAAATATTTACTGTTTCGAATTTTGCTAATTTTTTTTAGTTTTTTTGAAATTTACAACAATTTGTACTTGCATATTCCCCTACAGGTCTACCCCCCCCCCCCCCCTAAAAAATATCAACATTCGACACTTTTCTACCCATAGAAAAATTATTTTACTCAATATTTATTTAATTTAAATTAAATATGTTTTTACGAATAAATTTTACATGCAAGTAACTATTTTGTCCGAGGGGTGAAAGACCCGAAAATATGGTTTATATATTCCAAAAAAAAAAAATGGAAATCTTATTTTTCTTCATGAGTAAAATCTCATTTTTCCATTTCGATTTCCAACTATTTACTGTTTTGAATTTTAACAACTTTTTTTTTGAAATTTACAGCAATTTGTACTTACATATTTACCTACAGATTTACCCCCTCCATTCCCCCCCAAAAAATACAAATCAAAATTCGACACTTCTACTAATACAAAAAAATTATTTTACTTTATAAAATATTTTTTACGAATACATGTAAGTAAGTATTTTGTCAGAGGGGTGAAAAGTCGAAAATATGATTTATATATTTCGAGAAAAAAACATTTGGAAATTCATTTGCAAATTTTATTTTTTCATTTCGATTTCTAATATTTACTGTTTTATTGTAAATTTTAAAAGTAAAAATTCTGAAATTTAAACAATATGTACTGACATATTTCTTACTGACCTACTCCTCAATTTTCTCGTTTTTTTTTTCTTTCAAAAAAAAAAAAACAATATTCGACATTCTACTTATAGAAAAAAATCTGTTGCAGAACAAAATTTTACATTTCCTTACAAGAATTTTTTTTTTTTTAATCATCAATCAAATGTTTCCAACTTTTTTCTTAATTTTTTTTTTACATTTTCTTATCTGTTACGCTACAGCGTTTTATTTTATTTTAAAGATCAACCGTTGGTGATCGCGTGCTTCTTATCAATTATCCTACAGAGAGATAAGCGATAAGTAAAAAAAATTCTAAATCGTTGAATGGTAGATACAATTTAAAGCTAGACGCGTAATAATGTTTAATTTGTTTATATACATTGGTGACCTACATGATGAGCCTCTTATCAATTGTATATGCAAATGGGGATGAGATTAACAATTTATTGATAAAAAATTTCATTTAAAATTTCATTCAATATTTTATTTACTCAAATTGGTTTTGGGGATTAAAAGATTTGGCAGTCGAATTTTTACAATAATCGTTGATTTTTTTTATTGGTCACTAGTAAAAGTAAATTCAAACAAATTTGCAAGAAAATACAAAAAATTGTTTTTGAGATTTAAAAACAATATAGCATTATAAAAAATATAATTTCTCATATTATGATTGTTTTAGTTTTAGATTGTGTTTTATTGGAAAAAAAATGCTAATTTGTTTAATTTTTCCATTTTGAATTTTGAGATAATTTAAATAAACATTCCTCTATTTCTTCAAGAGAAAGTTGGTTGTATTTTTTTTAAAAGAAAATTGTAATTTAAAAAATCTGACTTGATCTGTTTTTATAGAAAAATAATAAGACTAATTTGTTTAATTTTTCCATTTTGAATTTGGAAATGGTTTAAACAAACATTCATTTATTTAGTCGAGAGAAATTGTTTGTAAGAAATTTTAACGAAAATTGTAGTTTAAAAAATTTGACTTGATCTGTTTTTATAGAAACAATAATACTAATTTGTTTAATTTTCAAGTGACTAGTCACTTTGAACAGCGACTAATACAAAATCTTAGATAATTTCAGTTTTAACAAGATTTTTTTATAAAAATAAAATATACGATATAAAATAAAATGTATAAAAATAACCACGCGATATTTGAATGTTTGCTACGTTAATGAGTGTATTTAATGTGACTAGTCACTTTGAACAGTGACTAATAGAAAATCTAAGATAATTTCAGTTTGACTAAGATTTATTTATAAAAATAAAATATATACGATATAAAATAAAATGTATAAAAATAACCACGCGATATTTGAATGTTTGCAACGTTAATGAGTGTTTTTAATGTGACTAGTCACTTTGAACAGTGACTAATAGAAAATCTAAGATAATTTCAGTTTGACTAAGATTTATTTATAAAAATAAAATATATGCGATATCAAATAAAATGTATAAAAATAACCACGCGATATTTGAATGTTTGCAACGTTAATGAGTGTTTTTAATGTGACTAGTCACTTTGAACAGTGACTAACAGAAAATCTAAGATAATTTCAGTTTGAACAAGATTTATTTATAAAAATAAAATATATACGATATAAAATAAAATGTATAAAAATAACCACGCGATATTTGAATGTTTGCAACGTTAATGAGTGTTTTTAATGTGACTAGTCACTTTGAACAGTGACTAACAGAAAATCTAAGATAATTTCAGTTTGAACAAGATTTATTTATAAAAATAAAATATATGCGATATAAAATAAAATGTATAAAAATAACCACGCGATATTTGAATGTTTGCAACGTTAATGAGTGTATTTAATGTGACTAGTCACTTTGAACAGTGACTAATAGAAAATCTAAGATAATTTCAGTTTGAACAAGATTTATTTATAAAAATAAAATATATACGATATAAAATAAAATGTATAAAAATAACCACGCGATATTTGAATGTTTGCAACGTTAATGAGTGTATTTAATGTGACTAGTCACTTTGAACAGTGACTAATAGAAAATCTAAGATAATTTCAGTTTGAACAAGATTTATTTATAAAAATAAAATATATGCGATATAAAATAAAATGTATAAAAATAACCACGCGATATTTGAATGTTTGCAACGTTAATGAGTGTATTTAATGTGACTAGTCACTTTGAACAGTGACTAATAGAAAATCTAAGATAATTTCAGTTTGAACAAGATTTATTTATAAAAATAAAATATATACGATATAAAATAAAATGTATAAAAATACCCACGCGATATTTGAATGTTTGCAACGTTAATGAGTGTATTTAATGTGACTAGTCACTTTGAACAGTGACTAATAGAAAATCTAAGATAATTTCAGTTTGAACAAGATTTATTTATAAAAATAAAATATATACGATATAAAATAAAATGTATAAAAATAACCACGCGATATTTGAATGTTTGCAACGTTAATGAGTGTTTTTAATGTGACTAGTCACTTTGAACAGTGACTAATAGAAAATCTAAGATAATTTCAGTTTGAACAAGATTTATTTATAAAAATAAAATATATACGATATAAAATAAAATGTATAAAAATAACCACGCGATATTTGAATGTTTGCTACGTTAATGAGTGTATTTAATGTGACTAGTCACTTTGAACAGTGACTAATAGAAAATCTAAGATAATTTCAGTTTGACTAAGATTTATTTATAAAAATAAAATATATACGATATAAAATAAAATGTATAAAAATAACCACGCGATATTTGAATGTTTGCTACGTTAATGAGTGTATTTAATGTGACTAGTCACTTTGAACAGTGACTAATAGAAAATCTAAGATAATTTCAGTTTGACTAAGATTTATTTATAAAAATAAAATATATACGATATAAAATAAAATGTATAAAAATAACCACGCGATATTTGAATGTTTGCAACGTTAATGAGTGTTTTTAATGTGACTAGTCACTTTGAACAGTGACTAACAGAAAATCTAAGATAATTTCAGTTTGAACAAGATTTATTTATAAAAATAAAATATATACGATATAAAATAAAATGTATAAAAATAACCACGCGATATTTGAATGTTTGCAACGTTAATGAGTGTATTTAATGTGACTAGTCACTTTGAACAGTGACTAATAGAAAATCTAAGATAATTTCAGTTTGACTAAGATTTATTTATAAAAATAAAATATATGCGATATCAAATAAAATGTATAAAAATAACCACGCGATATTTGAATGTTTGCAACGTTAATGAGTGTTTTTAATGTGACTAGTCACTTTGAACAGTGACTAATAGAAAATCCCCAGGTATTTTCGTTGTATATACAGCTGGTTAGTCATTGTATTTGATATAATTACGTTGTAATGATCGTAATTACGGTTAGATTTTATTGTATTCTCGATTCGCTGATAGACTGACTGACTGATTGACTGATTGACTGACTGAAATTGCACCATCCAATTCATTCATACAAATTACACGGTCATTATACGGAGGAATACATCGCTGATACGTCTCTGATAAGTCATCCTGTTTTCGCAGTTTATAAATATATGCGGTCGAACTTTTTATTTTGCATTAAATTTACTATTTCCGTCCCGTCTATAGAATATTAGAATCCACTTCCTACACAAATTACGTCACGTATATACACATACAGGGTTATACACAATTCTATACGGGCAACAATTTAATTGTTGACACTTCAAATAGTTGATGACATTTTTCGAATGACGGATATTTAATTTAATCATCGATTAAAATAAAATATGCAAATCGTGAAAATTGAAGAAGAAAAAGCCGTTTTTTTTTTTACAAATTCTATCTTGAAAAAACATGAAATGTCATTTTCTGGCTCATCCTGTACATGCCAATAGAATTGCGTTATGTATAAACACATACAGGCTTATACGCAATTCTATACGAGCAACAATTTAATTGTTGACACTTCAAACATTTTTTAAACGACGGATATTTAATTTAACCACAGATTAAAATAAAAGTTGCAAATCGTGAAAATGAAAAAAAAAGGATGGTTCTTTTTACAAATTCCATCTTGGAAAAAAAAAACTTTTGAAAAAAATGAAATGTCATTTTCAGGCTCATCCTATACATGCCAATAGAATTACGCCATGTATATACACATACAGGGTTATACGCAATTCTATACGAGCATGAATTTAATTGTTGACAATTCAAACATTTTGGAAATATATTTTTTTTTATATCGCTGTTGATTTTACATGCGAGTAAAAAACATGTTTTTTCTTTACATTTGTAGCAATTGAATAAAAAAAATCCTAACCATAAGTTTGGCATAAAAAATAAATTTGGCAACCTTACCAATTTATGTGAGGTAGACTTCTAGGCACAAGAAATATGTTATTTTTTTGCTTCCTATTTTTAAGTTACGTAAATAAGAAAATACGCTCATACAGTCAACCCTCATATAACACGGCATTTTTAGGAACCCAACGACCGTGTTATACGGGGATTACCTGTATTTTGTGAGAACTCTCGAAGAAGAATTTTAACAAAAAAAATGCCGGACTAAATAAATAATTAGCAAACAGTTTCGTTGATTCATTCATTCATCCAATTTAATTAACGAAATAATTGATTAATTAAAATAGCTAGATTACAAAGCGTGGATAAATACTGTTTTATTTTATATTTTTATTTTATATAAGAGTTCAGTTCGCTTTATGACGATTGTTGTGTTGGAATTTCATTGATTATCGCATTAAAAATATCGTCGTAATGAAGTGAAATTTAATTTGATTCTGTATTGACAGAACGTAATAACGTGAATTTATGTGCTCTATATAGTTTTGAAAAGTTCAGACGTTGTGAGAGAAGAATTCGTTTAATATTAAATGCGGAATTGCCGTGGAAAAGGTTAGAAAGTTTCCGGTTGTGCAGAATTTATAATCGTATACCAGATTGTAACAAAAAAATTTTTTTAATGCGTGTATGTATTTTTGAAGAAAATTGCAATTTGGAATTTTTTGATGTTTTATGAAATGGATTTATTGTTAAGTCGCCAGTTTATTATTAATTAATTAATCTGGTTTGATATAGAAATAACAAATCGATACATATACGGAACAAGTTTTTTTTTATTTACAAAATTTTCTTTTTTTCATTATTATACTTACTTTAAAAAAATATATTTTAAAGTGTTTTTTATGTGTAGAGAAAATAAAACGAAAAATCATTTTAAAAAAAAAAATTTTTTTCAACCAACTTTTTCTTGAAGAAATGAGTATTTATTTAAACTATTTCAAAACTGAAAATGGTAAAATTATACCACTTAGTTTTTTTTTTCTATAAAAACAATAATAAAAGATCATGTCAGATTTTTTAAACAACAAATTTATTTTTAAAAAATGTACAACCAACTTTTTCTTGATGAAATAGATAAATATTTATTTAAACTATTTCAAAAATTAAAATGGAAAAATTAAACAAATTAGCTTCTTCTTTTTTTAATAGAAAAAAAATAGATCAAGTCACTTTTTAGTCTATACATTTTTTTAATTCACACATTACACGTAAAGAAAAGTAAATAAAACTATTCCACAGCTCAAAATGTGAAAAAAAAAATTTCGAAAAAACGCAAGAAAAATAAATAAAAAAAAGATCGAACATTTATTAAAATTTAAATTTAAAAACAGTGTAATTTTTATTTGTTTCTTTTTTGTAATTAAAATCCTTACTAATAAAGCGTAGAATGTATTTTTTAGTGCTCGTACTTATAAAAGATTGTTGCTCAGATTTTCGAAATTTTGTTAAATTTGAAATATTGTAAAAAACAAAATAAGATTTTGTATAATTTTTTTTAATGCGAAAAAAATTGTTTCAAAAATAATCGAATGTAGATTTTATAAATGTATTCTTTACCCTGTATATATAAAGCGATGCTATCGTGATCAATATAGCCACGTGCGAAGATGCCAAATTGCGACGTGCTTCTTTATTCTGAAGATTTTTCATAATTTTGAATAGAAAAAGTTTTATTACAAAATGTTAAATAATTTTAATTTAGTCTAAATTTAATATGATTTTTTTTTAAATAACTAACCAATTTTGAAGTATATACTGAAATAATTAATAGAAAATTAGAAATACTTAATAATAGACATAAAAAATATATAGGTGAAACAAAGAACTAAAATAATCAATAGTTCATTATAAATTTAAGAAAAAAAAAATTTTTAGATTGGCACTGGATAGAGAATAAAAATCTGAAGACGTGGAAGATAAATCGAATTTCTTTGGTTTTGTATTATGGGCCACATTTACCGTTTACGGTGTTATTTTCATTTAATCTTGACATAAGAAGAAACACTAAAATGCACTTTCCCCATACTTCAACTTTGCTTAAGAATATTCCTTCGCCACTACGAGTAATCCTCGAGCATCGCCTCAACCAACACAGAAGCGTTTCTAAAATAATGTTTTATTGCATCGCACAAATTTTTTTTTCAAAAAACCTGTAGGATAAAAGAAACTGTCCATCTTAAGTTACGCTTGGCAATTTGTCTTTTTATTTTTAAAAAAGATTTCGGCAATTGAATAGCGAAATATCGTTAATCGTAGTTCGAAGTTTATTGGCAGTGGTTTAAGGATAAGTGCATTTGAAGTAATCAACGTTTCGCTGACTAAATGGTTTGCACGCTCAAATAAATTTTCGGGGTAAATAGTCACTCGAGCACGTAAAATTGGTATGGAGTTGAAAAGGGGCCTTTTCTTCTTATTTTATTTTCAGGTAAATGGGATCGCTTTACTAAAGATAAAGAAATCATATTTTTATAGTGTGTTTATTGGATTGTTTATAATTTAGCAAAAAAATATATTTAAAACTTTTGATTTATTTTGTATTAAATTTTAATGTTGAAATTTAAATGAAAATAGAAATTTAGTTACTTATCTGAGCCTGGGGTTAGAAAAAGGTTTTTTTTTTTGAAAATATGTTTTTGAAACGGCCCTTTTGTATATTATAAATATAAGGGTAGCTCTACTTCAAAACTGGTTGAGATAAATAAGGAATTGAAAAATATTTACATGAAATTTTATTTGATTATATAAAAATATGTTGTATTTTAATACGAAGATAAAATTGTTTATTCTGGAAGAATCTTCCGGTAGATTTTTCAAATAAAAAATAATAATTATCAGTTAAACAAATGGGCGGTTTGCTAACTTTTTTATAAGTCGGTAAAAATTTTGTCGAAAAAAAAAGTTGAAAAACGCGAAAAAGAAATTGAAAATTCGAAGAAATTTGAGAAATCGAAATAAACTGGTAAAATGACAAAAAATAATATTGAAAATGCGAAAGTAAAACAAAAAAAGGGGGGGGGGGAGTGATAAAACCCTGAAATACGTGCGAAAAAAACGGTGAAAAAAAAAGTTGAAATGAGAACAAAAAAGTTGAAAATTTGAAGAAATTTCAGAAATCGCAATAAAAATTGGTAAAAAACGAAAAGAAGTTGAAGAATGTGAAAAAAAAAATGAAGAAATATGTTTGAAAAAAGTGAAGAAAAACTTGAATCGAAAGAAAACTGGAAACTGAAAAACAAATCGAAATTAAAATTTAAAATGACAAAAAAAAAATTAGTTAAGCGAAGTTACAAAATGCGAAAAATTATGAAAAAAATGAAAACGCGGAAAATAAATTGAACAACGCGAAGAAGTGTTGAAAAACGCGAAGAGGTGTTGAAAAACGCGAAGAAGTGTTGAAAAACGAGAAAAAAAAATTGCCATTTTTCCAGAATTTATCAAAAATCTACAAAACATCGATCACATAACACGTTTTATTCTTTAACTTTTTGTAATAAAATTTATTCATGATTCTAGTACGGTTTACGGATCCGAATACCTGTCATTATAGCCACATGCCAATATTTCAAAAATTTAATTAAATTAAAATCATAACTTCAATGCAGTGTCTCTTCTAGCGAGGGGGGTGCGGCTTCTCTAGCCCCCACGATCGATATTTTTCAATTACGATTGTAATTAAATTCCGGGAAATTCTAAGAGGCGACACAAATACAACTATAGCCACGTATAAATCAGGCGACCGTAAAAAGCGTCATAAAAATTAAATGGTACGAACGTAATGTTTGCATATTATTGTCTTAGAATAGAAATTTAATGTTACAATGGAACACGATATGACCCGCCGTGAATTCGCGACAGTCGTGAGAAAATTCGACTGCATTTTTTTTTTTTTTAAATTAAAATAATTGCGTTGTTAAATAAAATGTATTTATTTTAAGGACTTTTTAATACGTGGTTTAATTGAGCTATTTTTTAAATGTTTAAGTGAAATAATATTTAGTTTGGAGAATGGTGGTTGAATTTTACTACGTCCGAGCTTTAAAATGCAGCGTACCGATGCATGCAATTGGATTGAATAGTGAAATTGTCCACACGCGAGAAAATGGAATTAAAATTCAATTTTAAACAATCGCACAACAGGTGCATTAGGGAAATTATATTTAGACTGTCGTGGTATATATACAGTGTGATGGGAAAAAATTGAAAAATAAAAACGGTAAAATAAAATACTTAAAAAATCGAACAAAAGATGTAAGTAAAATGTGTTGAAATACGCGAAAAAAGACTTAAAGTTTTAAAAAAATTGAAGAACGCAAAAAAAAATTGGAGACGCAATAAAAAAAAACTTGAAAAAGCGAAGATAAGTTTGAAAAATCGAAGAAGAAAAACCTGTAAAATCATGGATATTTGAGGAATCGAAATAATAACTGGTAAGATCAAAACAAAAACTTTAAAAAAAATTTTTTTATGTTAAAAACGCGGAAAATTCGCTTGTACAAAGTGATGAAAAGTTGAAAAATCGAAGAAATTGAGAAATCGAAATAAAAACGGCGAAGATTTTTTTATTTTAAAAACAAATTCAAACTATTTTTCGTTTTTTTTACTTTTTTTGTTTTTGTTTTACCAGTTTTTATTTCGATTCCTCAAATTTCTTTGTTGTTTTTTTTTTCAAACTTTCGCCTTTTCAAGTTTTTTTTTATTGCGTTCCTCAACTTTTTTTTACGTTTTTGAACTTTTTTTTCACATTTTTTTTCGTTTTTGTTGTGATCTTACCAGTTTTTTTTTTAACCTCAAATTTCTTAATTTTTATGATTTTTTTCTCGATTTTTCAACTTTTCTTCGCCTTTTCCTTTTTTTAAGTTTTTCACCCACCCCCCACCCCTTTTTTAGTTTTTATTTCGATTCCTCAAATTTCTCAATTTTTCAAACTTTTCGCTTTTACAATTTTTTTTTTGCGTTTTTGAAAGTTTTATTCGTTTTGACAGATAACGCATGAAATATTTGATAGAAATCGTAAATTTATGATTGAATTATTGAAATACAGATGGCGTTCCATGCTATTATGATTATCGTTGATCAAATGCTGCGTTGCAATTCACCAAGAATTTAAAAAATCCTCTAAACATAGATTTTCAACACAACTAATGAATAATAATAATAAAATAATAATATTCGCTAATAATAAAAACCCACATGTTTTTTTTTTGCATTTAATGGCGCTATACGCTATTACGTAATACATAATTATCGCTCAGGCGACCAAACCGCACTACAGATAGCGAATAATAATTTATTTATAGATCAGCGCCGTCTAAAATTAGCCGGTGTAGAGCCGAATGTGAATGTCTGCCCGCCTGTGAAACACACACCCGAAAATCGCCTAAAAATACGCCGAAAACTCATTTTCGACGCCGATTTTCGGTGTATAGGATATTCGATTTCTTTCGAAATTTTTTACATTTTTTGTTTTGTCCCAACTAACTGTATTGTTAAAAAAATCAGTCAGCTGCTTGTTTTTTTGAAAAAATTTAATAGGGGAAAAATAAATTGAAAAAGTTGTATTTGAAAAACCATTTTTGAAAAGTGAAGAAAAAAAACCTGAAAAATCGAAGAAATTTGAGAAATCGAAATAAAAAATGATTTTAAAAAGCAAAAAAAAAAATGTTGAAAAAAGTGAGGGAAGCTTGAAAAATCGAAAGAAAAAAATTTAAGTGAAAAACGATTCGAAAAATCGAAGAAATTTGAGGAATCGAAAAAAAAACGGCTAAGATGGTTTTGATATTGTTTTTAAATTTATTTTTTAAGTTTTAATAACAAATTCAAACTAATCTTCGTTTTTTTAAGTATTTTTTCCATCGCTTTTTTTGTTTTACCAGTTTTTATTTCGATTCCTCAAATTTCTTTCTTTTTTTTCAAACTTTTCGCCTTTTCGAGTTTTGTTTTTATTGCGTTCCTCACTTTTTTACGATTTTCAATATTTTTTTACATTTTTGTTTTTGTTTTTGTTGTGATCTACCAGTTTTTTTTGGATTCCTCAAATTTCTTCATTTTTTTTTAATATTTTCTCGATTTTTCAACTTTTCTTCGCCTTTTCCTTTTTTTACCGATTTTCATTTTATTTTAATTTTAATGCTATTAAAAATATAATATAGAAAATCACCCAAAAATAAATTATTAAAAATAGCCAAAAAAACAATATTTTTCATTAAAAAAAAATAATAGTAATAAAAAAAATTAAGTACACAGGGTACACATTTATAGGTTTTTATTAAAGTCTTCTTTTCATTCGATCCATTGTTAGAAATAGTACATAAAGAAGTGTCGATGACAAATAGCATTGGTATAGCCTAATCAACATTATAATGAGACGATCTTCATCATATGTTGGTATAACATTCGATAGAAACAATTTTTTAGAATTCGTTGTTTTAGTTCGAAAAGAAATCTAATTGAATTGCCCAATATATTTTTTTTTAAATACTTTCGGTATGATGAATTAATATATTTGCTCCAAACCATTTTCTCTTAATATGTTTTTTATATATTTTTTATATTCTTAACTTTTTTGTTAAAAAAATAATTTAAATGAATCGTTTTTGTTTGTTTTTTTGACATAATATAATATACTATTAATAATAATAAAAAAAAAATTACTTTTTCTTTAAACGTTTTAAAATGTTTTAATTATAGTACGAAAAACTAGTAGTAAAAAAAATAAAAAATTTGAGTTGATTAAAAAATTTTTTTTGCACTGTATAGTAATTATAGTTATTTCAATCAACACTCACAGATGCACAAATTGACTTTTTTTGTAAAACTTCTATTTCACAGCAAAAAAACGTGTAAATAAACATCAATTTTTTCTTAAAAATAAAATATACGTTATAAATTTAAATCGAAATAGCGTAACATTGAAACGTTGTACAGGGACTATGTTGATAGATAGATTGGCGCCATTACTAAAATGGTGCACCTACATTCTGGGAAACCCTTCGAGGTGTATATTTCTAAGTATAGATTAGCACCTTATAGAAAAACAACTGCATCCTCGAAAATAACTAAATATCGTGTTTTATATTACGAAACATTTGGAAAAATATATTTATCAAACTACCTGCTATTGATTGGGATATTAAATTATTATTTTTTAATTATTAATTTTTTTTTTTTTCAAGAAGAAAACAATATTTTTCAATTTATAATTTTTTTTTCGCATATCTATTTAAAAATATCAAAAAAAACGACCATTTCATCTGACTTACATTATACTTTTATTTACATTTAATTTTCGAAGTAGTTTAACTTCAATTCAAATTTTAATCAAACTGAAATATTTTGAAAAAAATTCACGATGGAAAAAAAATATATCTACAGAATTAATTTCAAGAAGATTCGACTCCTCGTCCTTCTAAAAATACTATCACATTATAAACAGAAAAAATTACAAACGTCATTCCATGCAATGACGTTTGTAATTTTTTCCATGCGAAAATATAAAAAAAATTACCATTTTTTCTGACTTACATCATACTTTATTTCACTTTAATTTTCGATATAGTTTAGGTTCAATTCCAATTTTCATCAAATTGAAATATTTCGGAAAAATTCTCGATGATATCAAAAAAAAATTATATATACAGGATTGATTTTTAAGCAATTTGCAATTTTTAGATTTAAAAAAAAATCACATTTCTCCTGACCCTGTACACCCGAACATATCTTTTCGGCATAACATAATTGTCTAGTTCCGGAATACGCTCGATAAAATAAAATTTATTTACGACTAGTTTCTTAAGTACGGCTCTGGGAATTCGCGACCTTCCACTCTCATTTTTCTGCATATAATCTGATCTTTGATAGATTTATAGATGGCCATAAAAAAAACTACCAAAAAATCACTAAATGTCTGCAAAACACATTAGGCCCCTATTTGACCGCCCTATTAGGGCCCTATCTAACTATGTAACAGTATAGAGTTTTCACGATTAAACATTGCAAACGATTTTTTGTATTAGCGCATTAATAAACAATTCGATTAATAAATAATACAATAATAATGAATCAATAAAAATTCTGTGCAAATCGCAATTGAAAGTCTCAATTGAGACTGAGATTTTTAAGAAATCTAAAAATTAGCCTAAATAAAATCTAGTTTTAGTATAAAAAATATTTCTAGGTGTTTTATAATTTTATAAATGTTAGTTAACATAAAAAAAAAAAAATTATTGAATTAAAAAATATGAATAACTTTTTTACAAATACATTTTTCATTAAAAAAAAAATGGACACGCAATTATCCAAGAAAAAAAGAACAGAAAATATTCTCGATTGAAGCAGGAAATTTATTCAATATATTTTCTTTGATTTACACTGCGGGGCAGCGAAATAAGGCCCTCTATAGTTACAAATTGCCCAGTTAGGAGGAACAATATAAATGCCTAAATAAAAAAGTTGCAACTTCTTTTTTACATGCAAATGAAGCCCACGTGTTTGTATTATATTAATTATAATTCTTGGGCATTTAAAATTGATTGTATTCTTTTTATTGTATTTTTAATGGCTTCCTGTCCACAATTATACCGCAAAAGTTATATATTATCATAATCATATGGTCGTGTATTTTAATTATTTAGGATATATATATACACAGGGTGATACCATTTAAACCTCGCTCATAAATTTGTATTGGCAAAACGCTCAATTTTTCGAAAATAGTATCTTTTTCGAAAAAAACATCGTTATTTTTTCAACAATCAAATATCGCCATATGTGAAATTGGCGGTTAAATTTATTTTTTACGATAAATCTGCTTACATTCGGTTAATATTCGTCAAAACACTATATATTTTTTTGCGATTTTTTGGCGCCACCCAGTATATGGTGCAACCCTTTCCGAATTTGTATTTTACGAATTGAGTTTAATTGTGCGTCTGCACATTAAACTAATTGGCATATAACTTACGTACTAATTAATAATAATTTAATGATGAAGGAGTCTCTTCTTAAAATTAATCCTGTAGATATATTTTTTTAAATCGTGAAATTTTTTCAAAATATTTCTGTTTGATTAAAATTTGATTTGAAGTTAAAATATTTTGAAAATTAAATATAAATAAAAGTATAATGTAAGTCAGATAAAATGGTCAGGATTTTTTTTCTAAGCATTGGCCTTTTTAATTTTTTTCTGTTTATAATGAAATGGTATTTTTAGAAGGATCGACGTTAATTTAGAAATAATTTGATAAATTGTGAAAATATCGAGATTTGAAAAAGTCACTTCACCTGCCTTTTAGTATAGGGTGATATTTTGGGTACTGAATTGTTGCTTAAAAAAAAACGCAAGACTTAATTTAAGGTAAATTTCTGTCGATGCCGACCTGCTCATTAGAAAATGCATTTTTTTCATCACGAAATTAACATATATGTAAAAAAAATAATTTAATTAAGTTGTGGAAACATTAAAACCTGTTAAAAAATAATTAAATTCTACGTACTTTAATTAGAAAAAAATAAAATACTTCTGCTTCAGCACGCTTGCTTATTAAATCGATAGACTGGTATTTAACAAAAAAAAAAATTCTTAAGGGGATACCGTACATTTTTTAATTCAATTTTTGAATTAAAAATTTCGTAAACTGCAAAATTTTCGAAATCGGAAATTTACATTGTAATTAATCTGTTTGTGTTTTGTAAAATAAAATAAAAGTGTATGATGGTGGTTTTGATAAAGGTCTCTGTAAGAGGAAATTTAGTGTCAATAGTGTGCCAATGCACTGCATATGCCTCCTAGGGGCAAGACATGGGCAACGACGCTCTGGCCTATAGAGCGGTCCCTATACAGGGATCCCGGTCTATAGGAAAGATTCAGGCTAACCCACGGTATTAGGGGGATTAGGCTGAATCGGTGGGGCGACGGCTAAAATATGCACTCATTGGTCGGTGCAAGGCAAGGAGAAACCAGCACTGTACCCTTCTCCAGATTACAGTATGAAAATGTCGATTATCTCAAATATAATACCCCAGATGAGTAGAGCCAATGGCTCAGAATCTCATCCTGCTACTTCGGTAGCAGGCAAGCCCTCGGATTCTGGGGCGGGCAAGAGATCGATTTCATCGAGTATTCTACGAGTCGGAGCGTGGAATATACGCAGTTTGAATAGGATAGGAAAGTTAGAGAATTTGAAATTAGAAATGGAGAGACTTAGACTGGATATTGTAGGGATTAGTGAAGTTAGGAGGAAAGATCAAGTAGATACGTGGTCAGGAGAATACAGATTAATAACCACAGCATCAGATAATGGGCATACCGGTGTAGGTTTTATAATGAATAGAAAGTTGGGATGTAGAGTAAAGAGTTATTGCCAAGTTAGTGATAGAATTATAACTATTAGATTAGACACGAAGCCAACGGACACAGTTATAGTGCAAGTATATATGCCAACTTCAAGTCACGATGATGAGGAGGTAGAATCCATTTATGAGGAGATTGAATCTAGGTTAGCAAACGTTAAAGGACAGGATAATCTAATTGTAACCGGAGATTGGAATGCCGTAGTAGGTAAGGGAAAGGAAGTTTCAATAGTAGGAGAATATGGAATAGGAACACGTAATGATAGAGGGGATAGACTGGTAGAGTTTTGTATTAGGAATAAGCTAGTGGTAGCAAACACGCTTTTTCAGAATCACAAGCGCAGGATATATACGTGGAAAATGCCAGGAGATATAGGGAGGTATCAGATAGATTACATACTGGTTAAAGAGAGGTTTAGGAACCAGATTAAGAATTGTAAGAGTTACCCTGGAGCAGATATTGATAGTGACCATAATTTAGTAGTCCTGGACTCAGAGGTCAAATTCAAGAAATTACAGAAGTCTAAACAGGTCAGAGTAGATGTCGATAGGTTAAAATTAGCTGATGTATATGAAAAGTACAAGCAGAAAGTAGAAATCATGGCTAATGGAACATCTAGGAACGACATAGATTGCGAATGGAGGGAAATCAGAAATGGGTTAACTACAGCAGCAAATGAAGTATTAGGCACAAAGAAAAGGGCAGGTAGGAGGGAATGGATCACGGAAGAAATAGTTAAAATGATAGAAGCAAGAAGGAAAATTAAAATTGGAAACACAGAAGCAGGACAGAAAAAATATAAGGAACTAAGGAACTTAATTAATAGGAAATGCAAGCTAGCGAAAGAAGAGTGGATAAAAGGAAATTGTGAGGATATTGAGGAGGATATGAGAAGAGGTAAAGTAGATTTGGGCTACAGGAAAATTAAGTCACATTTTTCTAAAGTAAAACCAAAGGGTAACATTATATGTGATAAGCAGGGTAAGGAACTCACAGAAAATAAGGAAAAAGCTAGAAGATGGAAGGAGTATCTTGAAGATTTATATAAAGGTAGGCAGGACATGGAGGAGCTAGAAAATGTGGAACAGATAGATGAGGATGACTTAGGTCCTAGCATACTTAGGTCAGAGTTTCATAGAGCATTAAATGATTTACGGAATAACAAAGCAGCGGGGATTGATATGATACCAGCCGAATTAATAAAACACGCAGGGGAAAAAATGCAGGAGCGATTATACAGGTTAGTTTGTAAAATATATGAGAAGGGAGAAGTACCACAGGATTTTCAGCGTAGTAGAATAGTAACAATGCCGAAGAAAATAGGAGCTAATTTGTGTGAGAACTATAGGACCATTAGCCTACTATCACATGCATCGAAGATATTGTTAAAGATTATTTATAGGAGATTAGAAAATAAAGTAGAGGAAAGGCTAGGAGAAGATCAGTTTGGTTTTAGGAAAAACAGAGGGACGAGGGAGGCGATTCTAGCACTAAGAACGGTAGTAGAAAAAAGAAATAGGGTAGGAAAGGTAACTTGCATAGCTTTTGTAGACTTAGAAAAGGCATTTGACAATGTAGATTGGGACATAATGTTTAGAATTTTAAAAGAAACGGGTATAGATTATAAGGATAGGAGAATAATTTTTAATTTATATAAACACCAAACTGCCTTAGTTAGAATTGAGGGGGAAGAAGAGGTAGCAAAAATAGGGAAGGGAGTTCGGCAGGGATGTACACTCTCACCGTTATTATTTAATCTATATATAGAAGATGCAATAAACAAAGTAAAAGAAGAGTATAGTGTAGGTGTGAATGTACAGGGAGAGAAAATATATATGTTGAGATTCGCCGACGATATAGCTATATTAGAAGAAAGCGAAAAGAATTTAGAAAGGGTATTGAATGGTATGCAGGCAGTATTGACTAGGGATTTTAACATGAAAATAAATATAGGTAAAACTAAAGTGATGAGGTGTGACAAAAAGGAATGCAGTAGAAAAATGAAGATCTCAATAGGAGATAATAGAATCGAAGAAGTGTCAGATTTTTGTTATTTAGGCAGTAGAATCACAAAAGATAATCGAAGCAAAGTAGATATAAAGTGTAGGATAGCACAGGGTAGGAAGGCATTCGTAGAAAAAGAACAGATTTTAAGATCAAATATTGACTTGGGCATTAGAAAAAGATTACTGAAGGTATATGTTTGGAGTGTAGCACTGTACGGGTGTGAGGCGTGGACTATAGGAAAGGAAGAGAAGCGTAGATTAGAAGCACTTGAAATGTGGTGTTATAGGAGGATGATGAGGATTGGTTGGGAAGATAAAGTAACAAATGAAGCTGTACTAGAGTTAGTAGGGGAGAAGAGAAGTATTTGGAGAGTGTTACAACGTAGGAGAGACAGATTAGTAGGGCATATTCTTAGGCATGGGGGGATTATGCAATTGATCATAGAAGGTAGAGTGGAGGGAAAGAGAGGGGTAGGTAGGCCTAGATTGGAGTATGTGAGTCAGATAGTTGAAGACGTTGAGATGAATAGCTATAGGGAGATGAAGGGATTAGCTCAGGATAGATCGGCATGGCGTGCTGTTTCCAACCAATCTTTAGGATTGCGGACTCTTTAACTAACTAAGAGGAAATATAAATAAAAATTCAAAAAATATATCGCCATATTAAAAATTAAATTAAATTCGGTGAAAGATTTAAAAATTCTGCAACATTTTAGGATCATATATGCTGAACGAGATACAGTTTTACTCCAAAACTACCTAAGCCAGACGTGTGAAAATTGGTATCATATTAAGTCATTCTATAATCGCATATAATTACAGATTTCTTCAAAAAAAAATCTAAACTAATAAATAATCGCTTTTTAAATACACACATGCATAGTCACCTATATAACAGAATTGACCGCCATTTTTCAGCACCTTCAAAATTAAATTTTGTATATTTTTCTTTGTAAATCGATGTGTGATATATACAGAAATACATATTCCAAATATTAACTAATTCCATCGATTAATTAAGCCATAGTTTGATTTTTATCAAATTAACTACATATATTTTGTACCAGCGACATCTATACAAGATTCGCTTATACTAGTAAGATGTTAACACACAAATCATAGTTTTATTACAAACTACTAACAATAGATGGCGCTAGATAAAATAAAAGATTGGATTGAAATTAAAGCTGTCTCCTGCAGCCTTGAGTAATGGCTTGGGGAAGAAGATGTCGAATAAAAATAGAAAATTTGTGGGTAGTGACAGCTTGGTTTATTTTTACACTATGTGTATATGGAAAATGACGTATGTGCCAATTGCTGATGAAAAATGGATTGGGAGTACAAAAAGTTTCGCGCTTGATTCAAAATTTAAAATAGATAAGAGCTATTAAAAGAAAATTGGGAAACGCGCAAATGACAACGCAAAATTAATGCTTTTTGTCTAATTTTTTTTTACCTTGTACAATTGCATAATTCCAATCATTGGGGCTTTTTTTCGGTAACTTACCTGAAATAGAAAAATATATATTAGATATTTTTTACAAGGAAATTTTTTTTGCAAATAAAAATGTTTTGTTCGCAAACTGCAAATATTATTTGAATTTTCTAACATGTCGGGTATTTTATTTCTAACATTTCACAGCGATTTTTCAACTTTTGGGAATTCCAAAGCACCTTGGACATTAATGAATATAAATACACCGGGTGATTATTTTCGCGAAATCATAATGATTTTTTTTCGACTATGAACTATTAAAATAAAAATGTCAAGGATAGTAAAAAAAAAAAAACATTTTTTTTATTTAAAAAAATTAGTGTTTTTTATTTTGCGAGCATCACCCGGTATAGTGTCAAAATCAAGTGCATTCTCAACACGTTCTTTGGTGATAGGTGATGGAATATCCCCTTTGGAGCATTGGATATAGAAAAATATCTTCTGCATGTCACAATCTGTTAAGAATTGCAATTGAAGATATACAGGGTGAGATATGAATTAACTAAAAAATACGCCAGATGTAGTGCATAAAGTTAAGATGTCAACCGAAACCGTAGAAAAATACAAACGAAATGTAATTTTGTCGATTAATCGATGTTGGAAATTTTATTTCTTAATGAGCAATAAATGAGTTCATTTATAATTCGTAAAACATTTTTTTTACCGATTTTATATTAGGCAACCAAAGGTAGGCAACCAGACGTGCACATGTATTTGTGCCGATGTATTTATAAACAAAAAATTGGTAAAAGAGACATTAAAGTAAATAACAAGGCACTCAGAAAAAAAAGTGTTTTGTTTTACATTAAATGGTATAAATAAATTCACATAAATTGGTTCTTCGAAGGTCGATTTTAGGGCAACTTTTGCTTATCCTATTTATTAAACATTTCCCAAATAAATACACCAAGGGAAAAAATTAAAATTAAGTAATTTATCGTTAGTTTTAATAATTTAATCAAAATATTAATCTTGATATAGGGAACCAACCGTACACATGTTCCAGATTTATGCGGCTGAATTTATAAAAATAAAAAATGTAAAAAAGTTAAAGAGGAATTGTCTTCTGAAGGAAAGGTGCTTTTGTAAAAATTAGTTTTTCGATAAAAATTGAAGGTTTTTGAATAGAAGATTGGTGAATAAAAACAAATCTTGTAAATCGGGTGTTTTTTTTATTGATTTTTGATTAATTATTGAAGAGTTTTGTAATTCGGATAGTTTTTTGATTTTTTATCGACTTTTGATTTAATTTTGAAAAGAGTCTGAGGTGTTTTTTTTTTTTACTTTAAAGAATTGATTCTCCGAAGGTCCATTTTATGGCAACTTTTGTTTATATTCTTTAAACTGTAATATCAGATTTTTAATATATTTTTTTGTGTTAAAAAAATTCAAAAATATTTTGACCGTATGATTTTTCCTGTCGCTATAATATTTATATTTTATTTTTTATATTATATTCATAAATTATATTTTATATTAATATATATTAAAATTAATATATTATTAAACCGTACTTTCGACTTATTCACCACTCTGGAAAAAAAATTTTTTTTAAAAGAGACTTAACGTTTTAACCAGTTTTCTTGCATTTCTTCGCATTTCGAATTGTTGTTAAAATTGAAATTGTGCCTAATTTTTTCAAATAGACGACTTTATTTGCGTTTACCGTAAGTATTCCTTCGTGTATATGCGAGGGGAAGAATAATATTCTAATGAGTTAACGTTCCGAGCTGAAGAGTAAACGGTATCCAACCTCCAGTCAATTGGGACAATGGCAAACGGCGTAATGCCATCAACATACGTAATATCGTTCGGTTCGTTTCTTCAGAAACACCACCCCAATCAGTGGAGGCAGAGAACTGATAAGTGACAACGAGCTGTGGTGCCATCCAGCGCAAAATCGCTTCGGAAAGTAGGGCAATTTTACCAAACAGGCTTGATTTGAACTGTGAAAACGTTTTTGTGTTTGTTCAAATATTGGCTTTGCTAATTTTTTTACAATACAATGTTGATTATAAAAGATTTATTTAGTTGGATACTAAATTTTAAAAACTTTGTTTCATTGCTGTAGCATTAGTTGTTTTCGAGATAATAGAAAAATAGTTTGGTCAAAAATTAATGTATAGTATTTTTTTTGTGGATATGTTCAAATATTGGCGCCCCTAATTTTTTTTACAATAAATTATTAAATATAAAAGATTCGGATATTTAAATTCTGCGTTCAAAAAAGTTTATTTCATTTTTTTAGCTTCAGTAGTTTTCTAGATAATTGAAAAATAGTTTGGTCAAAAATTAACCTATATTATTTATTTTTTGTTGTATGTTCAAATATTGGCGCCCCTGATTGTTTGCAAACCTTATTTTTCAAAAAATCTCTTTAATCTGCTTCAACAAGCAATCAGTCTTCATAGTTCAATTCACCACCAACAATCATCTCGGGAAGGGTTTGTCTAAATTGCAGGCTCCCTCCCCCATCGAAGAAGGCATACCATTGCCGCTCCTCCTCCACATCTACGATCTCTAAGAGATCACCATAATGCTCTTCTGATGCCACCACACTAAGAGAAGGAGGCGGAAAGGAACCGCGAAGCCTCTTCTCTCGGCGGGTGATTGGCATGAATAATTCAAAACCGTCAAATGTTCGATGAAATAGCCACAAATTAATCCAACCACCTCATCAGTGCTTACATCGAACCCACGACGGAACGAAAGAGATATTGGTAGACAGAATCGAAGCCCAGAACTAGATGAAATTGGTAATCGTTTTGGGACATGAGAAGAAAGTAGAGGAGCAAAATGACATCGGAGTTGAAAACAATAGCAGGGGCATCAGATAGAATGAAGGAAGAGGTGTTAAAATGTCAACATCCCATCCAACGGACTAACGACGAAACATATAGATGATAGCCGATCCGATTTCTGACAGTGTGATAGAAGGACTCATCTGCGCAAGAGATCGATATAGGAAAGCGGGAAGAGCCACCTAGCCAGCTATCCAACGGCACACCATCGCGGTAACTCGGCACGAAACGACGTGATATAGGTCTGAGGATGGTGGGAACGACGAAACGGTGTTCCTGTTGCAGCGGCGGCGACGGCCAAAGAAGCATGATCGCGTTCAGAGAGCACAAACTAAACCACCACTGAGGCGGCAGAGTGTCAACAGTTATTGGGCCATTTCGGTGGCGTCGAATTGCCCTCGGAATGGGGACATTACGGCCGAGGGTGATGGCCGTCGTCATGATGATGATGATGACGACGACGAACCGTGCCAAAGAGAGTAAACGATAGATTGGGCGGTAAAGAGATGATTGTATGGAGGAAAGTGAACAAAAATTTGTTGGTAACAGATTCTTTTAGGCAGAAAAAGTTTTATATTCCAAGCAGAAACGTTTTCTGCGAATTGGTGAGGTTCTAACAACTATCTTCGCTGCAGATGATGATCCTAGTTCAATGGCCTCTTTCACGTGTCTTTCGGTGTTTCGCCAACTGTTGCATTAACATTTAAATTGGTAAACAAATATCCGCCACCCGTGGAGGAAGAAAACAGAACGTCATAAATGTCAGCACGCTGTCAAATTTGTCACATTAAATTAGCAGAGAATTTTCGTTTTAAAAACGTCAGATACGTCAAAAGCTTGAGGAATTTTGATGTTGGAAGAAAATATCGAATAGTTTAGGAGATTTGACGAAATATATGGCAGAACGCTGTCAGAACGTCAAAAATGCTGTCAGAACGTCAAAAATGCTGTCAGAACGTCAAAAATGTCTGAATGCTGTCAGAACGTCAAAAATGTCACGAGTGTTTGCTGTCAGAACGTCAAAAACGTCAGCACGCTGTCAAATCTGTTAGGTTAAATTAACAGAGAATTTTTGTTTTAAGAACGTCAGATACGTCAAAAACTTGAAGAATTTTGATGTTTGAAGGTACATAATATCGCATGGTTCAGGAGAATTGGCGAAATATATGTCAGAACGTCAAAAATGTCAAAATGCAGTCAGAACGTCAAAAATGTCAGAATGCTGTAAGAACGTCAAAAATGTGGGCACGCTGTCAAATTTGTCAGATTAAATTATCAGACGGGATTTTTTGTTTTAAAAACGTGAATACGTGAAAAATCCATTATAATAATAGTTTAAATTAAAAAAAAAAAACACAAGACAATAAACGTTAAAGTAAAAGAAACGCAAAAGAAGTTGGCATTAATATAATTTATCTAATTTGGTTGAGGATCGTTGAGTTGCCTATATACGTATACATAATAACGATAGTAGTTCGGATGATAAATAACCTATAAAAATTAATACGAATATTCATTAAAGAAATACAGGATGTATCACTGCCAAAAATGATGGATTTGATTTAAATGATCAAGAGCAGAAAAATTAATGCAGCATTTGGTTCGTACCGGTCGTATTCTTAGGCACGGAGGAGGCATATTATACGATTTAATATGCGACGGGAGATTTGTTTAGGTGGAGATAGCATGTGTAACACGATATAATTTTCGTTGCCAAAAAAAAACAACAATTGACGTAACACGCAGTTGATCTTATGTGATGATATATGTTGAGGGGTATCATCTAGTCGGCTATCTGCGAGCGGATTATTTGGCAACGTGTTCAAAATTAGCATATGCCGGTGTTGCATAATATGTTGCCAAGTGTCACGTCGGATTGTAGAGCACCCTGTACATGGCAACAACCGGTGCCAAAATTACAACATTTATACTTCCGGGTTGCTTGGCCCAGGCTTATTGTCACTCGCCTTCAGCCGTGAGATGATCCGAATATCGTACACGTACATACATGCAAGGCCCCGTTTAACACGGTTCGAGAATGTTGGTTTTAAGCGTAATAAAGATTGTTTTTGTGCATCTTTTAACCGTAATTTTTCGCTATTTTGTTGACACCATGAAAAAAATCGTTTTTTTTTAATTCAGACTCGGCATTTCTGAATGTAAAAGTAGACTTTTTATGTTTAGACATTGCATATTTACTTTACAAACGTGAGAAATAGAAATAAAATCGTGATTTTTTATTGATTTCGGTAATTATTCGCTTTGAATGAAGTTAAATTTGTGTTTAACACATAAAAAATTTGACGAATTGCAAAATTCATAGTCTATTAGATGCATTAGAAATTGTATAATTATACAATAGTTCAAATGAACCACAGGCAAGCCCCCGTATAACACGGGGCATTCATACAGCACTAGAGTTAGCTATACAAAAAATAGATATATTTCTATTCTTTTTAATGTTGATCCGTTAGACAACAAACAAATACATATTTTAATTTGAAAAAGTAATTTTAAATTAATTTTTAATACTAGAAAATCCAAATGCGCGTGCGTTAAAGCGAGATAAAAAAAAATTCCTTTCGAAGTTTATGTTAAAATATCGATTGGGTAAAAAACAAGTGTTTAGGGACATCCCGGAATATAAACAGCAAGAGACGTCATTCGATATTTTTTAATTAGCATATATGTCGTGTCAGATGTTTCTACAGAACTCTACAATTTATTAGAATTTTTTATTATTATATTACATTTTTTTTTTTTGTGTGAATTACTAAATACGACTTGCAACGTTTTATTGTTTTTGTTATATAAAAACTTACAAAGATTTAAAATGTTCGAAAATGCGAGAATATTTCGCCAATAGAAAACGCCCTCGCTTAACGATTATTAGATGACGACGAAGAAAACCTTTGGATCATCATTGCTTCAATAAACATATTTTTCTTACGATATAAAATAAAAATATTCTAGTAGAATATCACCCATATACCGTAACTTAAGCATTAAGTAACTATATGCGCATTTCGAAGGCCATGCCATCTTCAGTAGCACAAAATAAAAACTAAATAAAATACCTCTATACTATTATTTAACACCGTAGTGATCATTTTTAAAATGAAAATATTCTAGTTTGTTTTTTATTTTTGGAACCTCACCGAGTTTTTTTGTATAACACGGTGTTTTTTTACAAACCTAACACAACCGTGTTATACGGGGGCTACCTGTATTCTACAATTTTATACAATATTTACCTTTTTTTGGACAATTTTGTATTTTCTTTAACTTAAAAGTTCTTTTCTAACCCCCTGTATCATTTAATCACACATTACAACGTTGCCATTACCGCAACCCTTATTTCCTCGATATTACTCACACGGACGCTATATACAATCATTACCAAAAGAATACTTAACGGCATGTTTGATGGACATAATCAATTTACTTGGAAAACGGAAAAGAACTAAAATATGCAAGCAAAATACGTTTTTCTTTTTCAGTCCATTCTACGCCGAACTTATCAATAATCATTGCCACAATAAGCTTATAGACTACATTATACACATATACAGCGTGATTTTAAAAAAAAATTGCCATTATTATTATAAAAATTTCGCTTGAAAAATGTTTTTCAATTCGCAAATTGTTTTCGAATGTAGCTACTTGAACACAATCACCCTATATACATGGCATATACTGACGAATCGTTGTAATTCGATCACGTGATATATGTAGAAGAATCGAGCGGGAAGAACAATACCATTGACTTAACACACGCACAGAAGTTATTGAATATTTATGAAAAGTTTCGCATGTTGATCGAGTTCTATTTTTAATTAATGTACATATATATATACCCGGTGGCTCATCAAAAAAAATAATCTAGCAAAGCGCACGAGGCAAGAGAAGCATGTATATCGGTGACGTGCAGCGCACATTAATAAAAATAAGTAACAAAATTATCGTGGAAAAATAAAAACGAAAAAATATGTGGCTTTTTTTTGTATACGTTAAAAATAGCCAGATAGAACTAAACAACACGATTTCTGTCGTTATCACTAATTAAATCTGATATCACAGAGGAAGGATAGATTTAAATTTCGCGAATAAAATCTTATCTTGATTAATTACAAGTGTTTTTCGACGGAGGCGAAATTTCCACACAATTCAAATAATATCGAGAAGAAAAAATAAAAATAAAAAAAATTGTTCGGCCGTTGTTTTGTTCGGAAAACAAATTTAAAAGAGTACATTGGTAATTTTCTAGTTGTAGGTTAATTGCGCGATAAGTAGTTTGTTAATTATCACCTTGCGTTAAAAACATGGCAAGGTTCCGCAATTATTATAAAAATTTAATCAACGAGCACTTTTTCGAGAAAAAAAATTAACTTGCAAGCAAAATATATATTTAAAAAAAAATGGGAATAGTTCATTAGATAGTGTGAAAATATTTTTTAGTAGCTAAGTTAATTTATGGAAAAATGGCACCACTGTTGAATTGTAGAAAACTATACACTGAAGGTAAGAGAATGACACATCGTTGGGTGATCTAAATGGATTTTTAGTAGCTGTATTTATCAATTAAATTTCCATTTTTTTAAATCTATATTAGTTATTCAGAAGATTCTGTCTGATAAGTCACTGATGGATCATCCTGTATATCAATTTTTTACTTATTTAACTTCATATTTTCAATCTATATGATCATCAAACTGCTTTAATTATGCACGAGGGGTATTATGCAAATAGTTATAGAAGGTACCGTAGACGGGGAAAGAACGCGGTACGTAGGCTTCGGTTGGAATTGACATTTTTTGAACTAATCTACAGAATTTATAATATAATTTAACATACAAACTAACTGTCAAGTTTCGTTTTAGTTAGGTTAAGGTGGTATTAATGACAGATCAGCTGTTTGCAGTTTATTCGGAGAGTATTACGGAGTTAGTTGAGGAATGATCCAATAGATGGCGTGCTAATTCTAACAAATCTCTGCCATTGCGGACTTTAACTGTAACTTATATAATTCTTCAGATAAGGGAAAGAGACTTACATTTTGGTTTGGACGATTTATCCTGCATGACCAGCTGTAGGTGTTCGTGCTTATGCCACGCCATGGGCTCCATGGGTGCAGCGTCGAATCCAACAGGCGCGGTGGCGGTGGTACTAGTTACCGACGGTGATGGCGCCCCACTGTGCCCTTGGGGCTCCACGTCTGTCACTGGGCGCACACCATACCACATACACAGAATGTCACACACACAAACACAATATATATATGAGAACACACACTGTTGATTAACACACGCTAATATTCACGCGAATACATCCGGTGGTGGTGGTGGTGGTGGTGGGCACGGCCACGTGCCACCGAGGTCGCGGTAAATAGGGCACGTGCATGTTGGCACCGAGAGCTGCACGCGTGATGTGGTCGTGGATGGACCGTTGAGGAATAGATAGACACCTGGAAGGAAGGAGATGATAATATAAGATGAGTAAGGGGGTTTGTGAAATTGGACAATTTGTAAATGCAAAGAGTGAAATCAAAAATTCGGAAAAATCAAAAATTGTGAAATCAACATTTGTAATATCAAAAATTATCAAATCAAAATTTGTAAAATCAATATTGGTAAAATTCAAACCTTTGATAAAGTGTAAAATCAAAAAGTGTTAAAGCAAAATTTGTAAAATCCAAGTGTGAATTCAAAATTTGTAAAATGAAGAAGTATGAAATCAAAAAGTAAAGACTAATTTATCAAAAGTATTTAGGGAAATTTGCTCCATTTTATTCTTGAAATTATTTCTTCACGGATTTTTGATTACATGCAAATTTTAGAAAAATCACCAATAACATTTTGAAAAATCAAAAATTGTGATATCAAGATTTGTAATATCAAAAATTATGAAATCGAAATTTTGTAAAATCAAGTTTGAAAAAGTGTGAAATCAAAATTTATAAAATCAAAATGTGAAAAAGTGTAAAATCAATCAAAAAGTGTGAAATCAATATTGGTAAAATCAAACCTTTGAAAAAGTGTAAAATCAAAAAGTGTTAAAGCAAAATTTGTAAAATCCAAGTGTGAATTCAAAATTTGTAAAATGAAGAAGTATGAAATCAAAAAGTAAAGACTAATTTATCAAAAGTATTTAGGGAAATTTGCTCCATTTTATTCTTGAAATTATTTCTTCACGGATTTTTGATTACATGCAAATTTTAGAAAAATCACCAATAACATTTTGAAAAATCAAAAATTGTGATATCAAGATTTGTAATATCAAAAATTATGAAATCGAAATTTTGTAAAATCAAGTTTGAAAAAGTGTGAAATCAAAATTTATAAAATCAAAATGTGAAAAAGTGTAAAATCAATCAAAAAGTGTGAAATCAATATTGGTAAAATCAAACCTTTGAAAAAGTGTAAAATCAAAAAGTGTTAAAGCAAAATTTGTAAAATCCAAGTGTGAATTCAAAATTTGTAAAATGAAGAAGTATGAAATCAAAAAGTAAAGACTAATTTATCAAAAGTATTTAGGGAAATTTGCTCCATTTTATTCTTGAAATTATTTCTTCACGGATTTTTGATTACATGCAAATTTTAGAAAAATCACCAATAAAATTTTGAAAAATCAAAAATTATGGAATCGAAATTTTGTAAAATCAAGTTTGAAAAAGTGTGAAATCAAAATTTATAAAATCAAAGTGTGAAAAAGTGTAAAATCAAACCTTTGAAAAAGTGTAAAATCAAAAAGTGTTAATGCAAAATTTGTAAAATCAAGAAGTATGAAATCAAAAAGTAGACTAATTTATCAAAAGTATTTGGGGAAATTTGCTCGATTTTATTCTTGAAATTATTTCGTCACGGATTTTTGATTACGTGCAAATTTAAGAAAAATCACCAATAAAATTTTGAAAAATCAAAAATTATGGAATCGAAATTTTGTAAAATCAAGTTTGAAAAAGTGTGAAATCAAAATTTATAAAATCAAAGTGTGAAAAAGTGTAAAATCAAACCTTTGAAAAAGTGTAAAATCAAAAAGTGTTAATGCAAAATTTGTAAAATCAAGAAGTATGAAATCAAAAAGTAGACTAATTTATCAAAAGTATTTGGGGAAATTTGCTCGATTTTATTCTTGAAATTATTTCGTCACGGATTTTTGATTACGTGCAAATTTAAGAAAAATCACCAATAAATTTTTGAAAAATCAAAAATTATGGAATCGAAATTTTGTAAAATCAAGTTTGAAAAAGTGTGAAATCAAAATTTATAAAATGAAAGTGTGAAAAAGTGTAAAATCAAGAAGTGTGGAATCAATATAGGTCAAATCAAAAACTTTGAAAAATCCTATACAATTAAAGCCTCTGTTGTGGAGTTTTAGAATGGGCACTGGAGAACTTAAAACGGGATCTTTCTCGCAGCGAAAAACTAAGAACTGAAGTGTACAGAAAGAAGGTTATAAAAATCACAAGAAACGTCAAATATTTCCAAACTGGAAATATATCTGTCGAAAACGTGGCAGATGATCTAATTAACACGAAGACATGTAAGCGGAAGAGCGCCAACTAGGAAATGTTCAACAAAAAAAAAAAGACAATGAGTTGGTGTGACTGGCTGTCACGTAAAACCAAAACAATTCGGCGTGTTGTTGTGGTGCGGCGTTTGAGGGCAGTAACCTCATGTTCTCAAGGCCAACACTGGCATGTACAATGCGCTCTGGCTGCGTACGCGTGCGTGCGCACTGCTCAGTCGGTAACAGTCAGCGTGCGCGCTCACTCGCATGCGCCAGAACACAGCCAACTACCACCGACACACGCACAGAAAACCAAAAACCACTTCCGCCCGCCCCCGTCTAAAAAAAGCGTGACGGCACCCACCACAACAACAACATCAGCAAACGGGCTCCGTCTCGTCTACAACACGATGACACACTCGGATAATATACCGCCACTTGAATTGGTCGATATAATTCTTACAGATACAGCGGGCAAATTGCTTACGAACGGAACAGACAATCGCTTCTTAATTCAACAAGCCCCGCCAGTAGCTTGCTTAGGAGGAATCGGCAACGGCCACAGCAAGCGCATATTGTCGTCGCCAACACAGATCATACGGACACCCCTCACTGTCTGACAGCAATGGACTCTGCCTGTTCGCTGCTATGTTGTGCGATCACCTACCCGACGTGCCGCAGTGTTGCCAGATATATATTATTTATATATATTACGACACAATTAATTCAAGAAAAATATCTCCAGTTGAGGAGAAAAATTGATACCGATAAAACAAAATATAAATTATTAAAAAAAAAATCATTACTTGCGCACTGAATAAAAGCAACCGTCTCAACTGTCACGAGTCAATATTGATTTGAAAAAAATATTTTTTCACTTTAAATAGACGATTGTTAATTTGTAATATGGAACGAACTTTAATTTCGAAATTGTTAAATAAAATGCTAATTATAATTACAGACACTGTCAAATTATTACTAAATACCGACACTGTCAATTAATTATTAAATACTGTGACTGCCAAATAATTATGTCACTGTCAAATAATTACTAAAGCTAATTGTGTTATTATAATTAATGCCGCTGTCAAATAATAACGAAATACTGTCACTGCCAAATAATTACTAAATACCGTGTGTCAATGTCAAATAATTACTAAATACCGTTACTGTCAAATAATTACTAAAGTTATTGTGTTATAATGAATGTCACTGTCAAATAATTGCTAAATACTGTCACTACCAAATAATTACTAATTGCTGTTAGTGTCAAATAATTAATTAATGTCGCTGTCAAATAATGACTAAATAGTGTCGCTGCCAAATAATGACTAATTGCTGTTAATGTCAATAATAAAATCGTTTTTTTTTCAACAATTTTCAAAAACAGTGGAATGTGAAAAGCGACAGTGCTTACGGTGTGTTAATTCGTTCGGAGTCGAGGTAATAATCCTATAAGCGGCATCGCTGCACTTGACAAGTGCGCGAGTTATGCCTGCTGCAGCTAGGCACTGACAGCACACGGTCGCTGCTAGGGTCAAAAGCACACAAACAAAATAATAACAAATGTGCGTGAGGACGGTCTTCTAATTCCCTTCACGTCGATCGCACAAATGCACACTAAAACACAACACAGCCGCTATAATCCAACGGATACGGCCCCACTGGTAATCCTCCGCCCGATTATCGGCGGCGGCGAAACGTATTATTCGAGAGACGGATATTTACGCACGGTATATGAACGGCACACACACACACAAACACGATTTTGTAGCGCGTGTGTTTGGACGTTTCGCAGAGCGTACGCGGTATCGACGGTGGTCTGGAACGTTCACGCCGCGGTCGTTTAGTCCGAATTTCGTTTCGGACGAAGCGCGAAAACGTTGAAAACGAGCTGAGCTAGCGGCGCTCACGGATCTCGTACGCCCTAACTGTTCAGCAACATGGCAACTGTCTGTTACTGGGCGCAGGTAGAAGCGAGACGACGCGACACACGAGCTGTCAAGGCGTATCATATGCGCTCGCTACTGAGTCTGCGCTCTCTATGGCGACATGCTAATCGTATATGAAATTTTGTATATGCAACTGATTATACACCGTATTTCAAAATTTTAATAAAAAAATAATTTGCTATTTAGAACATTGCTGGCAATTAAAATAAAAACATTTCAACGTTGTAATTTATTTGGGATCAAGCATTTAGCTGGCTAATCGTATTCGAAATTTTAATTATGCAACTAATCATATACGGTATTTCAAAATCAAAAATTAATTAATTTTAAAAAACTCGCTAATTTAAATATCACTGGGAATTTCAATAAAAACATTTCAACGTTATAATTCATTTATTATAATCATGCATTTAGCTGGCTAATCGTATTCAAAATTTTGCGTATGCAACTATTATACATCGTATTAAAAAAAAAAAAATTTTTCGCTAATTAAAATATCACGGGGACTTTGAATAAAACATTTCAACGTTATAATTCATTTATTATAATCGTGCATTTAGATGGCTAATCGTTTTGTGTATGCTACTATCATACATCAAATTAAAAAAATATATAATAATCTTCCAACAAACAATTATTCGCTAATTAAAATACGCTGGGAATTAAAATATAACATTTCAACGTTATAATATATAATCATGCCTTTAGCTGGCTAATCGTATTCAAATTTTGTGTATGCAACTATCATACGTCGTATTTAAAAAAAAAACAATTAATCTAACAAAAAGAATTATTCGCTAATTAAAATAAAACCAGTTCAACGTTACAATTCGTTTATAATCAGCATTTAGTATTCAAAAATTTGTGTATGCAACTAAGCATACGCCGTATTTAAAAAAAAAGTGAACTGCAGCGAATTAAATACTTCGCTAATTAAATTATCGCCAGGAATAAAAAATAAAAACATTTCAACGTTGTAATTCGTTTATTACAAAACTTAATTTATTTATAATTCAATATCCTTAAATATTTCATGGGAATGTTTCAACTAAAATGTTTTTATTTCACTGCGTTATTTGATTAGTAATAATGTATATATAACTCCAGGATGTACCGTCTAGATTAATTATTCTGAAAATCCAAAATTTCAATAATACAAAAAATACTTAAGACCATTAATTTCAACGCTCTCTGATTCTATGAATAAGTAGTAGTAAATATAGAATATC
This sequence comes from Leptodirus hochenwartii, assembly GCA_947310635.1. Classification (NCBI taxonomy): domain Eukaryota; kingdom Metazoa; phylum Arthropoda; class Insecta; order Coleoptera; family Leiodidae; genus Leptodirus; species Leptodirus hochenwartii. The sequence continues at coordinate 48,367,764 of OX371178.1, forward strand.
AAACGGAAATTTAAAATAATGAGATTTTTTTTTACAATATAAACCGTTATTTATGGTGCAAAGCACCATTTCGTTTATCGCGAATTTCTTTTTGCAAACCGATTTTTATAATATTCGAAGCACTTGCATGTATGAAATTACAAATCACTTTTATCGAACTATCACCAAACAAAACGTTTCGTTTTTCTTTTAAAGAAATATACACGGCGAATAATAAAACTAATTCCAAATTGGTTTTTCGGAATAAAATTTCTCGAAGTCGGATGCCACTTTCACATTCAGATTGCAGATCTCAATAACAAGAGCATCTGATTAACTGAAGATAGGACACGGTTCTAATCTAAAATCACCCGAGCATTTTTTAAATGTATTATTCTCAGCGAGGAATTGTTTTATTAATTCTATTCGAAGGGATTAAGGATGAAAGTAGCGAAACAAATAGTCGAGAAGCATATTTTAATACATTTTTTATTCTACAAATTAACAGTCAAATATTGTTGTGAAACACCTCACAAGTTTTCGGTTCACATTTCATTGTCAATATGAGATTTGTTACAAATATGAAACAATAAATTTCTACATTTATTAAGAGTGTGTAATAGATAATAAAGTATAGTCAAAATAACGTAAGTTTCTAAACAACATATTTTTCGCAGCATTTTTTTTTTTTTTGCATATGCAGCATTACCAACCGCACGCGGCCTTAACGCAAATACCAATAATCTAGTTATAAAATCTATTTCCACCGAAATTGCCGGCACTGTTCGAGCCGAACTGCTGATTGCCGGACATACCCGAACCAAATCCCGAATGCGGCGCCGCACCAAAGTGACCGGCCACATTGTTCGGATAAACATGGCCGGGGAACATGGCCGGGGAATTGTTCGGCATCGTACCGCCACTATTCGTCGCCGATGGAAACATGCCGCTGCTATTCCCGGGGAACCGGTTCGGATCTCGCGCGTTCATTTGCATCGGGCGATTCTTCTGTTGCATATCCATGGTCATTTGCAGTTGCTGCTGTAGATGGCGCTCCTGTTGCTGTTCGTTATAGTTGAACGTGTCCAGTCGACGGTTGGACGTCAACGTCATCGATCTGTCATTTATCGACTGATTCCAATTGGACAGGTCGACACGTCGTTTAAGTTCGGGCGACTTGAATGGTAGATCGTCTCTCCTCGGCGGCGGTTCGGTTACTTTCGTGGGCGTCGTTGTTTTGGCTGTGGCGGCGACCTGCGCTAATATCTGCGCGGGCGTTAAGCTGGCCAGGCTTCTGCTCTTGAGCAGGCCCTGTAGATTAGCACGCGCCGGCGTGAATGTGTCCTCCGTCCCATTGACCTGCGTACCAACGCACACAAACATCCTATCGTCATCGTACTGACAACCGACCGACACGAACTGTTTCTTCGCACGTGCGTTGCACTCGCGACACAAGTTAACCGGATCGGTTTGGCACATCTTCTGCAGTACCTCCTTCTTCGGTGCGGCGGCGATTATAATCGGACCATCCGTGGGCACGATCGATTTCAAATTGTTGCCCTCGCAAACGATCAACGCCCTTGGCGTGTCGCGCGATTGTTGATGAACGTCCTCCGGTTCGGGCGTGGGATCTCGCAGCGGTTCGGTGCCGTCCGGTAGGCCGAGATTGTGCAGTAACAGTTGCACACTGGTCCGGTACACCATGTCATCGTTAACGGGCGCTTTGGACGTGAACCGGAACCGGACGGCCGGACTGCGCTTGAGCGGTGATAGGAGTTTGTTGTTCGGTTGGTCTATATGCGGGCGCTGCTGCGCGAGGCGCTTGCGCATGAAAAACCGCCCGGTTACTTTACAGTCTTTACTCATCGCCTTTACAGCGTCTTGACAACGTGATATAACTGTAAGAGCGAATTGCGCAGATGAATTTCGGCCTCTCGCTTTTTTTTTATTAAACGAAGCGATTTATAGGAAATGGTAAATTAAGGGCGGCGGGCGAGTAATTTATAACTGTACGACACTACCTCTTCACAAATAATAATCATTAAATTAATCTACGAATATACAATACGTAACAAAAAATTATAAATTTAAAATACAATTAAATAAGGTGCAGAACCGAACACAATCACCAATAACAAATAAATATACGAGTAAAAAATATATACTCACCCTTAATTTTGTTGGCCAGATCAACGGGTCTATCAGAACCTATATTAAGACAAAATCACGTTTAGATGGGTCATTGATGAATATTGATCTGAGAGCACAAAGACGAATAGTTACCTGCCACTTTGCTGGTGATGCTTAAAAAGTCTGTTAGCGTTATCTGTTTATCGTTAAACAACTAAAACAAGAAAATTACGCATCAAATTATACGGTGTCGAGTATTTCAAATAAGGCGAGCGCTTAAAATATAGAACGTTTTTGATTCGTGAGAAACCGATGGTAAATACAGTAATTTTACTTGAATAAGTAAAATATGGCGATCTCGAAGGAATTTATATAACAATAACATGTGAGCGAATACGCTGTTATAAATGGATCTTGGTTGTAGAAAAGAAAAAAAAATCGAAGTGATAATAATAGCGATTTTAAATGATAATTATATTTTTCAACGTTTGATAGGCAAATCTTTTCTCTATTTGTGCCAATGTTTTCTGGTTAGTCTTTCGGCTATATTTTTGCAATTAATTCTATTTTTCGAAATCAATATATTCATCTTTTATATATACAGGGTGTAAGGCTGGATGGGAAATACATAGGCATTTTATGTGTTCATTTAAACCGGTTCATCTGATCATTTTACAGAAAAATATTAAAAATCATTTTACACACAATGTTTTCAACTAGAATGAGAATCTCTAATTCTTGCCAATTTGCCCAATTTGACTCACATTCGTATCTTCCACACTCCTGATTGCTAAAGCCTCATAACACCATTCGTTTTCCCCCCCCCCCCCACAAGTGCTACATTAATGCAAGAAGATATCTTATTTACGTTCCCCCGGTGAGCTTCATAACACCATTCGTTTTCCCCCCCACAGGTGCTACATTAATGCAAGAAGATATCTTATTTACGTTCCCCCGGTGGTTTAGTATTAATTTAGGCGAAGTTATTAGTCAATTTGGCCAAATATATCTCTAGCGAATTTCCAGAAATTTACAGTCTCTTTTTAATTGAAACAATAACCAGCGATGACAGAAACAGTTGCTAAAAATGGTCAAAATCAACGCTAATATTACTTCATCAATGGACAAGCTTTCTACGAATATGTTGACAACCACTAAAGTGTCGAGATGAATGTAAATGTTCGTCAGATTCCGTGTACGATTTCGGAAACATTCTCCATTTACAATTTCGCTGTAAAATGATCAGATGAGCCAACATCCGAACAAATTTAATTTAACTTGTAAAACGCCTATAGGTTTCCAATACACCCTGTATATATCCTAATATTATAAGAACATCGAGTTTTTATTAGGGCAATTACTTTATATCTAGAGAAGTCATTCTAAAATATTATAAACATAACCTGACCTGACCTGGCCTTATATATATTAGTAATATTTATGTAAACTTTACTAAATTGTAATTACTCATTTGAGACGAGATGTACATTTACGTGCAAAATAAATTCTATAAAACGGCGAAAGTGTACATCCCTACCTATCTCCCCGCTTAATTTATTGTATATTATAAGATGTACCAGTTCTTTCACAATACAACACACACCTGTGCAATGGACTCCTTATCTAACATCTGCTGTTGTTGTTGCTGATATTGTAACGACAGTTCGGGCACAGACTGCATCATCTGCGCAGATGCCTGTTGCATTACCTGCGCAGACGTCTGCTGGACAATCGTCCGTTCGGGCAACAACCGAAACGTCTGCTGGCCAATAGGTGGCATCATCTGCGGCGGCAGCACGTGCTGTTGCGTAGCGACGGCCACGGGCGCGATCGTCTCACCGATGAAGAAGCTCCGATCGTAGATGATCGGACTGGGCGCGATCTGCTGATGGAACTGTTGCGGCGCCGGCACGGGGGCGGGAACGGGTGCGATCGCCATCGGCAGCGCACGATACTGTTGAAACCCCGGCGGCGGCGGCGGCGGTTGGGTTCGATTGATTTTCTCGCGGATCTCTTCCAGGAACGTGCGACGCTCGTTCGACGGATTGCTGGACTGTTGCCGGCTGAGCTTCTCGTTCAGTTCCTCCAGGAACGTGGGCGCTTTCTTGCGCTGCTGTTGGCTGGGCGACGTGCTACGTTCGCGCCGATCCCTACCGCTACCGCCCTGGGCCAGCTCGAGCTCGCGCGACATACGACGGTCGCGATCGCGCGCTTTGTAGTCGCGCTCGCGCCGTTCTCTGTTTGAGTTGGGCGCAGTGTTTACGGTCACTTTTTGGAAATATCTCAAACGCGTTTTTCTATTTGTGTGTGTTTTACGTTTTGTGTGCTAGTGTTGTATTTACTGTATAATATTAAACGCGGCTCTAAATTTTTTTTTAAGAATTTTCAACGGTAATTCTCAGTTTTGAAGCCCTTTAAGTAGAAAATAGAAGTTAAATAACACAAACGGGTTTGTGTGTGTGTGTGTTTATGCTTTGTTGCCGAATATTTACCATATAAATTAGGCGCGGCTCTAAAAATTTTTTTTAAAGAATTTTCAACGGTAGTTTTAAAATAGAACGTAGAAGTTAAACATCTCAAACAGGTTTTGTGTGTGTGTGTTTTACGTTTTGTTGCGGAATATTTACAATATAAAATTGGGCGCGACTCTAAAAAAATTTTTTTTTTTGTAAAAATCTTCAATGATACCTATTTCCCATTTTTAAGACCCTTTTGGTGGAAGTTAAATATTGAGATTTGTCAAAAGTTAACAATTAGCACACGGACACCATTTACAGAGTATTTCATAAATCATGTCGAAAAATAATATTTTCTGCGAGAAAATGTTTTTTGTTTTTGTTTTCATTTTTCGACGGAAGTTACGAAACAAATTTTAAAAACAATTGTACAAATATGATGCAATTAACATATCTATGATTGTTAATGTAAAATTATTTACAAACGTTGCTTACAATACTACAAAATATCCTAACCTAAAATAGAACACAGTTTCAACGTTAAAAGCAATAAATAACTATTGTTAGGCACATTTTCAATATATACGTTTGAATATATTGGAAAATAACTTACCGAGGTAGAATTAAAATTAAAATAAATGCAAAAATGTATGAAATTGACAGATATGACTGACAGTTTAAATAAAAGCCAACAAAGCCAGTTATATTTACAAAACTAGCATGGTAGGGTTGTTTTTAATAAATAAATAAACGCATTTTTCAGAGAAATGCTGTTTACTTCGATTAGCTAATTGTTGATTATAACGACTTTTTACTAACCTATAAGCTTTGACACTGACAGATCGATGTTCTAATGTCAAAGTCACGGGCACTCGTATTATTTGCCGTAATTATTGTAGGTCCACGTTTCGTCAATTTTCTTGAAAACTACTCAAGTTATAGAACCGAAATAAACTGTTCTATATTCCAAATAAAATTCCTGCAAACTTTTATATTTACTATATCGCTGTAGTGATTCGGTAACCTTTTAAATGGCCACATCAAATCTTAACACCTGATTTCCTACACCCGAAAAAATATCCTTTTTTTCTCGCTTTAACACAAGCGCATTCAGATTTTCTAGTATTGAAAATAAAATAAAAAAATACTTTCCAAATTATATTTGTTTGTTGTCCAAGATCAACTTTAAAAAGAATGAAAATATTTCTTTTTTTTCTGTATAGCAATCTGTATTGCGCTTAAAACCAAAATTCTCGAAACGTGTGTAAACAAACAAAATTTTTAAATATCATTTCTATAAACAAATTACGCAATTTATTTTTCGAACATCATAATGTCCAAAAGATAAATGTTTGCCATTTATATTTTAATAATTAAGAGTTACTTTTAATAATATTTTTTAAAGTAATTTATCATCAAGCCTAAATTAGGAAAAAAATTTACAGCTCATTCAAACAATTTAGTACAACTAAATAATAAAATAATCAATTTTTAATTTTTAATTTTCTTGAAAACTACTCAAGTTAGAGAACCGAAATAAACTGTTGTAGATTCCCAATAAAATCCCCGCCAATTTTTATATTTACTATTTCGCTATAAAGTGATAAGGGAATTTTTTAAACGGCCACATCAACGATTTTCTACACCCGATATAAAAATATACAACGACTAACTAACGCGCCACATACCTTTTCGGGGGCGATCTGCTCCTTTCCCTTTTACCGCCGCCTCCATTACCTAGCACACACTTTCCCCTACCACCAGCACTAATTGTGCCGCTGGCATAACCCTTCATAGTTGGCGATGGACTTCTTTTATACGCCCGATACTTCTCGTAGCTCCTACTTCGACTTCTACTAACACGGCTACCGACACGTCGGGGAATCCGCTCACCCTTACCCATACCCCCACCGCTCGGTACACTACCATCGTTCGCCGCCAGACACCGCACCATTTCCTCTGCAATGGTTAACGTCCGCCTGCTCGACGATCCCGAATGCTCTCGATCACTTAATGGTGGCCTCCGTTCGGGTGAACGTTGCTGTTCGTATTCACCGATGGTGACGTTGTAACGGCCGCGCCGCTCGAGCAGGTTCGACTTGTTCGCGATGTTTCGTATCTGTCGGTCGGGCGAGGGGGATAGTGATAGGCGCTCTGCGCATGTGTTGTGCTGCGATTTGTCTTTGGCACGTTTGGATGAATGGGCGGATTTGGTTGGGTCGCCGTGACGGCGTTTGGTGGACGATTGTTGGTGGTTGAGGGGCCGATCGTGACTATTCGATCGATTCGAGCGAGCCCTGCGAATAGATGATCGGTTACGTGAAGAGGTTGCGTGATAATATTGCGAAAATTAGAACAGGAAAAATTAGGAACGAGAAAATATATAGCGAAAAGAAAAACAGACGAAAGATGAGGGTCAATAAATAGATTTTAATTACTTAGAAGGTGGAATTATGACAAAATAATCAAATTGATGGTTGCGAAAATTAGAAGAAAAAAAAAGTAAGAAAGTAAGAATAGAGAATTCTGTCTATTTATGGTTAAATCGGCCCAGTTTATAGAGTGTTCGATTTCGGTTTCTAAAGTGAATTTAAGATTTGATTAAAAAATGAGGGCATCTAGTTGTTTTTCAAATTCATTTTATTTATAATTATTGAATTTTATGTTGATTTCAACGTAGTTTTGTTGTAAATTATAAAAGATTGTATGCGCAAAAAATCTACTTTTCGATTGATTTGAATTCAATATATCGTCAGCGATGTGACAATACCACCTATCTGCTTTGCACTTGTAATGAGTTCGGAGATGTTCTGAACATGCCCAATAAACTTAAGAATCTGTTTGACATAATCTGTCATTTTTCGAATTTTTGAGGATAGGAGGTATTGCCACATCGCTGACGATATTATATAACTTCCCATGTGACTGATGTGACAATATCTCCCATCTTCTTTGAACTGTTATCGAGTCCGGTGATGTTCTGAACATGCGCAATAAACCTAAAAATCAGTTTGACATAATGCAGTGCCATTAAAACAAGCTGAAATGTCATCCACACAACGGTACCGATTTATAATCAAAAACATAAACTATGCGCAACCAACGTTCGCTCTCACCTGTCTTTCCTATCGCCTCCTCTTAATTTACACCGCAAATCGCCGATTTTTCGACTGTCATCCTGTTCCTTGTGCAAATCCACGTCCATCTCTGTGCCCGGTGGCACCAAACCCGTCTCCACCAATCGCAACTTTTGGTCCAGATACTTGGCGTTGATCTCCTTGGAGAGCCTCTCCTTGTTGCGCTGTATGTCTCTGCGCGTTTTGTCCGGATCGCGACGAATGGCCGCCGAATGGTCGGAGATGCGCGAGTGCCTACGCTGATCGCCGATCGACTTGACGTCGTTCGAAGCTACTTTAACCTCTTTTCCGTCGTTAACATCTTTAGGCTCTGCGGAAATGTCCTTATCCGCCTCTTTTCTAGTTTCTTTATGGTCATTAAACTCGTTCGTATTAATATTAACGGACAGTTCCTTTATTTTCTCTTTCGTCAGGGATTTTAAGTCACATTCTATAATAACTTTGCACTCACTGTTTAGTTTAATGTCTTTTAGGTCTAATTTTGGGTTTTTCACGTCACTGTCGGTGGATGCGCTTGATGATGCGTCCGGATCTTCCGAGGAATTATCCGTATTTTCAATAGATCGCAAATTTGATTGGATTGGTTTCGAATTATCGCTTGTGCTTTTACAAATATTCGTCGGGTTTTCCCTCGTGCATGTATTTTCTAAATTATTGGCTCTATTTGAGTACGTCGCCGATACTTTTTGTCCATTATCCTCAGTTGTAGCATTCGTTTCGTTTCGTTCATCGAAATTTTTAATATCGGATTTATCAATCACCTGAGAAAATCGTTTTTTATTTTATTTTTATTTATTTTATAGAATAGTAACAATGCCGAAGAAAATAGGAGCTAATTTGTGTGAGAACTATAGGACCATTAGCCTACTATCACATGCATCGAAGATATTGTTAAAGATTATTTATAGGAGATTAGAAAATAAAGTAGAGGAAAGGCTAGGAGAAGATCAGTTTGGTTTTAGGAAAAACAGAGGGACGAGAGGCGATTCTAGCACTAAGAACGGTAGTAGAAAAAAGAAAGAGGGTAGGAAAGGTAACTTGCATAGCTTTTGTAGACTTAGAAAAGGCATTTTACAATGTAGATTGGGACATAATGTTTAGAATTTTAAAAGAAACGGGTATAGATTATAAGGATAGGAGAATAATTTTTAATTTATATAAACACCAAACTGCCTTAGTTAGAATTGAGGGGGAAGAAGAGGTAGCAAAAATAGGGAAGGGAGTTCGGCAGGGATGTACACTTTCACCGTTATTATTTAATCTATATATAGAAGATGCAATAAACAAAGTAAAAGAAGAGTATAGTGTAGGTGTGAATGTACAGGGAGAGAAAATATATATGCTGAGATTCGCCGACGATATAGCTATATTGGAAGAAAGCGAAAAGAATTTAGAAAGGGTATTGAATGGTATGCAGGCAGTATTGACTAGGGATTTTAACATGAAAATAAATATAGGTAAAACTAAAGTGATGAGGTGTGACAAAAAGGAATGCAGTAGAAAAATGAGGATCACAATAGGAGATAATAGAATCGAAGAAGTGTCAGATTTTTGTTATTTAGGCAGTAGAATCACAAAAGATAATCGAAGCAAGGTAGATATAAAGTGTAGGATAGCACAGGGTAGGAAGGCATTCGTAGAAAAAGAACAGATTTTAAGATCAAATATTGACTTGGGTATTAGAAAAAGATTACTGAAGGTATATGTTTGGAGTGTAGCACTGTACGGGTGTGAGGCGTGGACTATAGGAAAGGAAGAGAAGCGTAGATTAGAAGCACTTGAAATGTGGTGTTATAGGAGGATGATGAGGATTGGTTGGGAAGATAAAGTAACAAATGAAGCTGTACTAGAGTTAGTAGGGGAGAAGAGAAGTATCTGGAGAGTGTTACAGCGTAGGAGAGACAGATTAGTAGGGCATATTCTTAGGCATGGGGGGATTATGCAATTGATCATAGAAGGTAGAGTGGAGGGAAAGAGAGGGGTAGGTAGGCCTAGATTGGAGTATGTGAGTCAGATAGTTGAAGACGTTGAGATGAATAGCTATAGGGAGATGAAGGGATTAGCTCAGGATAGATCGGCATGGCGTGCTGTTTCCAACCAATCTTTAGGATTGCGGACTCTTTAACTAACTAATAAACTGGATGACTGTAAAGGGATGTCGTAGGCCCCTTACGTCAATTTATTGGCATTAATTTGATTGTTGCAAATATATGTCAAAAATAGATAGGTTATTCGACAATGAACGCTGACATATCGACATTAATGACATTTTATGTCGCCGATTATTGACAAATTAAGTAAAAGCAGACAATTTTCAACAAATAACTTTAACCGAACGCTTTAAAATAAAACAATCTGACAATAAACACATAAAGAAATCGTTTTAATTTTTCGCAATACCTTCTCGCTTTCCACTTTCTGAACCGCAGCAACATCCGAAGGAGCTTTCTCCACGTCTTCCTCTTCTTTAGCTTTAGCATCATCTTGATTGGGGCCAATATTGAGTCCATCTTCCCACGCATCAACGACATCCAAACCGGCCATAAAGTCGTTATTAGAGAAATCGTCGAAGAAGTCGTCGGGAACATCCTCTTCGGCATCGTCGCCTTTAGTCAACTTGCCCGATGATGACTTCCCTTCGGCCGGTTTGTCTTCGGCGGCGGCGGACATTGCGCTTGAATAGAAACGCAGCAATTAGTTTCAGCAATACCGGCTTGTTTGTTTGATCGATCAGCGAGATTAACAACAATTATAACTCGAAACAATCTATCCCATGAGTATTATGAATGTATTCACGATTAGGAGTAAACTAGCTGGTGCAATACGTATAATTCGATATTCGGATTCGATGTTCGATTATTTTTTTTAAACAACATCAGCTCAAGATTAAATTATTAATTATGAGATAGTTAAGCACCTCAATATACCTTATAAATGAAATATTATAAACAATGGATTATTTTAATAAATAGAATACTCTAGTTTATTACTAACGATTTTCATAATGCCTTTGAAAAACTCTTTATACATTTTTCAATAAATATAAAACTAAAACTAATTTTCTTAATAAATTTGTGTTCTATAAAAGGGCATTCATATAGGAATGGAATAAATAGTAAGCATATTTATTATTTCATTGCGTATTAATGAAAATATGGCAACTACGGCAAGACGCGCCTGTGCTGTCATTCATTGAATGTCAAATTGAACGACGGGGGTGGCCAAAGTAAGCGATTACAAACGCGACATAAAAATATATTCATTCAAGATAAATATTTTATACAAAGTTTATCAATAAAATCAAATTCATCATAAAATACATACAATACTGCGTATTGTAACAGAAAATAGTAAAATATTCCAATGAATAAATTGTATATGCAGCGTGTATGAATAAATGTATCCATGTATTTTTGATCTAAACAGACCTAACCTAAACATATATAACAGACAAATTTTCATACCAACCGCATGTACATTAACGCTCATTACAAATCCAATTGGATCCGTAAACTTTAAAAAAAAATCTCACAAATAAATCCCTTTATTCCTTCTCCTCAACCGTTTCGCTTACTATCTGCTCGCGACCAATTAACGACGCGATATATCGCATATAAAAACTTTTCACAAACTTCGCAAACAATTTCCCAAAGTCTCTATGGGCGGCCATATTCACCGCGCGGTTGGTCAAACTGACCTTAACACACTTCTCCCCCTCCGCGTCCTCGGCCAGCGCCACCTTCACCTTTAGCAGTGGACTCTTCGTTTTCAGACTTTTACAAATCGTATTGGCTATGTACTGTGACAGGCGTACCTCCGCATCGAAAACACCCTCACCGGCAATCTTCGTCTGATCTTTGGCGATAATCGACCGGCACGTCCACACGTCCACGCACGACTCGCAATTGAACACGGCACTCAGATCGGGGTGATTGTTCCTCTTCTGCAGCTTCATCGGGGGCGAGCTGCATGTGGCCGTTTCGACGACGGTGTCGAACAGGTAGATTTGCATGAGCACGCGGGTGATAAAGTCTTTAATAAAGTCGTGGAAGAGTTGTCGGTGGTCGTTAGGAGGAGTGGCGTTGTTTTTGTTGAGGTGTGTTTGGAGCTTATGGGTTTCCATTAGAACGAATTGGCATGTGTCGTCTTGCGTGTACCAGGAACTGTAAAAAATCGGGTATAAAAGTGCGAGATTGTCGGGATTTAGTTTGGACACGCCCTCGGCGCACATTTCCACGAAGTCGTCGAGGTCTTGCGCGCGCACCGCTCGGGTAATGTTCCTGCACAGCTCGAACACGTCCTGAACACATATCGGCGTTGTTGGTGTGAAACAATCAGTAGCTAACCTAATTTTATACGGATTATATTCCGATGGCAGATCGACGGGTTTTTGGAACAGCGCCCGATCGACCGCCTTACCAACGTACGGACAAATCACCACGTCGCCGTAATTCAACTGCGCGTAGAACTGAAAGAATTCGAACAGCAGCTGGGCGACGCTCAAGCGGTCCAGGGCGTCGGAGAGCGCGAAATCGGCGAACTCGGAGCCGGCGTCCCAGCCATCTTGGAAATTAGGCGTGTGTTTCCGTTGCAATTGGTAGATTTGCGGCAGGTTATACGGTGGCTGCATGAAGCGGAAAAGGAAGAGTGTGGCTATCGCGTAATTGGAGAACTTGCCGACGCCCGCGAGGCTGTGCACTTTCGTCCAGTATTTGATGATGAGCAGGGCGACGCGCAGCCGTCCGTTGTAGCTCAAGTATTTCTTGATAAGGTAGCTGTTGCACACGCCCAGCATGTTCTTGAAGTTGATGTCGCACGCGATCCCAGTGCGCACGTGCACGCATTTCACGATGGGAGTGTTCGCGTGCGGTATACTCAGCACTTTCGCGAATAGCTGCGAGTTGGACAGAAATGGGGGGATTATCTGAAAAGAACAATAAAAATGTAAAATTTGTCTTAGTACAAAAACACGCGTAACAAACACATATATCGTCAGAAGTTGAAGTGAAACAGTTCCATTTATTACCAAAAGGTGGCGAAACAAATAAATCAATATACATAGATTTTGTTTATGTATATTTACGGTTATAATATAGATAGAATCCCCAAAATCTGTCATTATCTAATGTGAACTTTTATTAATATGTTAAAAATATTATATCCGCCAATATAAAAATTTTATATTTCGCTATTTATCACGTTTCTTCAATTTCTTTCTAGACTTAGCTGACACCTCGAATTTTTTCATTTGAAAATCGTCCATAATTTTTTTCACTTCCGATGTTATAGAAAATAATTATTTCAATATCATTAGCTTTTTTAAGCACCGAATAATTTTTAAAAAAACCAAATCATTACACACAATCTCACCTTGACCAATCGCCTGGACAGAGCGTCCCCAGTCATTTTGCCGCACAAGCGATCCCTCGGATCCACGTACACGTACGCATCCACGTCACTGACGCTGAAATCCAGACCGGTCACAGTCGACCCGAACGGATACACGACGCACTGCATATAGTGCCCCAGCACACCCTTCAGGTCCATACACAGGGCGGCGTAATAGACGCCCCGTGACGTCGGCTGTAGGTAACGCTGCATAGCCACAATCTCACCGACTACGTCCGTCTGCGTACGGAGCAGTTGCACCACATCGTACGGGTCGACGTGGGGCGGGTCCTCGTTCACATCTGAAATAATAATTTTTGATGAGAAAAAGTTCAAAGGAAAAAAAATTCATTTATAAATAGTAATAATAATAATATAACACAATATATTAATGAATTTGTGGGAACAATGTGCATGCGCAGTGTTTTTTTTTCCCCCCCTAAAACTTATTTTATAATTACAAATAGCCAATTCTTTGACATTAATAACAAGATATAAAAATAGGAAGAACAACAGGATTGCCTACAATTTTTAAATAAACGTACTTGGACACCTATATTTTTAATATTTACAAATAGCTAATTATTTGATATTAATGACAAGATATAAAAAATAAGAAAAACAAGAGATTTTCCAATTGTTTTTAAATAACCGTACTTGGACACCGATATTTTTTAATTTACAGATAGCCAATTCTTTGACATTAATGACAAGATACAAAAAATTGAAAGAAAAAATCAAGCCAATAATTTTTATATTATTTTTAAATAAACGTACTTGGACGTAGTCCTATTTTTAATATGTACAAATAGCCAATTATTTGACATTAAGACAAGATATAAAAAATAGGAAAAACAACAGGACTGCCAATAATTTTTAAATAAACGTACTTGGACAGCCCTATTTCTAATATGTAGAAATAGCTAATTATTTGAGATTAATGACAAGAAAAAAACAAGCCAATAATTTGTTTGAACGTACACGGACAGCCCTATTTTTAATATTTACAAATAGCAAATGTTTAACATTATTGACAAAATATAAGAACAAAACAAGAGAATTGCCAATAATTTTTAAATAACCGTACTTGGACTATTTTTAAGATGGCAAATAGCAATTATTTGACATTAGTTAGTTAAAGAGTCCGCAATCCTAAAGATTGGTTGGAAACAGCACGCCATGCCGATCTATCCTGAGCTAATCCCTTCATCTGCTTATAGCTATTCATCTCAACGTCTTCAACTATCTGACTCACATACTCCAATCTAGGCCTACCTACCCCTCTCTTTCCCTCCACTCTACCTTCTATGATCAATTGCATAATCCCCCCATGCCTAAGAATATGCCCTACTAATCTGTCTCTCCTACGCTGTAACACTCTCCAAATACTTCTCTTCTCCCCTACTAACTCTAGTACAGCTTCATTTGTTACTTTATCTTCCCAACCAATCCTCATCATCCTCCTATAACACCACATTTCAAGTGCTTCTAATCTACGCTTCTCTTCCTTTCCTATAGTCCACGCCTCACACCCGTACAGTGCTACACTCCAAACATATACCTTCAGTAATCTTTTTCTAATACCCAAGTCAATATTTGATCTTAAAATCTGTTCTTTTTCTACGAATGCCTTCCTACCCTGTGCTATCCTACACTTTATATCTACCTTGCTTCGATTATCTTTTGTGATTCTACTGCCTAAATAACAAAAATCTGACACTTCTTCGATTCTATTATCTCCTATTGTGATCCTCATTTTTCTACTGCATTCCTTTTTGTCACACCTCATCACTTTAGTTTTACCTATATTTATTTTCATGTTAAAATCCCTAGTCAATACTGCCTGCATACCATTCAATACCCTTTCTAAATTCTTTTCGCTTTCTTCCAATATAGCTATATCGTCGGCGAATCTCAGCATATATATTTTCTCTCCCTGTACATTCACACCTACACTATACTCTTCTTTTACTTTGTTTATTGCATCTTCTATATATAGATTAAATAATAACGGTGAAAGTGTACATCCCTGCCGAACTCCCTTCCCTATTTTTGCTACCTCTTCTTCTCCCTCAATTCTAACTAAGGCAGTTTGAATTGAGGGGGAAGAATTTGAATAATTTGACATTAATGACAAGATATAAAAAATAGACAGAACAACAGGACAACCAACAATTTTCAAGTAAACGTACATGCTATTTCGGCTTTCAGTTTCCTGGGGCGGATGGTGATATTTCGCCCATTAAAATCCACTTTCTTAGCGGCAATCAAATCGGCAACGACCCGCGCTTCCTCGTACTCAATTATCCCGTGCGCATTATTGCCGAAGACCGTGAACGTAAATATCGCGCCGTACACGGCGAAGAACGATTTCAGCTCCTCGCGGGGTGCGTCCGTGGGCAGGTCTGCAAGAAATCTCATAAATACGCGCATATTGTTGCGGCGAAGCGCCACTTACCGGTGATGTATAGTTGGTGCGCCGTCCGGTACGCCGCATATTCACATTTGTGAGCGCTGATTTGGTGCGCTTTCGTCATCACGTGCTCTTCGTACGGTAACGTGTCCAGCCGTTGGCAAACGTGACAATACATACGCTGACGCCGATCACCGTCCATGTTTACCCTTTTCTACGTTTTAACCCGGTCGCGTTTAAATTGTTTCACTGTCTAATAATAATACACGCATCGTAATAGCGCTCGATTGCGATTAAATCTTATCTCGGTGTTTTTTTTACATCGAACTATCGGAACGCTAAGGATGTAAATTTGCCGACTCGGCAAGTTCATTTGTACTTTCCCACCAGGAAATATGATTGTCTCGTACGAATTAGATTTACCGAATTACACGCTAATTAAATTTAATTTAATAAAGTTTTTATTTACGAACGATTTTTCACATTATGTTGTTTATCATTTACACGCAAGTTTGTTTATCTAACAGTTGACAACATTAAACGTCAAAATATTTTATCAACTGATATGTGTACATTAGGTTGCATACCCACATGATATTGCTAGTACATATATATTTTTTATAGATATTACGATTTATTACGAGAATATAATGGCTGATAAAGCGCAAACACATGCACGTTTGTCTATTTAACAGATAAAAACCGTTAGAAGATGTCCATAACGTCAAAATTTTATATTTGTTATAGATGTAAGAACGTAAAATTGCATACCTATTGTGTAAATCATTTATATTCTTGGTACATTTATAAAATATATATAAATTATTTTGTAAATGTTATAATTTATTACAAGAATATAATGGCTGATAAACGTAATATAATAAGAATATAATAGCATAAACACATGCACGTTTGTCTATTGAACAGTTGAAAACCATTAGAAGACGTCCATAACGTCAAAATATTATATTTGTCATGTGATGTATGTACGTAAAGTTGCATACCTATTGTGTATATCATGTTGGTACATTTAAATTGTTTTGTATATATTGTAATATATTACAAAAAATAATGGCTGATAAAAGCGTAAAGTTTGTATTTAAAGAAAGCGGCGCTTGCTGTTGATATTAATACATTATTTAGCCGTAGCAAGTATCAGAATAAGAAGAAATACAGCGGAAATAAGCCGCGAGCGAAAGAGAATGCAGCGGCGAGGGCGGCTCAAACAGCAAAGGCGGAAAAAGAACTGTTAAAAAGGAAATTGGGCGATAATTGGAGCAGGTATAACGAGGACGCTGGCCCGTCGATAGATTCCGAATACTGCGATTCGACGAAGGATTATTCCCATTTATCTACGGCGCCGATACATAAAGCGGAATACTTCCAATTTAAGCGAGAACGAGACATTTTCCACGATACCGTAAAAACGAACAGTGATTTCGATAAATTGTTCAATGTGGATTTGAACTTAATTTCTACCGGCTTGGCGGCAATTCCTTTCTTTACAAGATGCGATTTAAGCGCAGACCTTTTCACTGTAAGTTTTTCAACGACTCCGTCATATGATTTCAACGCTCGTTTCTAACTTCAGAGCGAAGAACTTGACGCACATAACCAAATGGCAACTGATTATTTTGCGAAATATAATGAGTATGCGGCGCAAAATACAAAAGGCGTGCATTAACGAATTGGAAAAGGATTAATTTTAGTTTTTATGTATCAACGAAAATTGTGTTGATTTTGTAAATTAAAGCATAATTTATAAAAAAAAACATTTACGAAATATGCAAGTTATGAAACACTCTTGTATGCATATTACATTTTATATGACATATTTGTGGTCAATTTCTTTTGACACTGAACAAAATGATCGTTAGAAAAATCCATCCCGTAATTTGAAATCATTTTCATATTGAAGGAATTTTTATTTAACGGCGACGAATTGGAGTAATTAACATTTGCTTCGAAGAAATTTGATCTATTAATGTTTTGATTGTTAATATAATGTAATACGTATTAATTTATTCACTTTTATTTGGCTTGAAAATTTCAATAACTATTTTTCTCTTACAAAGTGAATGACTTGTAATTGGTATTCATTGGCAGTGGTAAACCAGTGGTACATTATAATGTGCACTGGTTCTGAAGAGTTGAATAGTATTCTTGGCAGCTTATAGTTTATTATTTTTTTAAAAGAAGTGAAATTATTATTTATAATCTTCATAAATATATTTGGCGAAAATTGTCGGGTATATATAAATTTTAACAAAAAAAAAAAAACGACTACAAAATATACAACGCTAGAAGGAACAATAGCGACACAAAAAAATGTCGATAACATTATTATAAGAAATGTCTTTAACATAAAACTTTTATGGCTTACCAACATCTTAATAAAAAATATACACCTCTGTTGAATAATATTTTTGGAAATTTATGTATGTACATTTTCGACGATTTTTTTAAGTCGTCGAAACAATTGCGTATTGCGTACTATTCTAAACATTCTTCTAGTCCGAAACTATATTAGAAAATTCTACAAATAAAATATAATATTTTAGAATTATTAAAAAATCAAATTTAACCAAAAAATAAACTGCGATCTTATAATAAAAAAGTATCAAAATTTTGCATTATTAAGTGAGTTCTTACACAAAACAAATTGCCCACCACATCAAATTTCAATTATCCTTACTTAATCTTAAATCAATTGTCTTGTTTCAATTAGCGTAGCTTAGTGAGCATTTGCCGAAGACCTCACCAAACCTTAGCTATTCAATTGTAATGAGCAAATCTTCCGCTTCCAACTTCATGCCCTGCTTGACCTCTACCGATTTGACAGTGCCAGCTACTGGACACTGCACCACTGTCTCCATCTTCATCGCGCTCAGAATAACCACCGGCGTCCCCTTATCGACTTTATCGCCCACCTTGACGCGCACGTCAATCACCTCGCCAGGCATCGGAGCGCCCAACTGTGCGTTGTTGCCCTTTTCCGCCTTCGGGTGAATGTGCATTTCCTTGCGCGCTTCATTATCTTTCACCAAAACCTAAATTATTATTTTTTGTAAATTCATCATGTTTCACAAAACTTAATTTTTATTTTTTTTTGTAAATTCATTATCTTTCACCAAAACCAAAATTGTATTTTTTTTTAAATTGATTATCTTTCACTAAAACCTATCTATTATTTTTTCTGTAATTTTCTGGTTACATTTTTTTTTTTTGTAAATTCATTATTTTCACCAAAACTAAATTTATTATTATTTTTTAAATATTTCGTTACATTTTTTTTTGTAAAATTTACTACTTGCCGATCTTAATGCACCGTTCAATTCGAAGAACACTTCTTTCTCGCCATTTTCGGTGAGGTCTTCGGCAACAGCTAGCGTCTTAATGCCCAGCGTTTTACCTTTTTCGATGGGCACCTCGAATTCCTCGCCGACTTTCGGCCCGACCAAAAAGATGCGCGTGTCCAGTTTATCGACAGGCCCGTACAAATCGTGGAACGCCAAATATTCTTTCGTTACGGCCGGATATAGGGCGGCGGACATTACATCGCGATCGTTAGCGTTCGGATAAACCGCCTGAACAAAAACACAAAAATATATATATTATTTATTGTATAAATTATCACCCACCAAATACCGTAACACGAATCATTTGATAACTAATTTGATATTAAATCATTGTCGTCAACATAAATATGCAGTTTTTAATTTTTTTAATTAAACGCTTAATAAATTTTCCTTTATGTAATGATAGCTATAAAATTGAACGAATTTAGATTCCGGGCCAATTTCATCTTGTCTATTTAATTTATTTAATAAACACTATTTTTAATTTAATTTTTGGTTGTTTTTTAAGTTTGACAAACCAATATTTATTGTTGTTACTTGTTAGTTTATTTTTACAATTTGTAAAAAAGGTTTATTGTAAGTAAATTTACAAGTTTATTTAGTTTCTATCTTGCGCTACTGAAGATGGGATGTATAGCCTTCGAAATGCGCATCTAGTTTTCAGTTACGCGGTATTTGTTGGGTGATATTCTATCTAATTATTTAACACCGTAGTGATAATTTAAAAATATATATTTTTACAAATTCATTGCGAAAAATAATGTCTATATATTCACCTTAAGTTCGGCTGACAATTTCTCAAAATCGAATGGTTTCAGGGTCGCGCCGGGTCGCCCTTCAATTCTCGGCATATTTTTCAACACTTTACTCCGGAAGGGCTCCGGGAATCCCCCGTACGGTTGACCGATGCTGCCCTGCAAAAATTCAATAACCGATTTCGGGAAGGACAACTCTTCCGCCCTCTCCTCGACGTCCTTGCGCGTTAATTTGTTCTGCACCATGAATTGCGCTAAATCGCCGACGACTTTACTGGAGGGCGTCACTTTGATGATGTCGCCCAAGAGTATGTTCGCTTCGGCGTACGCCTTCTTCACGTCCTCGAAGAAATCGCCCAGGCCGAGCGAGAACGCCTGGAATTGTAAGTTCGTGTATTGGCCACCTAAAAAAAAACGTACTTTTTTTCGTTTTTAATGTTATTTAAAAACTTATCACTACGGTGTTAAATAATAGTATAGAATATCACCCAAATGCCGTAACTTAAAGCATTAAGTAGCTAGATGCGCATTTCGAAGGCTATGAGTTACGGTATTTGGGTGATATTCTATACTATTATTTAATACCGTAGTGATAATTTTTAAAAAAGTTGATTATCAATTTTTTTTCTAAAATTTCTACAATGAAATTTCAATGAAAATTAATGAAAAATACTAGTTATCGAATTAGAAGCAAAAAAAATTATTGAAGTTCTAAAAAGAAGTTTTAAAAATGATTTTTTAGAAAAATGAAAAAAAAAACCAGTCAGGGTGATTAATTAGTTTTTTTCCATTACACATTTAAATTTTGAAAATTTTATACATCAATCAATGAAAAATACTTATTATCAAAAATAGAAGCAAACCAATTGATTGGAGTTCTAAAGGAAGTTTTTTAAATATTTTTTTAGACAATTTAAAATCACCCCGTTCATGGTCTCTAATAAAAAAACGGCGTTTGCAGAACTCAAATAGCTCCTTTCGTTTCTTAGAAATATGGCCAGGGAGTTTTAACGGAACACCCTGTATATGTATATATAAGAAATCTATTTTTAATCACCGACCCGGTATTTCGTTATTGTACACGTCAGCGTTGCCACTTTTCATGGTGGTGGTGCACTCGAACGGCGCATATAGTGTGCGCGTCTGTTCCCAATAGGCGGAATATTCCGAGACGACCGGCAACTCCATGCCCGTGTCCAGTGGTGTGCCCTGCAGCGACGCAACGATGGCGCCCATCGACGGCTGTGACGTCATGCCGGACATTGAGTCGATGGCAACGTCCACAATATCAGCGCCCGCCTCTGCGCAGGCTAACATGGCGGCGACACCAGCGCCGCTCGTGTCGTGCGTGTGCACGTGTATGGGAAGGTCCGGATATTTGTCGCGCAGAGCCGTCACCAGGAGCCTAAATGTGTGTGGTGCGCATTATGTTACGATACTTTTTTAAAGATAACAACAACAATTTTTAGGCCCAGTTTTTTCGAAGCGTATATTAGGTGCATTTAATCCCGCATGTAAATTTAATCATCCGCCGCTTGTTACTCATAATTTATGTTTATGTTTAGATGAATATACGAATAAAAACCAGACCTTATTATTAGCGTCTATTGTTTATTTACCTGGCCGCGGCCGGTTTGAGTAAACCGGCCATGTCCTTGATGCACAGCACATGCGTGCCAGCCTTGACCAGCGCATCCGCCAACGTCATATAGTACTTCAAATCGTACTTGGTCTTGTTCGGGTTACTGACGTCGCCCGAATATGAGATGGCCGCCTCGACGATGCCGCCCGCCTTACCGGCCGCCTCCATGCCCAACAACAGATTTGGCAGGTAATTGAGCGAGTCGAACACGCGGAATATGTCCATGCCGACCTGTGCGGACAGTTCACAGAATTTGTCGACGACGTTGTCGGGGTAGTTCGTGTAGCCGACGGCGTTTGCGCCGCGCAACAACATTTGGAAAGGGATGTTGGGAATGCGCTTGCGCATCTCCTCCAAACGCTCCCAGGGGCACTCGTGCAGGAAGCGCAGGGCCACGTCGAACGTGGCTCCGCCCCAATTCTCTAACGAGTACAGGTTGCTGCGATTGAACAAGAGAATCGTTTTGTTGGTAAAATTTGAATCCAAATGTAAAAAAAAAAGGGTGGGGCATCAAAAACGAATCAACAACGAAAATGGACAATGAGAAGGGTATACATGTTTATTTTTACGAAAAGAGAGGAAAAAATGGAACAAAGAATTTGAAAAAGTCGAAAAAATCTGATTTTTTTTTATTGTCACTAGATGTCACTATATACTAATAATATAAAATAATTTATAGTAAAAAAAAAGCGTGGAGCATCAAAAATCAACAAAAAAAAATGGACAATGAGAAGGGTATACATTTTAATGTAAAAATTTACCATTGAAAAAAAAAGGGAAAAATTTGAACAAAGAATTTGAAAAAGTCGAAAAAAAATCTGAATATCACGTGAGTTCAAAATCACCTAACAAGATGTCACCCCCAAGAATTGAAGTTAAAAACGAAACAGCTGTTTTTTAAAAATTTAACTCACCTCATTTTGTGCGACACGAATGGCGAAACGAGCAGCAAATCGTGCGTGCGCACGCGTGTGGCTAGTAGAGACTGATGCGCATCTCGGAATGTCGTGTCCATCAGCAGTAGACCTTTGTGGTTTCGTACGGCTTTCGCGAAAGCGTCCGGACCTTTCTCTTTGTAAATTTCGCGAAAGCCCTTTGGCGGAGCAACAGCTAAGAATGTAAACATTGCAAGCAAATGTGAATGAATTGATATATATATTTTTTTAATAATAAAATTTGCATTAGTGCAAGTTAGTTATAATAATCTGCAATATAAATAGAATTAATTGGGTGGTTATATTTTATTGTAGGATTGGAAGTTAAATAGTAAATCCTCCCAGTTTTTTTGGAAATATATGTTAATTGTATTTTAATTTTGCAGTCGCAAAAACTAGTCAGTTTCGATATAATTACAATATCATCGTCTGGAAGAAAAGAAAATTCTATTATATAATAAAGTTATATTTATTGTAACAAAAAAAAAAATTTTTTTTTAAATGGAAAATCGCGTTTCGTTCATAAATTTTTTTAACCAAATATATTATATTTACAGTGCCTACCATCTATCAATTACCAAATTTACTAAATTACAATTGTTATATAGAAATATATACATCTTAAGTTGTACTGCACGAACTTTTAAAATAATTCTTTGTCTTCACCAAATATAATAATACAAAATATTTTTTTACTTTTTATATTGTGGCGACATCTACCTTCCAAAATCACAAACCACATATCAATTGACATTGTAGAAATACTAGACACTCTACCGAACCCATGTTTTGACGCTATTCAAATTTATAGCAATTTTTATATTTTCTAATATTGTTATTTCATGTATTTTTTTTGTTTGTTTTTTCCCAAATGATGATATTGTAATTATATCGAAACTAATCGCAAAATTACAATATAATTAAGATATATTTCCAAGAAAACTGCGAGGTTTACTATTTAACTTACAATCCTACAATAAAATATAATTGTGCGAATGTTAATAAATGAAAATAATGCAAGCTAATAAATATTTTTTCGCAAATTTTACGATGGCCTAAAAATATATGTAAATTACAAAAAAAAATTAAGTGAAAAATGGCAATTTTTAAGCGTATTTGAAGCATTTAAAGCGTATTTCTAAATAGTAAAAAGTATATAAAAAATAAATTACTTGTGTTTTCTTCGCCGCCGGCTGAAAGATAGGCTGTAAAAGGAACAAACAAAGCACGCCAATTAAAATAAACTATTTTTTTAACCGAAAATAAAATACCAATTAAGTGTGTGTGCAAAATGTATTTTTATTTATTTAATAATATAGAAATCGCTAAGAAATGAATTCTTAAAGTGTATTTAATACAGGAGCTTAAAAAAATAAATTCATAAATACCTGTTTCTTTTTCTTTTTAAATCACTAAAAAATAGTAAATTAACTTTTTTTTGCTAAAATAGTTAAATACTACATAAAGAGAATTTTAAAAGAAATAAGTGTATAAATAGAAAAGCACTACTTTTTTAAAAAATAAAAACTCCACCAAAAAAAAATTGTTATCACAAATTTTCTAATTACCACCAAATAGTTAGTACTGTTTTTTTTTACTAAAAATAAAAATTAAGAAAATAAATACACCCCGAAAAAAGTGCAAAACAAATTAGAATTATAATAAGATTTTGTTTTAGCGAAAGCAGCTAATTCAAAAATTTTATCACCATTAGATATTGGAAAATAAAAAGACGAATTTAATATATTTTTTAAAGTTTACCTCGAAACGGCAATAAAAAAAAAACCTAATTTTCAATTCAACCTACCATTATCACCTGCGAATGAAATCATTAAAAAAAAGAAGAAATTTCGATTTTTTTTTATTAAAATATTGACGAAACAAAAAATGGATGAAGAATTTTTTTTTCAAAAACATTTAATGAAAAAAATATTTTTCTTAATTTTTAATGATTTTTTTCTTTCTAAAATATTAAAAAAAAAAAATCCCTAAAATATTGATGAAAAAAAAATTTGCTTAAATAATAAAAAAAAAAGATAAAATAATAAATTATTATTATTAATATAAGATTTTGTTTTAGCAAAAGCAGCTAAATACAAATAATTTAATCACCATTGGAAAATAAAATATGACAAAATTTTTTCTTAATTTTTATGAACTTTTATCCCTTAACTAATGATGAAATTTTTTATTCTTTCTTAAAATATTGATGAAAAAAATTTTTTTTCCATAAATATCGAAATTTAAAAAAAAAATGAGAACTCAATATTTTAATTTTGAATTTTTTTTTTTTTAATTGAAAAATTATATTTATTTTAAAATACTTCTAAAATATTTTTTCTGGAAATATTGATGAAAAATATATATTTTTTTCTAAAATATTGATAATGTTAAAGATTGATAAAGATAAAGATTAATATAAATTAATATAAAAATATTATTGTTATCATTAAATAATAATAATAATAAGATTTTGTTTTAGCAAAAGCAGCTAAAATTTTACTTGAAATTTTCAAATCTACTTACCTTCGGACACCACTGGCGCATGCTGCTTAACATCGGCCGGTTTCAGGGCGGTACCGAGGGGCGTTTGCGGCCCATTCACCAGCACCTGCCCCAGATAGTTGAGCAATTTTTGGGCGCGATTCATCGTGCGTGGGAACTTGAATAGTTGCGGATTCTCGTCGATAAAGTACGTGTCGACGGCACCGTTCAGGAATTTCTGGTTCTCCAGCACGTTCAGCAGGAACGGTATGTTCGTCTTGACGCCGCGCACACGAAACTCGCGCAGCGCCCGATTCATTTTCGCGCAGGACGATTGTAGATCGCGAGAATGCGAAATAACCTAAAAAATGTTGTGATTGTATGTCATAGACGATTTTGGGATAATATTTTTTTTTACGATAATAATTGTTGCGGTAATTTTTAAAACAAAAATTATTATGTATTTTTTAATTAAAAAATTGTAAAATCATCGGAGAAATATATATTTTTAAATAACTTGAATTATTGATATAATTTATTTTTGATTAAAGATAGTAAAATCATCAGAAAATAATGAACGATAATAATTGTAGCAGTAATTTTTAAAACAATATATATTTTTTTAATTAAAGAATATTAGAGAAATATATTTTTTAATAATAATTATTATTATAGGCAGGTGGCATAACATTTGACGAAATGTATTTTTTTTAAGTATCAAGTAGGTTATAAATGAATGTCTAATATCAATAGAGCCCTTATGTCATATCAACAATTCAACGTTGCCAAATCGGATCTAAATACTGATATTTAAAGAAATATATTAAAAAAAATACTTTTTTATAATTTCTCGCGCTTTTTTTTCGTTTCACCATGGATTTGCGGACTGAATATTCCGAAAAGTGTCGACAACAATGTCAAAAAATTGCACATTTTCGCCATTTGATTAATTTTTACAACAACAAAAGTGTTACCTTGCAAAGAAGTGAGTCATAATACGGCGATATAATTGCGCCGGCGAATGCGGAGGCGCCATCTAGACGAATGCCCATTCCCTCGCCCGATCTGAATGCCTCGATACGGCCGGTATCCGGTTGGAAACCCTTCGCTGGGTCTTCGGTTGTTACGCGACATTGTAAGGCGAAGCCCTACAATGTATAAAAATATATATATATTAAATATTTTTAACTTAAATTTGCCCTTTATACCAGCCTATGAACTACCTAGGGTCAAAATACTATCATAAAAAAATGTGTAGCCAATTGCAACATTTTCATTTATGTATATATAATAATAAATTTGTTTGGAATTAAAAATAAATCAAATCGAAAATTACAAAACACTTTTAACGCAAAAAATATTTATAAAAAGCATGCTTTAAATAATACAAATTTATAATTGACTTGCAAAAATACAGATGGAGTCACGATGCAATTGTTATTATTATTGCTGAAACGCTGCGTTGCAATTTATCAGAAATTAACAAATTCTTATAAACGAATATTATTTTTTTATAGCATTTAAAATGTATTTAAAAAAATGATCAATCATCGTTTTCTTAAATGTAAAGTAAATTGTATTAGAACTTACGCTAATATGAATATCTTTTTGTTCTAAACCCAATTCTGGAAGTGTCATTCCTTCAGCGATGCGAATTTGTGATTGGACCAAGTCAATTCCGGTGATTTCCTCTGTCACGGTGTGCTCCACCTGTAATCTGGAAGGAAAATTACAAAGAAATAATAACATTTTTCACTTTCGAAAAAGTGACAATTCTAACCTAGCGTTCACTTCGATAAAGTAGAAATTTCCTTTTTCGTCGCAAAGAAACTCAACCGTTCCGGCATTTTCATATCCGACATGTTGCGCTAATTTGACAGCGCACTCTGTCATTTGCTCTCTGATTTTTTGGTCTAAATGTGGAGCCGGGGCCATTTCTACCACCTGCGAATTAAATCATTAAAAAATGAAGAAATTTCCAGTTTTTTTTATTAAAATATTCATGAAAAAGAAATTCATTTTTTTAAATAGTGATGAAAAAAATTTTTTCCTTAAAATATTGATGAAAAAAAAATTTTTTTCGCACCTTTTGATGGCGTCTTTGCACGCTACAATCGCGCTCGAACAGGTGGACAACATTTCCGGCTTTATCGCCGAGCAATTGCACTTCAATATGGCGCGGCCGTTCAATGAATTTCTCTATAAACATGGCGCCATTGCCGAAAGCGGCCAACGCCTCCGACGAGGCCCTCTGGAAATTCTCTTCGACCTCCTCCATCTTGCGGACGACTCGCATACCACGGCCGCCCCCACCAAATGCCGCCTTTTCAAAAAAATAATAATTGAAGATTTTTTTTTAAATATTTTTATTGAATTTTATTATTAACTTGAATTGTCACTTTCATTTAAGAACAAATTAGCACTGAAAAAAATTACTAACTTCTGCGTATATGAAAATTATTAAATAAAAAATAATAAAAATTTCTGAGTTAAAAAAATAATTACCTTAAATATAACAGGAAGGCCATGTTTGACACAAAATTCTTTAGCGTCTTCTTTGGTGGTAATTGGACCGTCAGTGCCAGGGACAATGGGGACACCTGTTTAATTTTTTTGTTGTTGAAAAAAATATGAACTATTTTTTCACATTGTTTTTTACAGTGTTTTACAAGTGCCAGGGACAATGGGGACACCTGTTTAAATTTTCTTTTATTGAGAAAATTATTAATAATTTTTTTCTCCTTATAAAATAATGCGGAACACAATATTAAGGGGGCAAATACACATTTAAGACACGTTTTAATTAACTAACGACAGATTCGAATTGAATTCGATTTGAAAATTACTTTTTTTTTAAATCTCAAAATTGCGCTTCTTTTTTGTCCACTTCAACACTTTGCACACCATCAAAAAAGTTTGCCTAAGCCTCTAATATGTAAATTAGAATATTTAGAACCGCAGTCGGTCTAATTTATAAGCAAATTTACTTCACCGCACTTTTTTTTCTCAAAAATTTTCTAACCTTAAATATCGCAAAACACTTTTGACGTTATTTTATTTATTTTGACATATCAAAGATATGATCAAGAGCACTTAGAAATTGTAAATTTATGATTGACTAATAAAACACAGATGGCGCTTGTATATAATTATTTAAAAGTACGCGCAAAATTATTTCCTTTTTATTAAAAAATTATATATTTTAAAATAAAATAATTTGGAAAAAGTTGTAAATTAAAAAAAAAAGTAAATGAGGCAACAATATTTAAAATGTCATAGTAGCGCAGTAATCGTTCGAAGATATATTAGGCGCGACATTAATATTAATAAAGTCGATAAATTAATATAATTATACGTCTGATATAAATCAAGGTCAAAAGTAATAAATAAGTCAGTAGCGTTAGTAATAATATTTAAAACAAATCCGCACAAAATATCATAAAAACATTCAAGTAAAATAATCTAAAACGATTTATAAATTTTAAAAAATAAGCTTGAAAATTATATTTAAAAAAAATTTCCTTATTTTCTTATAAATTTTTAAAAAAATATAATTTATTTACAAAAAAAATATTTTTTCGACTCATATTTACCTGCTTTAACGGCGGCTTCTCTAGCAGCTACTTTGTCGCCCATTTGTTGAACAACAGCGGGCGTCGGCCCGATGAACCGAAGGCCCGCATCTACGACGGCCTGCGCAAAGTCGGATCGTTCGCTGAGGAACCCGTAGCCGGGATGTACAGCGTCCAGGCCGTGGTCCTGACAGATCTTCAGGATCTGCGGTATGTTGAGGTAGGCCTGGACGGGCGCCAGGCCTTCGCCCACCAGATATGACTCATCCGCTTTTAGTCTGGTGATTAATTGGATTTTTTTTTCGTTAATTTGATTTTATTATAAGACGAATTTTTTATATAAAAATAATAGCTAATAAGCGTAAAAAATTTTTTTTTTTCAATCGATGAATCAAAAATTTATAATAAATTTGTTTAATAATTTATTTTCACTATTCTTCGGATTTTTTACATTTAAAATGTAATTTGAAAAAAAATAAATTAATTCATATTTTTTTCTGATAAGTTTCACATACCATTCATTTTATATTTTTTTATTATTTTATATATTTTTTATTTTATAATATTGAATGAAATAATTTTGGCGCTAGTTTCAAATAGTTCTATGATATGTCCAGGCACTGTTGCCATAATAAGAAATATATCTATAATATGAAGTTATTTGTATAGTACACTTTTTGTAATTTTAAATACTTTCAAATTACAATAATAAAAATTAAATAAATTTAGTTAGTTAAAGAGTCCGCAATCCTAAAGATTGGTTGGAAACAGCACGCCATGCCGATCTATCCTGAGCTAATCCCTTCATCTCCCTATAGCTATTCATCTCAACGTCTTCAATTATCTGACTCACATACTCCAATCTAGGCCTACCTACCCCTCTCTTTCCCTCCACTCTACCTTCTATGATCAATTGCATAATCCCCCCATGCCTAAGAATATGCCCTACTAATCTGTCTCTCCTACGTTGTAACACTCTCCAAATACTTCTCTTCTCCCCTACTAACTCTAGTACAGCTTCATTTGTTACTTTATCTTCCCAACCAATCCTCATCATCCTCCTATAACACCACATTTCAAGTGCTTCTAATCTACGCTTCTCTTCCTTTCCTATAGTCCACGCCTCACACCCGTACAGTGCTACACTCCAAACATATACCTTCAGTAATCTTTTTCTAATACCCAAGTCAATATTTGATCTTAAAATCTGTTCTTTTTCTACGAATGCCTTCCTACCCTGTGCTATCCTACACTTTATATCTACCTTGCTTCGATTATCTTTTGTGATTCTACTGCCTAAATAACAAAAATCTGACACTTCTTCGATTCTATTATCTCCTATTGTGATCCTCATTTTTCTACTGCATTCCTTTTTGTCACACCTCATCACTTTAGTTTTACCTATATTTATTTTCATGTTAAAATCCCTAGTCAATACTGCCTGCATACCATTCAATACCCTTTCTAAATTCTTTTCGCTTTCTTCCAATATAGCTATATCGTCGGCGAATCTCAGCATATATATTTTCTCTCCCTGTACATTCACACCTACACTATACTCTTCTTTTACTTTGTTTATTGCATCTTCTATATATAGATTAAATAATAACGGTGAGAGTGTACATCCCTGCCGAACTCCCTTCCCTATTTTTGCTACCTCTTCTTCCCCCTCAATTCTAACTAAGGCAGTTTGAATTTTGTAAAAGAAATTTAAAAAATATATTTCTTCAAAAATCAAATAGATTCGATATGGAAAAGATGGCTGTGACTTTTGATATGACATTGATATTAAATCCAACCTACTTGATCATAAAAAATGTACAATTTATCACATGTCATACAAGTGGCCTAGAATAAAAACAAAAAAATATAATAATAAAATAAAATAAAACGAATCTGATCAAATATGTGGAAAATATTGTTATTTTAATGATAAAAACTAGTGAAAATTCATATATTTTATATAATCTACGTTGTTAATAGCTTTATTAATTGCAATTTTAATTTTAAAAAATATATACCAACCGGTTTCAAGAAATGTCTCGTATTTTGAAAGTAAATCGGAATAAATTACCGCTTAAATTTTAAATCACGTGCGTGTCTATATACGATAGAGAATATGCGCATTTAAAAATCTATAACATAAAAGTTTATTGAACCTACCTTTGTTTGTATATTAAAAAAAAAAAATTACAAACAATTAAGCGCATAAAAAAATAATATTTTAAATAAAAAATAACAATTTTGCAATTGTTTTGCAAATATTTTTTTCACCTGTGCAGATGCGATCGATCCTCTTTCGAATAAATCGCTACGGATTTAATGCCCAGCTCGTTACAGGCTCGAAACACCCGCACAGCGATCTCCCCACGATTTGCAACCAGTACACTTCTAATGGGTCGATATTCCACCTCGCCCAGGTACCGTCTGGACACTGCCCAGCTCGCCCGCACTCTGCTGGACTTTATCGCGGAAGCACATTGTCGGGCAGTGATCAATCTGATCAACATCGTCGAACTGTTTCGATATTTTTTCAAGTGTAAATATTTGTAAAAGCTTCAGTCTTTGTTTCCGTAAGCGAATTTCGATTTTTTTCGGCGGGGAAGTCGGATTCTGGAAGATTCTGGTTATGAAAATATCACTGAAAAAGATTAAAAAAAATATATATTTTTAAGTATTGTGAAGTTGAATAAAAAATACAAAATAAGTTGTTTAATTTTTTTTTAACACTATGGCAAGTTAAATGTTAATGTAAATCAAAATAAATATTTGTAAAAATCGCGTCTACATAAAAAAAATCAATTTATTTCCATAAATTTCCATAAATCCTGAATAAACAACTTTTTTATAAAATACAATTAAACTTGTATATAAAAAGCAAATATTTACAAAATTATATTTAAATCATTGTGTATATTTTTAAATCGCTTCTATTTTTGAAATAAGTGTTATATTTGAACTATTCATTGCGTAAATTTAATTGGCACAATTTCGGTCTACGACATAATTTAGATTTATTATTCTCATAGTGCATTTTAAAGTTTTTCTTTTTTAGATTCTCTTCATTAGATTACACAACAATTTACAAATATTTTTGCCAAAAGAAACAGTTGAAAACACAACGCCAAAGATGTTTAAATTTTATTGAGCGATATTAATTTATTTTGACAACTAAAAACGTCACGGCGTGACAGATGATTGTTGTTTATTTGTCAAAAGTGTCAAAATAACAATACCGAAGCTTGCAACAGATAATTTAATCAAATATAAATAAAATTATTTACGCGTATATTGCAAAATTAGTACCAAATAAGCAATTTACAAAATTTTATTACGTAAAGGTTATTATGTAAATTGGACGAGCCCTCGCTCGTTCAATGTTCAATTTCAGAATTACCTGAACGTAAATTCAAATTAGGCAGATAATTATCGTTTCCACGAAAACAATGGAATTGCATTGAAATTATCGAACGCATAATTCGAGTTTCTTGAATACTAAACACGTCCACTTTGGATTCTCATGTATTTTGTTAGAGAATGTATATTTACTTACTAACTCCGTATTTGAATTTTAATCTCTATAATAATGAACGATAATAATTTTTAAAACAATTTTTTGTTTAAATTAGAAAATAGTAAAATCATTAGAGAAATATATATTTTTAATTATTATAGTGATAATTAGCAAGCTGCTTATAGGCAACTTGCGTAACATTTGACGAAATGTAATTTTTTTGGATCAAGTATGTTATCATCAAATGTCTAATATCAATAGTGCCTATATCTCATATCAAAAGTTGCATGCAACGTTGCCATATCGAATTTAAATGCTGATAATTATAGAAATATTTTTTTTAAATACTTTTTTCTCGCGTATTTTTATGGTTGATAATTTTTATTTAATACCATCCCTTAAACATACAAAAAATGGGTCAAATAATATAATAAAAATGTCTCTTCGCAACGAACATCAATTGATTCATTTACTGACTGATTGAACGATTATTTACTTGATTTTTAAGTATTTATTATGACGAAATGATATAACCCGCGTACAAATATAGTGCACTTTTGATAAATCTATTTACAAATATTATATGTATTGTAAATGCGAAATTTGAAGGGAAAAATACTAAATTTTCATTTACAACTGTAACAAATAAAAAAATGAAGAGTTATGTAACCAGTCTATCACTAATAGGGAAAAAAAAAGTTACGGCAAGATATTTATATAAAGAAGGTTAATAACAATCTCGTTAATAGAAAACACGTCTATCAACAAGAGGTCAAGGTTGAAGCTTAAAATTACAAAACGAACGATGTCTATAAATTATATATTTTATATAATAAACTAATTTACTATTAACAAATTTTACATGCCTAGAAAAAAATAATTAGACGCTGAAATTTGGCCTGGTTTTTTTTTTTGATTTTTATAACAACGCCGACAAATGAAATCTTTTTTTTTTTATTACTTCTTTGTATACCTGATTTTTTTTTTGTTGAATTTAAAATAAATCACAGTTCGTAGCACCGTGAATTCCACCGCAAATAATAAAAAAAAAAAAACACCAACCGATATCGAACGCGTCCCGCGACTTACTGAGTGATCGAAAGTTGTTTTTACAATTAAATATGTTCGTGTATTGGTGATTTAAAATAGCGAGCGCCACGACCGGTTCACTGGTTCACCACATTACCGACATTCGACCAAATACAGATAGCGTTATGACGCGTAATTTAACATTTCTTGTACAATACGTTACGCTGAAGATATTTATAGGCGAAGAAAAATAACTGCGATAATATAAATGTTTAATGAATTAATTTAATTGCGCGCCAATTACGCGTTTATTACGCAACCACACGTGCACTGCCCATGCGATATTTATTTTAAAAAATATTTTAACTGTTTAAAACGATCGTTTCTTATAATCGTGGCTACTATTTCTCGTAATTCTTCAATTTATTTCGATAAATGTACCGAAATTTATACTCGAAGAAAAATAATAGATATGTTTAAATTAACGCCATGTTTGCGATGGCGGTTACGCAACCACACGTGCATTACTTATGCCAAATTTATTTTAAAAAGATTTTTACCTGTTTAAAATGATCGTTTCTTATAATCGTGACTACTATTGCTCATAATTCTTCAATTTATTTCGATAAATGTACCGAAATTTATACTCGACGAAAAATAAATGCGATAATAGATATGTTTAATTAACGCCATATTTGCCATGGCGGTTACGCAATCACACTTATGCGAAATTGATTAAAAAAATGATTTTTACATGTTTAAAATGATCGTTTCTTATAATCGTGGCTACTATTTCTCGTAATTCTTCAATTTATTTCGATAGTGTACCGAAATTTATATTGGAAGAAATATAATTGCGATAATAGATGTTTAAATTAACGCCATGTTTGCGATGGTGGTTACGCAACCACACGTGCTTACTTAAGCGAAATTTTTTTTTTTTTAATATTTTTACCTGTTTAAAACGATTGTTTCTTATAATCGTGACTACTATTGCTCATAATTCTTCAATTTATTTCGATAAATGTACCGAAATTTATACTCGACGAAAAATAAATGCGATAATAGATATGTTTAATTAACGCCATATTTGCCATGGCGGTTACGCAATCACACTTATGCGAAATTTATTAAAAAAATGATTTTTACATGTTTAAAATGATCGTTTCTTATAATCGTGGCTACTATTTCTCGTATTTCTTCAATTTATTTCGATAGATGTACTGAAATTTATATTGGAAGAAATATAATTGCGATAATAGATGTTTAAATTAACGCCATGTTTGCGATGGTGGTTACGCAACCACACGTGCATTACTTATGCCAAATTTATTTTAAAAAGATTTTTACCTGTTTAAAATGATCGTTTCTTATAATCGTGACTACTATTGCTCATAATTCTTCAATTTATTTCGATAAATGTACCGAAATTTATACTCGACGAAAAATAAATGCGATAATAGATATGTTTAATTAACGCCATATTTGCCATGGCGGTTACGCAATCACACTTATGCGAAATTTATTAAAAAAATGATTTTTACATGTTTAAAATGATCGTTTCTTATAATCGTGACTACTATTGCTCATAATTCTTCAATTTATTTCGATAAATGTACCGAAATTTATACTCGACGAAAAATAAATGCGATAATAGATATGTTTAATTAACGCCATATTTGCCATGGCGGTTACGCAATCACACTTATGCGAAATTGATTAAAAAAATGATTTTTACATGTTTAAAATGATCGTTTCTTATAATCGTGGCTACTATTTCTCGTAATTCTTCAATTTATTTCGATAGTGTACCGAAATTTATATTGGAAGAAATATAATTGCGATAATAGATGTTTAAATTAACGCCATGTTTGCGATGGTGGTTACGCAACCACACGTGCTTACTTAAGCGAAATTTTTTTTTTTTTAATATTTTTACCTGTTTAAAACGATTGTTTCTTATAATCGTGACTACTATTGCTCATAATTCTTCAATTTATTTCGATAAATGTACCGAAATTTATACTCGACGAAAAATAAATGCGATAATAGATATGTTTAATTAACGCCATATTTGCCATGGCGGTTACGCAATCACACTTATGCGAAATTTATTAAAAAAATGATTTTTACATGTTTAAAATGATCGTTTCTTATAATCGTGGCTACTATTTCTCGTATTTCTTCAATTTATTTCGATAGATGTACTGAAATTTATATTGGAAGAAATATAATTGCGATAATAGATGTTTAAATTAACGCCATGTTTGCGATGGTGGTTACGCAACCACACGTGCATTACTTATGCCAAATTTATTTTAAAAAGATTTTTACCTGTTTAAAATGATCGTTTCTTATAATCGTGACTACTATTGCTCATAATTCTTCAATTTATTTCGATAAATGTACCGAAATTTATACTCGACGAAAAATAAATGCGATAATAGATATGTTTAATTAACGCCATATTTGCCATGGCGGTTACGCAATCACACTTATGCGAAATTTATTAAAAAAATGATTTTTACATGTTTAAAATGATCGTTTCTTATAATCGTAGCTACTATTTCTCGTATTTCTTCAATTTATTTCGATGGATGTACTGAAATTTATATTGGAAGAAATATAATTGCGATAATAGATGTTTAAATTAACGCCAAGTTTGCGATGGTGGTAACGCAACCACACGTGCTTACTTAAGCGAAATTATTTTTTTTTAAAGATTTTTACCTGTTTAAAACGATTGTTTCTTATAATTGTGACTACTATTGCTCATAATTCTTCAATTTATTTCGATAAATGTACCGAAATTTATACTCGACGAAAAATAAATGCGATAATAGATATGTTTAATTAACGCCATATTTGCCATGGCGGTTACGCAATCACACTTATGCGAAATTTATTAAAAAAATGATTTTTACATGTTTAAAATGATCGTTTCTTATAATCGTAGCTACTATTTCTCGTATTTCTTCAATTTATTTCGATAGATGTACTGAAATTTATATTGGAAGAAATATAATTGCGATAATAGATGTTTAAATTAACGCCAAGTTTGCGATGGTGGTTACGCAACCACACGTGCTTACTTAAGCGAAATTATTTTTTTTTAAAGATTTTTACCTGTTTAAAACGATTGTTTCTTATAATCGTGACTACTATTGCTCATAATTCTTCAATTTATTTCGATAAATGTACCGAAATTTATACTCGACGAAAAATAAATGCGATAATAGATATGTTTAATTAACGCCATATTTGCCATGGCGGTTACGCAATCACACTTATGCGAAATTGATTAAAAAAATGATTTTTACATGTTTAAAATGATCGTTTCTTATAATCGTGGCTACTATTTCTCGTAATTCTTCAATTTATTTCGATAAATGTACCGAAATTTAAACTCGAAGAAAAATAATAGATATGTTTAAATTATGAATGCCATGTTGCGATGGTGGTTACGCAACCACACGTGCATTACTTAAGCTAAATTTATTTAAAAAAAAGATTTTTACCTGTTTGAAACGATCGTTTCTTATACTCGTGGCTACTATTTCTTGTATTTCTTCAATTTATTTCGATAAATGTACTAAAATCATCGTAATTACGTTTTAAAAGTCCATGCCGGCTATTTGACCCACTTAAAAAAAAACGTTTTCGAAATATACATAGTGTGCATCTTATCTTAGCTTCATAATTTTAGCACAATTTTTAGGGGTTTAATATAATATATCTTATTGAATTAGTTAACAGCAGCTTTATCGAATATTTCCCCAAAAAAATAAACTAAACACAATTTCGACGGTGGCTGAATATTAATTTCCCACCAAACGCATTTTTAGCACTTAACGCCATCTTAAATAATTCGCGCAAAGTAATTTGTCGAACGTCACCTACCATATGATTTCTGATATATTTATATTTAAATGTCTTCCTAAATCGGTGTTTAGTTTTTCTGTTAGTGTATTTTTAGGATAAAAATGTTATATTAAGCGGAATTATTAGCGACATTCGATCGATTGTTCAATAAAATTGTAGATTTATATAAAATGGCGAAGATTGAACCGCGGAAGCTCGTGCGTGCGAAGAATAATAATTAGCATGACGAACAGTCTGCAATTATTTGTTATATTATGCTTATTCGCATTATCCTCGATTTATTTGTCCAATTTTCGCTTATTGTCATTTATCAATCTCGCGCCAGCAACAAATAATGCGGAGCAAATCGACCTGTGGCTGACAGACAACAATTTGGCGGAGTTTATTCAACTTTTCAAAGACAACGGTGAGTATTGCATAGAGTAAATATTTATTTTTAGGCCTCCGCAATTATAAATTGACTAGTCGAACCTTACCAATTTGGACGGACGATTCTTTCTCGTCGAAAAAAAAAAAAGTATTTTGGGTCGCCATATCCGATAACGAACATTTTGCGAACGCTCCATCAATTCATTATCGATTTTATAATATTCCGACGTCATCAATTATTTGGAATTTATACGCAAATCGATGGAATTTATATATCGATTTTGCAATTTTAATACGTCGTTTCTACCCTTTGAGTGATATTTTAAATGCGCATGCGCCGTGTCCCCACAATAAGGACACGTTCTGTATTCTAAAGATGAATTTTTGTCGCGCTCTGATTTTTTGTATGATACAATTGTTGTTTAAACGAATTTGCAATAACCGATTTTTAATAGCGAAGAGGATGAATTAAGTATATATATATTTTTATAACAAATAAGATGTGATTTGATTTTTTGATAGGGGTAGTAATGTTTCTACGGTTCATCTGAAGAACGTAGTGGTGTATATTTGCGTTGTCCTTGCACATTTCCCTCAGCGACTGCAGTATAACGGTACACCCGCTATAGTGCGCACACAATTCTTTCGTCCTTTGTCCTTCCTCGTCCTTAAATTTCTGAATCCTTCCTTCTAACTGCGACGTAGCAACCGTACTGTCCATCCAACGCATTTATCGCCTAACAAATAATTCATACATTACGCGGACGTAGTTTTGTAATTTATAGTCATCATCATCGCACACACGAACCTATTTATCGAATCATTCGATTGTTAAATACTAGCGACATGACCAATCTATCAGTGCTAATTGAAAAACCGTCCCATAGTCAATTCGCAACGGCGATATATTATCACGTACCAAATATATAATAATAATGATCGCGCTACGTAAAATGTCGATTCGTAAAATAGTTTATACAATTCGCGTGAAATGCGATCGAGTTTTGGTGTTTCTTAAGTTGTAATAAACGCTGTTATCGTGCTATACTTTCGTAGGGTAATATCGCGAATAAATATTCGAAAATCAAACGCGTTTATTTGAAGTTACGTTAGCGCGCTTTCGTGTAGTATGTTTGCCATGCAGGCTCCGTTGTCTCCGAATGAATCGTGGAGCGATGGGCCCGAGATTTGTTCGATTGGCATGTCTATTCATCCGTCGGATAGTAACTCCAGCGGTAAGGATTTAAGGAGGAACGCGAATTGTTTGCGAATTTAATGGTCTTTGTTTCATGTCCGTACGTTTAGTGGTTTTCTAGATAATTGAAAAAGAATTTGGTCGAATGCTTAAAAAAAAACGAAACATGGTGATTTATTTGACAAATATGAAGTGTCAAAGTGACACTTTGGCACTTTGAAATGCCAAAGTGACACTGATTATTGAAATGCCAAAGTGACACTGATTATTGAAATTTGACGTTTTGTTTTTTAAGTCATGGCTAGTCTTGTTAATAATTTTATAATATTGGAATGAAATAATTTTGGCGCTAATTTCGAATAGTTCTATGACGTTATGATATTTTCAGACACTGTTGCCATAATAATATGAAGTTATTTTTATAATAAACACTTTTTGTAATATTAAATATTTTCATTAAAACGAATATTAAATAATAACAAAAACTAAATAAATTGTAATAACTTATGAAAGAAATTTTCAAAAATCAACTTTTAGATTCGATATGGCAACTTTGGCTAGGACGTTTGTAATGACAATACATCCTACTTGATCATAAATTTTTTTACAATTTACCATATGTCATGCAACTTACCTACAATAAAAAAAATATTTTCAAGAAATCGACGAATCTGATAAAATACATGAAATTTTTTTTTTTTTAACTAGTGTTTTTTAATTACCTAGAAAACTATTAAAGCATAAAAGTGAAACAAATATTTTTATATTAAAAAATAAAAGTATTCAATTTTTTATATTTACTATTTTCTTGTAAAAAAATTAGGGAAGCTTATATTCTCCTATATCATAAAATATATAATAAATAATATTCTAACCCAAATATGGGTGATATTCTACACTATTATTTAACACCGTAGTGATAATTTTTTAAATAATATTCTCATAATAAATATCATAAAACGCAACACCCGGTATATATATATTTTTAAACGATAATTCAATTAATTCAACGCTTTTCAAAAACAATTATTTTTATCAATAATCGATTCAAATTTTATAAAATACATTTGCTTGCGAAAAAAAATCTACTTTATTTTTTTGAAGGCATATCGCAGCTAAGTCAGTGCGGCCAATTAGGAGAACTGCCAGAGTTGCCAAGTCAGGATGAGCAACGTTTGCAGAAGGCCGCTAGTCTTTTACAGCAACGGCTCATTTTAAGACAGTGGCTGGTCAAGAATAATTTGCAACAATACCATCCCAGGTATCTTATAAAAAAAAATCGATCGTCTTTAATTATTTATTTATTTATTTTTCCGGCATTTTTTTGAAGATTGTTGAATTTGGAAGTGGTATCTTTGGAAGATGTTTATTGGCTGGAGGATAGTAAAGCGCAGCAAGCGTTGCAGAAGGACTTCCGGCAATGGTCCGCTGCCCGGCAACAGTTGCCCATCTCCAAGCAACGTCTGGACGCCCTTAAAGCTGACCTCTGGTCAGAAGTCGTCAAGACGAGCAACCACCAAGACGCCTGGACTTGGGGTACAAATTAAAAAAATTTCTAATGTTAGACAATTATTTAAAAAAAATTTAATTATCACTACGGTGTTAAATAATTGTAGAGAATATCATCCAAATACCATGTAACTTAAAGCATTAAATGCGCACTTCGAAAGCTATGCTTCCATCTTCAATAGCACAATTTAAAAAATAAAAAATAGTATATCAATCACGATTAGTGACAGACCGGTATTTTATTTAGTTTCTATCTTGTGCTAGTGACAATGGGGGCATACCCTTCGAAATGCGCATCTAGCTTTGAATTACGCCGTATTTGGTGGGTGATATTCTAGAATTATATATATATATATATTTCGTTCACAATTGTTATCGGTTACGTCGTCAGGTGGTATGTTGGTAGTATCTGTATCGATGGCGGGGTTGGTGACACTGGCGGCCATAACGCAGCCATCTCTAGCGCCCGAAGCGAAGCACTCGCTGCTCCAATACGTCACCGGCAAATACTTGCTCCCCTCCAATTGCAAGGTGATCTTTAACTGGTCCGATCCGCATCCGGTTGGACAGACCGTTTGCTTCATCGTCCATTTCTATCAGCGCAATGGGCAACCGTATCCGATCTGTGATACCGACCAGCTGGTCATCGAGGTGTCCGAAGGTGCACGAAAGCTGGCGATCATAACCGACCTGGGTGGCCAACCGACCGATCCCACCACATCGAACCAAGCCCGGATAACATTCACGGTACGCCTGGCCGGACACTATCGCATCACGATCACCGGTAATGACACACATGCAGCAGCGGCGCAGACGTTTATTTATTGCGAGGAATATTTAGGAAAATGTTTGGCATTTTAAAAGACATGGGAATAGATTATATACAAACATCAAACGGCTTTAGTTAGAATTGAACGGGGGGAGAAGAGGTAGCGTGAATTGGAACGGGAGTCAGGCAGGGATGTACTCTGTTGCCGTTGTTATTTAACCTGTATATAGAAGATGCAATAAACAAGATAAATGAAGAGTATAGTGTTCATTCATTCGGGGAGAAGAAATATATATGTTGAGGTTCGCTGACGATATAGCTATCGTGGATGAAAGGGAGCAGAATTTAGAACAGGTATTAAATAGTATGCAGGAAGTAATGACTCTAGGGATTATAACATGAAAATCAATATAGGCAAGACTGAAGTGATGAGGTGTGACAAGAAAGAATGCAAGCGAAAGATGAGTATAAGAATAGGAGATGATAGAATAGAAGAAGTGTTAGACTTTTCCTATTTAGGCAGTAGGATTACGAAGGATAACTGAAGTAGGGTAGATATAAAATGTACGATAGCACAGGGTAGGAAGGCATTCGTAGAACAGGAGCAGATATTAAAATCCATTTTTTTTTTATTAAACCGTTTTATTGAGTAGTTTGGTTTACAAATCTAGTTTCATTTACAATAAGATATAGATTAATATACATCTTCTCATTCTGCAGATCTCTGCTGGTGTTAGAGAGAATGCTTTAGTAGTTATACATTTAATTTAATTACAGAACACCTTGCATTATAAAAGAGTGACCACCTATCAATTATACATCTTATCTATTCAAATCTGCATTACATTTTTTTATTTTCTTAACTTAAATACGTATTCTATTATTTATTATGTGTAACTAAGTTGCAGCTTTAGTAGGTCATGTTCTTAGACATGGGTGTATTATGCCATTAGTTATAGAAGGTGGAGTAGAGGGAAAGGAAGGGGTAGGTGGGTCAGATAGTGGGGGACGTGTGTGCGATGAATATCTATACACAGAGATGGCGGAATTAGCTGAGGATAGATCGACGACAGATGGCGTGCTGTTTCCCACCAATCTTTATGATTGAAGATTTAACTAACTAAGGAATGTTGTGGTTTCGGGCAGTATCTGGGCAGCATGTGGCGGGCAGTCCGTTCACGCGCGCTTTCACCGCTGGGCCGCCGCATGCGCAACGGACGGCCGTGCTCAGGCACTGCAGTACCGTCGTGTGTACGGCGTGCGTGTCCCATGTGCTGTGCGTCGAGCCGCGCGACGAATACGGCAATGTGTGTAGCGGAATTGGCCCGGTCGGTTCGAATAGTGGTGATGAACGCACGAAGGTATTGTTTGCACGCCAAAAGAAAGCTATTTTGTGGTTAAATTGTACCGAAAATACAAATGTTTCGCGGGATTTTTTTGTTATTTCGCAAGTTTATTAGTAAACAAATATATTTGTCGAAATGACAAATATAGACAATTGCGAATTGTGAGTTTTTTTTGTTTTTTTTTCTATTACTCATAATATCGGCTGTATTAAATTTTTACCAAGCTAAAAAACTAATTAAATTCAATTTTCAATAATACAAATCTTTCGTATTCATTTACTAATTTGGTAGAGGCAACATTTGAACAAACAAAATCTAACGACGATTTAATTTTCGAGGGTTATACGGTGGATTTGAGACAACTGGGCAATAACAATGACCGATCTTGCGACAACAAAGTCATCGCATCCGGCGATAACAATGCCGAAGAAGCATTTACCGTTCATTTGGACTACGACTGGCAAAGTCAAAAAGTCACCATTCAATTGAAGTTCCTCTACGAAGGCTGCTATCACGCTACTGTCAAATATAATAGCGTCGAATTGCACAATGGCGATTTCGATATCATCGTTCTGAATAGTGAGGTTAGGTCGAACCGACGAAGTGGTGAAATATTAATTGTTTCGTGTTTTTTTTTCTAGGCGTCGACTCGACGTTAGTACGGAAGAATATCGCTTCGAAAAATCATAATGTCTGCTACGAGGCGAAATTGATCGGCCTGAATGGCGAGAAGATGGCCAAGCCGAAACGTGTGCAGTGCTACGTGTCGCCGAAGCAAGTTATCATCAAAGAATTGCTGTTGAAGTTCATTCCGAAGAGGCTGTTTACGTTCCGGCTGTGTCCTTCCACAAAAGTATAGTGTTTACTAAAAAAAAACAGCTGAACAATTATAGTATACTCATCAAAAACCGTAACTCCAGACTATGCGCATTTCGTAGGCTATACCCCCATCTTCACTAGCACAACATAAAAACGAAATAAAATACCCTGTCTGTCACTAATCGTGATTGCTTTAATGTTTACCTTGTGCTAGACTAAAGATGGGGGCATGGCCTTCGAAATGCGCATC
Organism: Leptodirus hochenwartii; assembly: GCA_947310635.1. NCBI lineage: Eukaryota > Metazoa > Arthropoda > Insecta > Coleoptera > Leiodidae > Leptodirus > Leptodirus hochenwartii. The sequence goes on from OX371178.1 coordinate 48,410,696, forward strand.
TAGCTAGAGTTATGCGATATTAGCGTTGTACTATTATTTGACACCGTGGTGATAATTTTTAAGCTATTTAGTTGTTATAGGTAAATTTTCTGCCGAACGATTATTTAAAAACCGACAATTGGACGGGCATTTTCACGATCGAAGATGGCGCCCAACCGCGGCTGGAACTGTACTCGAAGGAGCGCAACGTAATAGCGGCCACGTTCGCCCAGTTCCTGCTGAAGAACATGGGCGGCTCGGAGACGTTCAAAGACAAGCAGGACTTTTTCTATCACGAGGTGCGCAAGTACCATCAGAAACACTACCACGAAAAGCTGCCGATCAAAATCAATCGCGAGAAATTGCTGGAGAGCAGTATGAAAGCCACGAAGAGCTTCTCCGTGTCCGATTGGTGTAGAAACTTTGAAGTTACCTTCCAAGGAGAGGAAGGTTTGTTTGATTTTTAAACACAAGCTCGAATAAATTTACGGGACATTTTAGGTTATAGATTTTGCCGTTGTGTTGTGATATTCCATATTGGGGAAGAGAAATAAAGGTGCTTGTAGACAATTGTCTCGTTCTTATTAAAAAAAAACACCACTTAGATCAAGAAAGTATGAATCTATTAAACTCTGTACCATGCAGAACTATTTCTAATTCTATAATAAATATTATTTCCGAAAGCGTGGCCTAGCCATGGGCTCTCCCTTCAGTACGTGCAAAGAAAATAATAAGAGGAGTTGATATAAAACGTTCCAGGTATAGATTGGGGCGGTTTACGGCGCGAATGGTTCGAAGTCATCTGCGGTCAGCTGTTCGACCCGAGGTACGGTCTGTTCCGGACATTCCACGACGGCCAGCAGTCCCTGGTCCATCCGAGCGGTGCGCAGTTGCGTCCAGCGCACCTTAAACTGCGCCATTTCGAGTTCGCCGGTCGCATCGTCGGCAAGTGTCTGTACGAGAGCGCCCTGGGCGGCAGTTACAGGCAACTGGTCCGCGCCAGATTCAGCAGATCGTTTCTAGCGCAAGTGATCGGCTTGCGAGTGCATTATAAGGTTGGAATTTATATAAATTTATGATTTAAAAAAAAAATTATAGTTTATAAAAAATATATAATTTATTTAATTAATATTAATATAAATTCGGGCGAAAAAATCGTTGAAATATTGGATTTTTAACGCAAATTTATTAACACGTAGATTTAGATACTTAGGATGACTTTCTAAATAATAATTTTTTTATACTATAGTGACAAATTTATATGAAAAAAACTTCATTTATTATTAAAAAATTACATTAGGTGTCATTTTTTTTACATATAACGTCATTTTTTTATGTTTGACGTAATTTTTTTTACATTTAACATTTTTTTTTACATTTACCGTCATTCTTTTACATTTAACGTATTTTTTTTACGTTTAACGTCATTTTTTTGCCGTTCAATTGTAGAATTTAAAATGTTTAACAATTTCTGGCAACCATTTTATTTGCTTTATTTCAGTACTTCGAACAGGACGATCCGGATCTGTACTTATCGAAAATCAAGTATCTCGTGGACAACGACATCGACCAAATAGACAATACGGAACTGCACTTTGTCGAGGAACAGTACGATGGCAATACGGGCCAATTGGTCAAGACTATAGAGTTAATTCCGAACGGTGCCAAGGTGAAAGTGACCAATGCGTCGAAATTGCAGTACCTCGACGCACTGGCGCAGTACCGATTGGCTACGAGCGTCAAGGATGAACTGGAGGCCTTCCTCAAGGGCCTGAACGAGCTAATTCCCGATAATCTGTTGAGTATTTTCGACGAGAACGAACTGGAAGTAAGTATCTAAACGTTGGTATTAAATTTACGACGTGAATTTGTTTGTTTAATTAATAATATTAGAAAAGAAAAGAAATTATTGATCACACGTGTGAAAATAACAAAAAGTACAGTTTTCGTCGTTTTTACAGATGTTTTCAAATGATATAGTTGTTTGAACGATAAATATTTTTATAGAAAAGCAAACTGAATTTGCAATGAAAAAATAAAATTTCTTATAAAATTCATTTATGTTGTCTTACTTAAAATTTGAAAATTTTTATTTAAAATTTGATTTATTATTATTTATAATTAAAAAATATATATAATTAAATATAAAAATTTGAATTTTTTTATTCAATTATTTTTTATTAGAATTTTTTATTATTTTAAATTCTTTTATTTAAACATGTCAAAAAGTCATTTCTCACTGCGAACGCTATTACTTTTGAATCACGTGCAAATACGATGTGTTACGGCCGTCGGTAAAACACAATTTCCTCATATGGGCCTTTCAGTTGCTCCTATGCGGCACCGGCCAGTACTCCATAGCGGACTTCAAGCAGCACCACGTGGTGAACGGCAGCTCCGCGGAGTTCCGCCGCGTCGTCGCCTGGTTCTGGGCGGCCGTCAGCAATTTCACCCAGGAGGAAATGGCACGGCTGCTCCAGTTCACCACCGGATGTTCGCAACTGCCGCCCGCCGGCTTCAAGGAGCTAAGTCCCCGCTTTCAAATAACGGCCGCGCCCACCTTTGGCAATCTGCCTACTGCGCACACATGGTAACGCCATCTGTGGATTTTTTTTTAGCGTAATACGAAAATAACTCTTGTAGCTTCAATCAACTGTGTTTGCCTGACTACGATCGCTATGAGCATTTCGAAAAGAGTCTCCTGATAGCGATAAGTGAAGGCACCGAAGGATTTGGAATGGTTTAATAGCAGCTTGTCCATCTTCTATATGCATTTCTTCTGCACGCTATGTTTTAAAAAAAAGTGAAACTAACAGTATTATTTACCTGTGTATATTTTCTTTTTGAATTACCGTCTGTGCTTTTAGGTATTTTATTGTTATATTAATATTTTTTATGTAAGATTGTATATTAACTATTATGATATGAAATTGTAAACAATCAATTTTTAACTTTACGATAGCGACAAAATAATCAAATGCGAAATTTTATAATAGAGAGCGAGATGAGTCTATTTTTCATTAGTTAGTAGAGAAATTATTGTATTTACGTTGCTGTTTCGAGAAAAATAATATAAAAATATATTACGCCATTGCATTTTCATTACAGAAAATTAATATAAAGGCCCGTTCAAACCATAAAATCAATTCCGCAAATGTTTATTTATTTAAAGAGTTTCCTCGTAAAATTCAAATTACAAGCCTGAAAAATCCTCGTTTTTTAAATTCCATTCAATTTTTATGTTTTATGTTTTCCGAGAACCGTCTGTTTTTTTTATGAAACTTTTTTTCGACATGTTATAGAAATTTAAAAAATATAAGAAATAAACCGTTCAAAACCCTCAAAATCCTGTCTAAAAATATTATACAAAAAACATAAATTTGGGACATGCTGCCGAACCTCTGCATTTTCTTATGATGAGCCTTAATAAAAAATAAAATAAAACGATTTTCATGTCATGTATTTTATACAACAATTCTTAATAATAATAATAATAAACATGTAGTAAAAGCATAGTAAAACTATTAATAAAAATCTACACAATATAGCTGTCACTGGAACTGCCACATTGACAAAACAAATTGTACTATGACAACTGTTGTCGTCGATGGCAATAATTCCTAATACGGAAGAATAAAAAGCTACTCAATTTTTCTATTATATATTTTAGTCGTTGCAATTTTTCGAATCATCCAGTGTTGTACTTGTCGCACTAATACCCCTTCTATCCCAATACTTATTCTGCGGCAAATTAGGCAACAGTAAATACGCGGCATCATGTATAAAAGCGTACATCAGGCGTCCGGACGTTCGCCACCACGGTCTCTCCCGCTCCTTCTGCAACAACACCCGCATCTCCGCTACGCTAGTCCTCAAATCACCATTCTCCTGCAGCACACGCCGCTTTATCTCATTCACAACACTCAATCGTTTCTTCAGCTCCGCCATTTTCTGGACATTCTTGCCCTGGTGCTGTTCCATCGCGCACAGTTCCCGCTTCAATTTGACAGTTTGATCGCGTTCGAGATTCAACGCCCTATTTAATATTAAATGAAAGCGAAACAATATGCTATTTTAATTTCTACTGAAATATTTATGCAAGTACGGACGTGATTATGATAATATTTAGTTACGTTTGTGTAGATTCCAAAGTGGCTGTGGATTTTTTATTCCTCAGCATTTCGCCGTGAATCACATTTTCCAAGTTGACAATATCGCAACTGAGATTTTTAACTTTTTTCTGTTCGCGCTGTAAAATATCTTCGAGCGATTTGACCTAAAATCAATTCGAGAATAAATATTTGATAATAGTATTGTAATTTTTCGAACCTTATTTTCTAGTATTTCCCGCGCATTTTTCAGCTCATTTATAACTCTGTTTCCATCCTCCACATTTTTTTCTTCGTCAATTAAATCTCGAGTCAATTTCGACATTGTATCCTGTTCCGATGCCAGCTCCACCTTTAAATCGGTCAAGTCATTTTCTAGTGATTCTTGTTTTCGTAATAAATCATCCTTTTCCTACAAAAAAAAAACAGACAAAAATATTACGTTTTATATTCGCACACACGAAAAAATATACTTTTATCATTTCTTGACACTTTTCTTCGTATTTCAGCAAATCAGCGCGCAGCTGACAATTGTCCTGCGTCGCTTCGGACCTGCGCCTGCCTTCAGATTGGCGCAACTGCTGCAAGACGTCAACTTGTATCTGCAACTGTTGCACCTAACGAGCACAATAATTAGTTGTTAATAAAATAATTGCGAAAAATTGCTATCGTGGCACACGCTGTATATACGTCATGACAAAGTTGTTTTGATGTAAAATATCGACGGACCTGCTGCTGTAATTGCGCGGATGAGTCAGCGAGGAGCACAGCGTCGCGACGCCTATGGCGCCACGCATTCAACAGCAATTGCTGGTAGACGCGACGGCCCGCGTTTCGCTCAAATCGTTGCTCATCTTCACTGTCCCAATTTTCTATAACTGTATCGTTAGCATGAGCCGAGTCGAGCAGCGACTTCTTAGTCATCCTGTACATATATAACAATAAATGAAAAAAACTCGTCAGCGATGTGACCATACCACCTATCTACTGGGAACTTTTAATGCGTTGCGAGATGTTTTGAACAAGCGCAATAAACCTGAAGAATCTGTCCTTTTTCGAATTTTTGTAAGATAGGAGATATTCTCACATCGCTGACGATAATATACGTTTGCAAGTTTTTATGTATCAAGATTTTACACTACGTCTCAGATATTAAATTAAATATATATTAATTGTATAACTCGAATTTTTTTTTGTTCTTTCAATTTGGCTTTTATAATATGCACAACGAAGAGGTGATTAGGTGAATAGGTAACGATTTTAAATATATTACTTTGCCGATTTAAAGTTAGCCAATTTTTCATTTGATCACTGTGTATATTGAAATTTTATCAACTTGCTATGACTCAACTGACATGTGCACATGTTAAATGTAAAGGCGCCATAATATACAGAAACAGATTAATATCGAAATATCGCCTATCGAAAAGAAATACAATCAATTACGAAATATCTAGAAAAAGGACACGGTGTATTTTCAAACAAAATACAATATTGACACGCTGATCAGCAACAAAAAAAGAATCCTTTACAGATACCCAAAAACCGTAACACAAAGAATTTATTACGTAGATGCGCATTTCGGAGGCTATGCCCCCATCTTCATTATAGCACAATAATAGTTCAAGTAATAATAATTCTATTAAAGATGGGGGGGCATAGCCTCCAAAATGCGCATCTACCTAATAAATGCCTTTGTGTAGTTACGGTATTTGGGTGATGTGTTATACAATTATTCAACGCCGTAGTGACGATTTTACAACGTTACAGATAATTTCAAAAATATCAACGAAACGGCAACATTACGATCGGTCCAGTGCGTCCGTTGCAGCACCGAACAATCCCCCGGGCGACGCGACCGCCTTCCTCGACGGCGTTATCTCCGCCACAGTTTGCGCCCTCTTACACCGAATCGGCGTCCTTTCTTGGCGTTGGTCGACCGTCACCTTGGGCACCGTTCGTTGCTGATTACCTTCACCCTGCGCCGCAACACATTCGAGCGCCTCGCGCAGGCGCCGCTTCGTGACGTCGGCACGTTCATTGTCCTGGGACGGTGTGCGGGACGTGAACCGCCTGGAGGACGGCACCGGTGTGCGCAGCTTGTTCCGGGCAATCGTTGGGGTACGCAGGCCATCGCCCGCACCCAATTTCGTCTTGTCTATCGAGCCGGACATATTGTGCCGTGTAGACAGTCCGCGGCAATTCGATATTAATTGATTTGAATGTCGTTCGGTGTGGATGGGAATGGATTGATGTGCGGAATTTGATTTTTTATTGGTATCTTCTTAATTACATTGATCAATGACAGTTGCTCGTTTTATTTATTTTGACACAATTGTTTGGTTTCTCTTTTTTTATTGTTGTTTGGCCAACTTGGATATCTTGATTTAACCATTTTGATTGACAGGGTATTATTTGTGTTAACCAACTTTCAAGTGAATTAATTGACATTAACTGACATTTAATTAATTAAATCAATTATAAGTGCAAAATATGGAATCGTGTTCATTCAAAAATCGGTGGTACTACAATATAAAAGTTAATTGCTAAGATTCGGTTTATTTTTTTATTGTTGTTTGGCCAACTTGGATATTTTGATTTCACGATCTTGATTGATTATTGACAGGGCATTATTAATGTCAACTTTCGAGTGAATTAATTGACATTTCCTGACTTACAAGAAAATTTAATTAATTAAAACAATTAGTGCAAAATTTGGAATCGTCTTCATATAAAATTTGTGGTACTATAATACAAAAGTTAATTGCTAAGATTTGGTTTATTGTTTGTTGTTGTTTGGCCAACTTGGATATTTTGATTTCACGATCTTGATTAATTATTGACGGGGCATTATTAATGTCAACTTTGAAGTGAATTAATTGACATTTCCTGACCTACTGGAAAAATTAATTAATTAAATCAATTTGTGCAAAATATGGAATCCTTTTCATTTAAAGTTTGTGGTACTATAATACAAAAGTTAATTGCTAAGATTTGCTTTATTTTTTTGTTGTTGTTTGGCTAACTTGGATATTTTGATTTCACGATCTTGATTGATTATTGACAGGGCATTATTAATGTCAACTTTCGAGTGAATTAATTGACATTTCCTGACTTACAAGAAAATTTAATTAATTAAAACAATTAGTGCAAAATTTGGAATCGTCTTCATATAAAATTTGTGGTACTATAATACAAAAGTTAATTGCTAAGATTTGGTTTATTGTTTGTTGTTGTTTGGCCAACTTGGATATTTTGATTTCACGATCTTGATTAATTATTGACGGGGCATTATTAATGTCAACTTTGAAGTGAATTAATTGACATTTCCTGACCTACTGGAAAAATTAATTAATTAAATCAATTTGTGCAAAATATGGAATCCTTTTCATTTAAAGTTTGTGGTACTATAATACAAAAGTTAATTGCTAAGATTTGCTTTATTTTTTTGTCGTTGTTTGGCCAACTTGGATATTTTGATTTCACGATCTGGATTGATTATTGACAGGGCATTATCAATGTCAACTTTCGAGTGAATTAATTGACATTTCCTGACTTACAGGCAAATTTAATTAATTAAATCAATTAGTGCAAAATTTGGAATCGTCTTCATATAAAATTTGTGGTACTATAATACAAAAGTTAATTGCTAATATTTTATTTATTGTTTGTTGTTGTTTGGCCAACTTGGATATTTTGATTTCACGATCTTGATTAATTATTGACAGGGCATTATTAATGTCAACTTTCGAGTGAATTAATTGACATTTCCTGACTTGCAGCAATTTAATGAAACAAATCGATTATTAACGCAAAATATGGAATCGTGTTCATTTAAAAATCGGCTGCATTACAATATAAAAGCCCAGCGCAGATAATTGCTAAGATTTTCGCTTATTTTAGCAAACCCAACGTGTTTTCTTTTCTAATAACAAATAGGTAACACTCCTCGATGTTTGCGTCTCTCCAATTCTTTGGATATTTAGTTGAATTGCAGCGATAACTATCAAAACGCTCCACTCTACCGTTGCGAATGAATCCACAACAACGCGATTTGAACGAGCGGGAGTATTATAGATACGCGCCACGTGATAAATTCCACACGGATTCGACCAATAGCGAGCCGTTCGATTCGATGCCGACGCTATATTTACGTACGTTCGAAATTATGATATAGTTTAATAGGTGCACAGCGCCCATATGTAATATGTAACTTCCGAGAATTCGTTCGGCCGCTGCTACATGCGCCGCTATCGTGCAGTCGGCGGAATTGGTCCCAGTCTTGCTCTAGCGGCTTCTCTATGCCTACGTACTTGCTGGTTGCAATTGTTTCTTGTGCTTAAGAGTCTAAATAAACGCTACAAGCAATCACTCTGGTGCGCATTAGTATATTCTCGCTACTTGTATATATCAATCAATGTGATAGCCGTTAGCCTTCACCAATGGAACAGTCCACCACCACCGCCGTTGTCGTCGCTTCAGCTGGACTTAGTTAGTTTTGGTCGCGGAGTAGTGTTTGTCCAACACCACCGAGCTACCGAGATATCATACCTTAAAATAGCTCGTCGCGGAACAGAAACGAGTGTCCCGAATGTGTATCGCACCGCACGATGATCTACGTTCGAATTAGGATGAGCCCCCCGCGTTCTATTTCGTGTTGAGTATCGCGATTTGGTGCGGAATCGAATTGCGAGTAAAATTATTGTTTCTTGGTGCGTTTGGGTTGTGTTGTTTGTTGGCTGATATATTGTGTTTCTATATTGTAGTGACCTTCAATCGATTTGGTTGTTTATATATGGATTTTAAGCGACAATTTTCTTGGCGATAAAGGTATGTGCGAGAAAATTAATCGGTGGATTTAAAATTGCCGCATTCTTTTCCAGAAAAAAATGGCTTATCTTATCAAGTTTGCAGGTGATTTATTTGTATTTGTAAATTCGTCGCCTGCAACTCGCAATTCGACTGTAAATGTAGCCTAGAAACTAATATTTTGTGTCGCATTTAAAAATCATTTTCATCGCGAGACTGTATTATTAATATTTCTACTTTTCGTAAAGGTTTGATTGAGAATCAATCCCTTCGTATCGCTCTTAGGAAAGGTCCATAAACCAAAGCCATGGACGAACATGTTCATTGTTTAGGTGTGTATGTTGTGTGCGAAACAAAGTGTTGTTTATAAAAAGATTTGCACGCTTTTATTTTTGCATGCGGTAAAATTCAATTTATTTTCAATAGTTTGCATACACATCTAAAGGAGTGAAATTAGACATGACAGAGTGTCATTATATTATATTATATTTGACGTTAGTTTTATAAAGCTTTAATCGAACTGTCAGCGCATTTTCTTTATCGCACTGACAATGCAACTGACGTTAATATTATAATGTTCGTATTTTTATATAAAAAGTAATAAAGATTTGCACGTTTTTATTTATTATTTGTGCATGTGTTAAGATTCAATTTATTTTCAATAGTTTGAATAGTTTCAATAGTTTTAAAAGAAACGGGTATAGATTATAAGGATAGGAGAATAATTTTTAATTTATATAAACACCAAACTGCCTTAGTTAGAATTGAGGGGGAAGAAGAGGTAGCAAAAATAGGGAAGGGAGTTCGGCAGGGATGTACACTCTCACCGTTATTATTTAATCTATATATAGAAGATGCAATAAACAAAGTAAAAGAAGAGTATAGTGTAGGTGTGAATGTACAGGGAGAGAAAATATATATGCTGAGATTCGCCGACGATATAGCTATATTGGAAGAAAGCGAAAAGAATTTAGAAAGGGTATTGAATGGTATGCAGGCAGTATTGACTAGGGATTTTAACATGAAAATAAATATAGGTAAAACTAAAGTGATGAGGTGTGACAAAAAGGAATGCAGTAGAAAAATGAGGATCACAATAGGAGATAATAGAATCGAAGAAGTGTCAGATTTTTGTTATTTAGGCAGTAGAATCACAAAAGATAATCGAAGCAAGGTAGATATAAAGTGTAGGATAGCACAGGGTAGGAAGGCATTCGTAGAAAAAGAACAGATTTTAAGATCAAATATTTACTTGGGTATTAGAAAAAGATTACTGAAGGTATATGTTTGGAGTGTAGCACTGTACGGGTGTGAGGCGTGGACTATAGGAAAGGAAGAGAAGCGTAGATTAGAAGCACTTGAAATGTGGTGTTATAGGAGGATGATGAGGATTGGTTGGGAAGATAAAGTAACAAATGAAGCTGTACTAGAGTTAGTAGGGGAGAAGAGAAGTATCTGGAGAGTGTTACAGCGTAGGAGAGACAGATTAGTAGGGCATATTCTTAGGCATGGGGGGATTATGCAATTGATCATAGAAGGTAGAGTGGAGGGAAAGAGAGGGGTAGGTAGGCCTAGATTGGAGTATGTGAGTCAGATAGTTGAAGACGTTGAGATGAATAGCTATAGGGAGATGAAGGGATTAGCTCAGGATAGATCGGCATGGCGTGCTGTTTCCAACCAATCTTTAGGATTGCGGACTCTTTAACTAACTAACTAGTTTGAATATTGCATACACATCTAAAGGAGTGAAGTTAGAGATGACATTATCATTGTATTATATTTGACATTAGTTTTATAAATCTTCAGTCGAACTGTCATCGCATTTTCTTTAACGCACTGACAATGCAAACTGACGTTAATATTATAATGTTCGTATTTTTATATAAAAAGTAATAAAGATTTGCACGTTTTTATTTATTATTTGTGCATGTGTTAAGATTCAATTTATTTTCAATAGTTTGAATATTGCATACACATCTAAAGGAGTGAAGTTAGAGATGACATTATCATTGTATTATATTTGACATTAGTTTTATAAATCTTCAGTCAAACTGTCATCGCATTTTCTTTAACGCACTGACAATGCAAACTGACGTTAATATTATAATGTTCGTATTTTTATATAAAAAGTAATAAAGATTTGCACGTTTTTATTTATTATTTGTGCATGTGTTAAGATTCAATTTATTTTCAATAGTTTGAATATTGCATACACATCTAAAGGAGTGAAGTTAGAGATGACATTATCATTGTATTATATTTGACATTAGTTTTATAAATCTTCAGTCGAACTGTCATCGCATTTTCTTTAACGCACTGACAATGCAAACTGACGTTAATCTTATAATGTTCGTATTTTTATATAAAAAGTGGTAAAGATTTGCACGTTTTTATTTTTTATTTTTGCATGTGTTAAGATTCAATTTATTTTCAATAGTTTGAATATTGCATACACATCTAAAGGAGTGAAGTTAGAGATGACATTGTCATTGTATTATATTTAACATTAGTTTTATAAATCTTCAATCGAACTGTCATCGCATTTTCTTTAACTCACTTACAATTCAACTCACGCTGTTCTTAGAATTTTCGTATTTTTTTATAAAAAGTAGTAAAGATTGCACGGTGTTACTTTTATATTTGCATGCGGTAAAATTCAATTTATTTTCAATAGTTTGCATACACATCTAAAGGAGTGAAATTAGACATGACAGAGTGTCATTACACTATATTATATTTGACGTTAGTTTTATAAAGCTTTAATCGAACTGTCATCACTGACAATGCAACTGACGTTAATATTATAATTTCTAAATTTTTGTATAAAAAGTAGTTTAAATATAATTTTTAATCATTTAATCTCATTTATAACACCTCAAGGGCACTTCATTAAGAACTAGGTCATACCATTCTGAAATTCGGAAATACCGGCGTAGTACTCCAAAATATTCGGAAATTCCCGTCGCAATACTAACTAATGAGCAACACGTCACGGATTGTGGAAATATTGGGGAATGGCTTTCGTAGTATTTTTTATAGTATTTTGAGTTTAAAGTAGATTGGGTTTTTGATAAGACTTTCCAGTGATCTTATCGAAATGCTTTATCGACGGCACATGCAGACGCATTAGGATGAGTTTTGCAGGTTTTATTTTTATTTAATTTATGTGTCGCTATTTTTCAGATGGTGAAAATATCGATTCTTCAGCAGTCCGAGATGAAAGCATTAAAATAAGCGATGTCAGTACGTATTTATTTTTTTAATAATTACTATAGTTAAACATTAATAAACTGACAAAATAAAATATCGCCGCTTTTTTGGCCTCATCAATAAAAGTATCGTTACTTTTCTAGTAGAAGTAATCGAAACGGACCCAGACTTTAGTCAGTCACCAGCGAACCCTACATTACCGACAAACGAACCGACAACAACGCCGCTGGCCATGCACTCGAATAACCAATCCCGAGACCCGTCCGGCGGCGCTGGCCTTTCAATGGCCGCCACCAGTCGAAGGCCGCATCAAATGGCTATTGTGCGAATCGTCGAACAGCCCGCCGCCAAAGCGCTGCGCTTTCGCTACGAATGCGAGGGCAGATCAGCCGGGTCCATACCGGGAGCGAACAGCACACCAGAGAACAAGACGTTCCCCGCGATTCAGATAGAAGGGCACCAAGGAAGGGCAGTTGTTGTTGTCAGTTGCGTCACGAAAGATCCACCGTATAGGTTAGTTACTCGTGTAATTTCATTTGAACTAAATAGACGCGCTGTTAGAGGATGACAGACTGTTGTTGTATTAGGTTATGTGTTGTGCCACTTAAAGTTTGCCGCTTGAAATCAGAGGACTGTGTAAATTAGTTAAATTAAACTGACATTTTTTTAGGCCGCATCCTCATAATTTGGTGGGCCGAGAAGGGTGTAAAAAAGGCGTTTGTACGCTGGAAGTGTCGCCGGAGACGATGGCGGTGCAATTTTCCAATCTGGGCATACAATGTATAAAGAAAAAGGAAATCGAGGCTGCTTTAAAGATGCGGGAAGAAATCCGAGTGGATCCTTTCCGCAGTACTGTTTAACCATACGAATTGTTGTAGTTTTTTTTTGTGACGAGCGTTTTATTTTCAGCTGGATTTGGCCATAGAAGTCAGCCAACGTCGATAGATCTGAACGCTGTTCGCTTGGCCTTTCAAGTCTTTCTGCAAAATGAGAAATTGAAGGGTTTCACGCACCCACTCAGTCCGATAGTTAGCGAACCGATTTACGATAAGAAAGCCATGACCGATCTCAACATTATTAAGCTGTCCGACTGTAATAGTCCCGTCGATGGTGGCCATAAAGATGTTATTTTACTTTGCGAAAAGGTAAAACAATTTTTTTGTTGCAATTTTTTTTTTTCTGCGTTTAGTTGAAATAAGTGCATAAATTTAGATTAGTTTTCTAGTATTGCGCCTATCCGTTGAAATTAAAGATTATCCGCGTGCCATTGGAATTTTTTTTTATAATAAATGGCGAATTTGTTACAAAAATAATTACGAAAATAAAAATAAGTTTAAAAAAGTTGCAATAATTGAAATAAGTTACAAAAATTAAATTTACAAAAAATAAGTTCAAAATAATCAATAATCAAAGTAATCAAAAAAAGTTACATGTTTAAAAAAAATGGTTACAAAAATCAAAATAAGTTACAAAATTTGTTCGATTTGTTGTTATTTTATTAAATTCCAGGTAGCGAAGGAGGACATTCAGGTACGTTTCTACGAGGAGAAGGATGGCGCCATCGTGTGGGACGCATTTGGCGATTTTCAGCCATCACAGGTGCACAAGCAGACGGCCATCTGGTTCCGCACGCCCCGCTACCGCACGCTGGACATAACCGAACCAGTGCGCGTCAACATACAGCTGCGCAGGCCCTCGGATGGCGCCACGAGTGTGCCTTTACCGTTCGAGATGTTGCCACTGGACGCAGGTAGGCCCGCATTCTGGTCGATGCGCCGCAATATGGCCCTGAAGAAGGGCAATTACAGTCTGTTCAGTGCCATATTGGCGAACGATCCGCAGCTATGCAACGCTGCTGCCAAACGGAAACATGCCGCAATTAGCGCGAATAACGCGAAACCAGACAAGGAAATCATTGATATTAGCGAAGATAAAGACGTTGTACAAGTGGACCATACTTTGTCTGATTTAATTCGAGAAGTTAGCGAGTTGGACGAAATCTACGAAGACAATCAGCGGCGTATTAACGAAATCGATCGGCAGGTGGACGGTGTTGCTTCGATGAAACCGCAAGAGTTATTCGATGACAGTAAAACGTACAGTTCATTGCAGATGGCATTCAAAAATCCCGTTCGTGTCGTCGATATCGATATTTCAGATAAATACGAGGATGTTATTGTAAATCCGCTCGCTCCTATCATCGATATAAACCAACATAAAATGGTAGAAGCAGAAGATGCGGCGGTATTACCACCTCTACCACCAAAACGCGCCAAAAAAGTCATAGAAACGTACATCGGCGCGGATGATTATTTTCCACAACAAGAAAATATTGTTTTATCCGAACCGAATACAGTTAAATATGGCTCTAGTCAGGTTTTAGCGCCTATACCATTGAGCCGATCGAATAGTTTGAACTTGCCGCCGCCGTTGCCCGAGAAAAAATTGCCGCCCCTACCGACGGGCGGCAGTACATTACCCAACCCCAAAAAACGAGGCTTTTTCTCAAAAATATTCGGCAAAAGATCGGCCGATACCAGCCAGAGGAGCTCGATATCTGGATCCCTAAAAATTAGAACGCCCAGTATTGTTGATTCATTGCAAACGCACGTTATAGAAACGCAAAATGTAAATAATAACAACGATAAAGTGGCTGTAGATGAAGATTTGTGTTTGGCAAATAGAGAAACGGACGATTTTAACGTGAATTTCGATTTGACCGAGGCGGAGAATTACGCTTTGTACACGTCGGTAGCCCCGCGGGCCACGCAGAGTGAATTCGACGAAACGTCGTGCTATTACGCCCCTGTAGAGGGCGGCAGATTGCTAACAAATGCCGAACTTGTGAACAGACTCAATGGCAGCGACATTTAGGCTCTTGAATTTGTTTGTTTTGGGCGAAAAATTACTTAAAAGAATTTATTTTGAGGAATTTGATTTTTTAATTAATTCAACGTTGAATTAAAAAAAATCATTGTTTGATGGCAAAAAAAGTAGTTTACCGATAAACGTTGATTTAAAAAAATGTATTGTATATTTTTGATTTTTTTGAAAGATACGTCAAATTACTTGTCATTTATTTTAAGATCAGCGTCTCCAACATTTTGATAAACCTCCGCCAACAGATACCGCTAGTGGTTCATGACCGTAGTTCATCTAGTCATTGTACTTGTATTTTATAATATCGTCAGCGATGTGACAACACCTCCTATCTTACAAAAATTCGAAAAATGGCATATTATGTCAAACTGATTTATTGCGAATGTTCACAACATCTCCCGTCGCATTAAAATTTCAAAGCAGATAGGTGTGGTATTGTCATATGTTTGTACCATTGTTACCAATTCTCGATTGCAAGAGTTTACTAGCGTTAGCGCAACTATTAAACGAAAGCAAATTAATATACGCAATGTTTACTGATTGTAGACAAGATGTCTAGATATAAAACGGTCAAACTTTTTTATTTTATTTTCACTAGCTTCCTTGATTAAACAACGTCTGAAAATTCGCCTTTTTTTATGAAAGTTACGATTTTTATCGACAAGTTATCAAAACTTTAAAAATACAAGAAATATACCGTTAAAAAGCCCCATCCTTTGGGAACACTCTCTGAAAATATTGTACAAAAATAATCAAATTTGGGGAAATGCTGGACACACTGCCGAACCCCTGCTTTTCGTATGAGGAGAGACGCTGGCCTTAACTGTATTTTCTTTTTTCGTATATTGTATTAAGAATTGAATAACGGTGTGTGTGTATATTTTTAGATCCTGGCGTATTGAAGCGTAAGCGGCAAAAATTTGAATCTGATCCGAGTAATTCTCTTTTAAGACATTTTCAGGATCATGAAAAAAATAGTAAGTGCAATTTCCGAATCGATATTTTTATGGTTATTGTAATTGTTTAAGGTGTTGGGGATATTTTCTGTTTCTATATGTCGTCAATATAATACTCACCTATGCGCTTTACATACATGTAAATAAAAAATTTCGCAAAGAAACAATTTTTTTTGGTAATTGCATAAAAACAAATTTGTTTAAAAATAACATCTAAATTTTACAGCTGAATTATCACCTTTTGAAAACAACGTTTTTTACTGTAAATATTTGTTATTTTAAATTTACAATTCGTTTGGATACCAATTTTATACATTGACTTTGATATTTGTGAAGGAAATGATTCCTAATGATATATTTATTACCGCAGCTTATTTCTACTTGTTATTTTAATGCGATATTTCGGAGAGTTTAATGTCTTTAGTAAAACATTTTTTTTTGTATATTACGTTACAAATAATATATGATGAATATTTCAATAAACAAAATGTTTTGTTTAGCTTATTTTTATTATGAAAAGAAAAATGAAACGAACTGAAGAATCATAGCGGGATAGTACAGGTACAAGTAACAGTTTGAAATTGATTCTTTTTTGCTTTTAAATCAGTTTGGAATTTAATTTTTCGAATGAAATCGTATTATTTTGATTCAAATAAATAAATGCATGGGAATGTACACATTTTGCTTAATTGGTGCAACATTTGCTTTTAACACGCATCTACCATTTGTTTTTATTGTTTACTTTATTCTGTTGTTATTTTCAGGACAAATACAAATCACAAATGACATGATTAAGCACGAACCACGAGGTAACAACTAATTTTACGTTTCAAACTTATTTACCGCACAATCATCTACACGAGAAAAAAAAGAGAAACCGAACACACAATCGCATATTTCAGACACATCACCCGCCCCGTACATGTTCAGCCCCGTTTACGTGCCAAATCCGACGATGTCGCCGCACCATTACGTCTACCGTAACCCTGTCGTTGACACACTGGGCCCCACGCCGCCCCCTGCTGATTTATACCCGGGCGCCTATTCGCCCGCCCTCCCAAACGCAACGGGTATGCTGCCGCCCATCGGGAATATGCTCAATCACAACGCTCAGTGGAATATAACACATAATGTGCCTTTGGCGTCATGCAGCGCCACACCAGCAGACATATGTAAGAACGATTAGCGACTGTTGATACGTCAGTGTCCGGTGTGACATGTGTCAATTATGACTTCTGACACGTGTCGATTGTGACATGTTTCAATTGTGACTTTTAACATGTGTCAATTATGACTTCTGACATGTGTCAATTGTGACTTCTGACATGTGTTAATTATGTGTTGCAGCGTCTGTTTCGATGCAATTGCAGCCGATAGATCCGAGTATGATTCTCAATATGGATAACCAGCAATTGGAACCGCTAAATATAATGTCTGGTGATTTGAGTGGGGCTCTCTACGATACGAATAACCTCTCTGAGAATCTATCAATGAATCTGTCATTGTCGGACTTGGGCGGTGTTGCCGTATCAGGTAATTGGTGCCGAGTGAAAGATGGTTCGTTTGCTATTTGAATGTTTTTTCTTATCAGGTACTTTAAGTGGTCGAATTTATCAAAATGATTCGGATATTTTAACGAATTTGGCCAATTCAACCATAGAGAAGATTTACAATAATAAAATTGACTAATTGTTTTTTTTTTATAAATTGCGTTATATAAAATTTGTATTTTATAAATTGTAGATATATTTATATATACTTCGTCGATTGATAAATACTGTGTTACGTTTTTTTTAAAAGATGTAGCGAAATGAGTGCAATGTTAATATTTTTTTTGTAAAAAAAAAAACGATATTTAATCTCGATTATTTCTCGACACAAGTGTGAAGAATATAATTTTACAATAAAACAAGTACGTCAATATGTGATATGTACAATTATAACATGTGTTCGTTGTGTCATGTGTCAAAATAGTGTACGTATTTTCGGAAGAAATTTATTTGTTTTGCACATCAATTATAGAATAAAATAAATAAATCAACGAAATTCGAAAACACATTATACATTAGATTGTGACGGGCTGGCGTTATCATTCGTCACATTATTTACAATTAGTTTTTCGCAGATGCACGTTCTAAGCGGCATATGCGGCGCTAATATATTCGGATCGCCAAACACCGTCAATGGTAGATTTAGTTCTTTCACGCCGCACTCTTTGTTCGAGTACTCACGCAGAATGTAATTTGTGGAGAAATCGTGGAAAAGGCGCGTATCGTTCACACGAACCATCACATTATCCACTCGAAGGAAATATCGCAATAGAACGAAAAATGACGTGGGCATCACTCTCTTGAAAAAAATGTAATTGCTTCTAGTAAAATGAATGGATATTCGCAGTTGAAGTAAATAATCGAAACAGTTGGAAATATTAGTATACAATATCACCCAAATACCGCAACTCGTAGCCTTCGAAATGCGCATCTAGCTACTTAATGCTTTAAGTTACGGTATTTGGGTGGTATTTATACTATTATTTAATACTGTAGTCGTACATTTTTAAGTAGTTTTACAGTAATTATCGTTTGATATTAATTATATTATACGTTGAATTAAAATGATTTTTTTTGTATAAAATTTCAACTTACAATTTTGACGGTACAAGATGCGATGCCATTATCGTGCAGTTCATCTTCATACAGCATCAAATCGTGATAAAATAAGATCCGTTCCCGTTCCTTCAGTCGATTAATATCAATTTTTTCGTCCGTTTCGACGAAATTAAACGGGCCAGCGACGGTCCCTCGGTAATCGCTGCTGAACGTCCAGTCGAACGGTTTCACGTTCTCTTCTAGATGGCCTATAGATCTCGCCTCTTGCCAGACCTCCGCACACGCCACTTTCGATGCGGGCATCTTGCCGGTATCGACGCGTTTCAACGCATCCAAAGCGTTGAACTCTATGTGTGCGCCACTTACGTGCAAGAGGATTAGTGCGTTGTTCGCGAACACCATTTCCGGTAGATGGGGCAAGTCCAGCGCTTTGGCGTATGCGCAGAATGTGCAGCATTCTTCCGCGGTATCGGCGCAGATGTTCGGTGCGGAACATTGCGAGTGCAGAATGTGCGACTTTTTGTACTTTACTGTCCAGTCGTGGAACTTTTCTTCTTCGGTATTGACGGGTAATCGTTTGATATCTACGTCGCTTATGGGGGCGGCGTATGTTACGCTGTCTGCCATTTTAAAATGGTACTTTCGTGAATGTTATTAGCGTTTTTTTGATAATTCGTTTCGTGATAAATAATAAACATAATTGAAAGTAATTGGCATCTTTTAATGACATTTCGCGAAGAATTGAGTTTTCATAACCTCAACATACCGCGATATTTCAAAACAGTGTTGACCGTTCTTACCAAGTTCTAAAAAAATTTATGTTTAAATCTTATATAAATTAATTGCATAGATTAATTGAAAGTTATTGGCAACTTTTATAATGACATTTCGCGATATATTGACGTTATGAAATAGTGTTATGTTCTTACAAAGTTCTAAAAAAATGTATATTTAAATTTTTATTTTCTATAAATTAATTGCATAGATGAATACAGACAAATATTGCAACTATAAATGAAAAAAGCATCGTAAGAGTATTTTAGTGATCAAGGAGAATCGATTTCGAGCAAATGTCATGGTACAGTAAGTGTTGCAATCTGTCATGAAAGGTTTTACTCTATATTACAGATTGCTTACAGTTTTCGTCTTTTCATGTAACTTCTTGTGAGTCAATTTAAACGTCAAAGATTTGTCATATAAGTGTCAATAAGTAAATCTTTTTTTTTTTAATTATATACTGATGATGGAGGAATAGCCTTCAAAATACGCATTTAGCTATTAAAAGCTTTATATTACGATATTTTATGCAAATTGTATCCTTACTTGCGTAGCTCACAAATGTATACTTTTTCCTAGTATATTCTGGCAACTTTAATACCTATTGACTATAGGCTACTTTATATACGTTAGTGTAATGTAATGTAGTGTAATGTAATAAATTATCCAGCTATTTTCAATGAGAATTATACCTAGAAGCATAAAAGGTTTTTTTTTTAAATATTATCTATATTATATATCTAAAAAGGGTTTAATCGGTTATTTTAAATTATGT
Source organism: Leptodirus hochenwartii (assembly GCA_947310635.1). NCBI lineage: Eukaryota > Metazoa > Arthropoda > Insecta > Coleoptera > Leiodidae > Leptodirus > Leptodirus hochenwartii. The sequence continues at coordinate 48,430,800 of OX371178.1, forward strand.
AAACAATTACAATATGTAAATGTACTAAATGCACTAAATTACTATTATCCAGCTATTTTCAATGAGAATTGTACCTAGAAGCATAAAAGGTGGTTTTTTAAATATTATCTATATTATATATTTAAAAAGGGTTTAATCGGTTTTTTTAAACTAGGTAAAGAATAATACAATCGATACAAATCGATTGTATCAATTGTCTAACGCAAAGTGAATTTCAATGTAGATTTTCGACATTGTCATTACTCCATCAGCTGATTCATTTCATTCCAGTCGTCGTGCAGCTGTCAAAACAGTACCGCGTTCCTTAAATTCAGCAAAAACTGAAATCATTCAGATATATAAATCCTCGATCTAAATCTCGAATACTTTTCGATCCGCGACGAATTAATTGCAACACGCATTCCACACCAAACTGTGCACCCGAATGGAAATGTGTGAGTATATAGGTCAATTATTAATTTCAATGAGCGATTGTATGAAAGTGCTTTTCTATAGCCAAAATGGTGAATGACACATTCATCGATTTTAGTGCTGGAAAATGATATCGGAAGAATGTAAACAAGAGCGTGCGGATTGAGACAAAATGTTACGAAGGTAGAGTTGCGCGGGCTCGGGCGGGGGGGACGAGATGGGCTCACAAACGTTGGAGATCTTGCGGCAAGGCGTGTGGGCCTCGTTGACGGGCGGATGGTTCTACGATCCGCATCAGGACCTCTTCTGTAACACATTCCATCTGTACCTATGGCTATTCCTGCTGTGTCTACCATTCACCATCTACGTGGTGCGTTCCAAATAGCCCATTAAATGAAAAAAAATTAGTTAAATAGTCCTCAATCCTAAGGATTGGTTGAAAACATCACGCCATCTATTGGATCTCTCCTCAGCTAATTTTTTCATCTCCCTGTACTCATCACCGCATACACGTCCTCCACTATCTGACCCACATACCCAAATCCAGGCCTACCTACCCCTTGCTTTCCCTCTACTCTACCTTCTATAACTAATGGCATAATACCCCCGTGTCTAAGAATGTGACCTACTAGTCTATCTCCTACGCTGTAATACTCGCCAAATATTTATCTTCTCCACTACTAAGTCTAGTACGGTTTCATCTGTTACTTTATCTTCCCAACCAATCCTCATCATCCTCCTGTAGCACCACATATCATCAAATGCTTCTATTCTATGTTTCACTTCTTTACCTATAGTCCACGCCTCATTCCCGTACAATGCTACACTAGACATGCTTTTAGTAATCTTTTTCTAATACCCTCATTTTTCGCCTGCATTCCTTGTCACACCTAATTTGATTGGTTTATGTTCTAAATTCCGCTCCCTCTCTTCCAAGATAGATATATCGTCGGCGAACCTCAATATATATATTTTCACACCTACACTATAATCTTAGTATACCTTGTTTATTGCATCTTCTATATACAGGTTAAATAACAATGGTGACAGTGTACATCCCTGTCTGACTCCATTTCATATTCGCGCTACCTCTTCTTACCCCGTCAATTCTAATTAAAGCCGTTTGATGTTTCTATAGATTGAAAATAAAATTTTCTTGATAAAATACATATACAAAACAAAAATCTCACTGTAAATGTTGGCCGAGTGCATATTTTCCAAGGCTTTTTTATACACTCATCCTTTTTCGCAAAAAAACTCTAAATATTCCGATTCATTTTAAGTTTTTTAAATACAGATTATGTCCGCGCTGTTGGCTTTGTTTTAAAGTTAAATGGCGTTTTTAATCGTGCTATTATTGTTTACTTTGCCATTTGTTGGGATTTGAATAGTCAACTGTTAAAGTAGAATGCGTTTTCCGCGACGTTCTGTCAAATCAAATTTTATCAAAGGTCAATAATATTCGCGACATTTAATTCAGTGTTACGATTTGTTATTAAAATGATGCAAAATTCCCTTGAGCAGCCGTTTTATTTGAAAAATATTATAAAAAAAACGACAATTATTTTTTTCACGATAAATATGATTTTTAAACTTATGTAATACAATTTGCCCTCGGCAGTATTTCCCACCGACCAAGTACATCTGGTACATCTACTGTTGTTTGGTCGCTATCGCTATAACGATCATAAAGCTGCTCAACTACAGTCTGCACCATATGTACGACACGACCGATTGCATACGGGAGGAGGTGGCGGTGGGGGCGGCGGACGGTGGTAGCGGTGCCTGGCACACGCCCCAATCCAGCAAGGACGGCACGGCGGAGGGTATCGAACTGCAGGTGCTGTCGTCCAGCAATAAGACGTCCGCCAATGAGTTGCCGACGAAGGTGAACACGTGCGAGACGGCCAGCGGCTGTTTCTACGAACCGGGCGGCTTGATGGGCGGCACGGACGTGGACAGTCTGGATAGTGGCGAGTTCCAACGTGCGGTGGAGAATGGTTAGTGCAATTAAGTGGTTTTAAATTAAATTTCAAAGTTAATTCTCTGAAAATTCAATTTTGATTTTTTCTTTTCTAAAATCAAACAATTCTACGTACGTTTTTTATTTCAATTTCTCTTGCAATAATTTTACGCAATTTAACACATTGTATAAAATCTGAAAAATTACAATTGATCTTTAAAAAAAAACTTGGTAATTAATAAAGCGAACAATTTTTTGCAAAAAATAAAATTGCAAATCATTTTCGTGTTCTCGATTTTATTTTTATTGTAGATTTTAATTATAGAAACAAGCTTTTTAAATATTCTATCTTTTTGGGACAAGAAATGATTTTAGTTTTCAAAAATCTCAAAAATTCAATAGTTTTTATCTTGTGCTATACTCACGATGGGGGCACAGCCTTCGAAATGCGCATCTGACTACTTAATGCTTTGAGTTACGGTATTTGGGTGATATTTTATACAATTATTTAAGACCGTATTGACGATTTTTAAATGTTAACAATGACCTTTCGCAGCGACGCCGATTCTAGGGAGCGGCGCCGGCAAGCTGAGCAGCACCATTGACCTGAAGGCGGAGGTGCATCGCAAGAATTCGTCGGAGAGTTCCGATGAGTTGAGCCAGTCCGTTCGGCCGGTCGTTGAGATTGTAACCGGCGGTGATAATGGGCGAAGCGAGGGGGACGAAAAAAGGGCGGACCGCGACGGTGCCACGTGTAGAAAGTCGTCGAGATCTAGTTACAAAAAGCTACACAGGCAACTGGTGATGGTGAGTCAATAGAAATGTTCATAGTGTTTATTGTAATAATTTTTTTTTACGATGTGTCATGTTTTTTTTACAAAAGAAGTTGAAATTATATATAACATATTAAGAAAATTTAAAAGAACAAGAGATATCCGAAATATTTGTAGTTTAGATCAAAGTAATAATCACGATTCGTGACAGAGGTATTTTATTTAGTTTTAATCTTGTGCTACTGAAGATGGGGGGCATAGCCTTCGAAATGTACATCTAGCTACTTAATGCTTTAAGTTACGGTATTTGAGTGATTTTCGATACTATTATAAATCGATGAAATTATATAGAATATCACCCAAATATGGAAACTCAAAGGATTTAATAGCCAGATGCGCATTTCGAAGGACATGCTTCCACCTTCAGTAGCAGAAGATATAATTTTGCTGGTGGAGGCTTGCCCTTCTAAATGCGTATATAGATATTAAATTTAACACTGTAGTGATAAATTTACAAATTGAATAATAGATTCGAAATTTTTTTTTCTTCTGTTATTTCTTCGATCGATAGAACGAATCCGACGACGCCCAACAGCACAACGCAACTCAACAGTTATTATCATCATCTACATTATCGCCCACAACCACCTCAAATTCACACTCATCAGCGTTCAATCCATCCCAACTGAACCATACACGGCGCCACTCTCACTTCACCACCCCCACCGGCATTTATCCCTCCCCCCTCAACTTACCGCCACCCTACCACCACCACCACCCATCTCAGCACCACCACCACCAACAGCAGCAACAATCCGTCGGCGGCTGTTCGGTGGTAAGCGGCGGCGGCGGCGGTTCGGCCGTCGAACTGACCGGCGGCTATATCGGTGCTAGTCCGCTGTCGAGTCAGCTGATGGCTGGCACGTCCGTCGGGTTGGACGGATTCTACTTTGACGGGGGTGAGGGTGTGGTGGCGGCAGAAGAGGGTGGCGGTGGTGTGCGGAGGATACGCAGCGCCGCGCTGGAGACGTGCTGCGTGAAGCCCGCAGCCAGTGGCATGATGACGGTGCACCCGAACAGTTTGGAGTTTATAGGTTCTTAAAAGAAGAAAAAAAAAATTTGGGGCGCGCAGGTTTAACGTAACATGTTTTATTAAATAGGTGCTTATATGAAACCGACGAAGAATCCACTGTTACCCCCACCAAGCACGCGACTCGTACGCAACCAGCACGTCCTCTGGCCGTATTATGGCTCTGAGATTGTTTATCCGATCGCCGAACAGTCGGATGAACAACAGCAGAGCCAACATGGCGCCGATGACACGGACGACGAAGAACAAAAACAAGGCACATCGGATGAAGACGATGACGACGACGAGGACGAGACCAGCAACAGAAACGTCATCGTCGGATTGGACGGCAGCAGGCGGATCAACGTCAGCTGTGAATCGACCACAACAACAAGCGATGACGATGACGATAATGGCCAAGGGTACGATGACGATGAAGATGTGGAGGGCAGCAGGAGTCCGTTGCTGGTGAATAGAGTCCAAAATAAAGGGCAGGGGGGGAAACAGCAGCTGGCGAACGCCTCGTCCAATTTGGAGGACGTGTCGCACGCCGACACCGCCTCCGCTACATCGAAAGATGGTCTATTGGATGCCGAAGAAGAGCTATTGATGGATGACGCTGCGAACAATTCAATCGGCGTCGGCGCGATGCAGTTGCAGTACGCTGTCGATAGTGTCGAGTTGATAGCGTCCAAGTATACGAAAGGTGTTTGTCGTTTTTTAGTTAGTTAAATATAGTCCTCAATCCTAAGAATTGGTTGGAAACAGCACGCCATCTGCCGTCGATCTATCCTCAGCTAATTCCTCTCCCTATATAGCTATTCTTCCCACACACGTCTCCCACTATCTGACCCACATACTCCAATCTAAGCGGCCTACGTACCCCCATTTATCGTCAACTACCCAAAGTTAAATTACTGGAAGATAAGTCTAAGCAAGCTATCACAAGATTGAAGACAAACATAGACGCTACCCGGCTCACTTATATAAAATATTAAATAGCCCAGATTGTTCTTGCTGAGATTATGGAGACTTAGATAGATAGATAGATAGATAGGTAGATAGGTAGATAGGTAGATAGGTAGGTAGATGACTTGTTAATGACATTTTACCAAAGCATAATATAAATATTATAGTATAGAATATCACCCAAATACCGTAAGTTGAAGCATTAAGTAGCTAGATGTAAATTAATAATTAACTAAACTAACATGCATAAATAATTTATTAAATAATCTAATATACATGCATAAATCTAAATCAAATTTAATGAATTAGATTCAGGCCCAATTTCATCTTGTCTATTTAATTTATGTAATAAGAACTTTTTTTAAATTTATTATTATTTTAATTTTATTTATTTATTTATTTTTGGTTATTTTATGTTTGACAAACCATTTTATTATTGTTAATTGTTAGTTTCGTTGATTATTATATAATAAATGCCAACAATATAAATTAATTTGCCAGTTAAAGGGTTAAATAATAATTAATAATACAAATAAACTAAACTTCACGCCCCCAAGCTTTTATTTTTAGTCTTATGCGGGAATTCTTTTAAACCAGACTGGCAGACTTAAAATATTTTTTTCCTTTTTATTATAAATTTTTATTTTAAAAATTATCACGACGGTGTTAAATAATAGATTTTTATAATTGATATAAATTTTTTATATTGCGTTGCAAAAATTTCTTATTAATTCCGTTTAATTTAGCAGCAGCCGCTCCTTCGTACAACAGCAATTCGTCGTTGGAGATCGACTGCTGCCGTGCGCATCATCGAATAGCGTTAGACCATAGTGAAGAGGACACGCGTGCGTGCGCCGTCACAAAATGTCGCCCAGCAACGAACCACCCGTGCAACATAACCCAATCGTATCCGTGCGACATGGCCAATATGGCCGCCGCCGCGGAGGACGCAACGTGCGCTACGCTGGTCAGGAAGCGAATGAATCGCGTCAAGCGCAAGTGTAGCGGTCAGGACAGTCACGGTGGCTCGTTTAAAATGAACAAAACGACCGAACATGCTGGAAATGTTGCTTTAGCTGGCGCCACAGCTAATCAGTGCTCTAGTCTAGTGGAACTGGATTTGGATTGGCTGTTTGACGATGAGAATGAACATCTGCGACATTGCAAAGGTTTTTTTAAAACGATTTTATGGTTCACGCCGCTACTGTTTGTATATTAAAATTCAATTATAAAGTATTTATTTGGATAATTGATTGATTTGGCCGTTACTATGTGAAATTCCATGATATGGAAAATAAAAAACGGTACTTTGTTTTTATATTACCAAATATTATATATTTAGGTGTTCTAAAAACAAAGTAACCGTCTTTTATATTCCTTATTTATTTGAGTTAATGTATGATTTTATATTATGGCGCCATGTAATTGTCAATAGTTCAATTATACAAAGTTTCGATATTGAATGGTAGACTAAATTAAAATGTGACTAGATATATAATGGGATATATCGTTAACAAATATTACAAAAAACACCGGACCCAGTAGATCCTTGTGAAGCACCTCTACAGCCTTTTTATTTTATATTGATGTTAGCACACAATTTCACTTCAATTATTCTAGAACCGTTAAAGCGCGACAACGAATGGTCGAGCATAGCGACCGTGTCCCTAGAGCAGGACGTCTCGAAGGTGCTCCAGGAGACGCCCTCGATCCAATCACCCGTAACGTCGCGCAGCCTAGGAGCGATTCCGAAGAAACTGCGGCACTCTGCCAGTGCTGCGGCATCCAGTGCTGGTGCGTCCACCTCCACGAAGAAGGGGCGTCAATGCCGTCAACATCAGCAGTACGAACGAAGCGGCGGCGGACAATCGATGGGTGGTGTCGGCGGCGGTGCGGGTGGTGGTCGGTTGCAACGGGCGCCGACGCCGCGGGTGATGAAGAGTGAATCGGAGCGGTGCTGCAGGAGGAAGATGGACAGGCATCTGATTGAGGAGAAGTCGTTCAATAGGAATAGGTCGATGAAAGGTCAGAAATTGTTGTACGTTAATTAATAATGAGAATGTTATTTAAAATTGGGCTAAAGGCGGCGGTTGGGTGCCCTATTAATAAAAGATTATCCTGTCATTTTTTTATTGTGGCGTCATCTGATTTTGAATAGTTCAATACAAAAATGTTGGGATTTAACGGTAGCCAATATTAAAGTTGCAATTAGCGCAGCCTTGCCCATATTGCAATCAACGAAAGGAATTATTTAATTTTATAAAATCAATGATGAATTTTTATAATTTTCTTCAACCTATTGCAAAAGTTTGTTGTATTGACGTTTGAATACAATTTTATTAAATTCATAACATCGCTATTATACGCATCTTTTCGATTTTGTTGGATATTTTTTCGTGACGTATTTATTTATTATTTTCTATTGACACTAACAAATATTTATACAAATAATTAATATTAATAAACAAAAAGGTACTATTGGAAAATAATTTGTTTTATGGATTTTTTTATTTTTTCTTCGAAATAATGCCCGGATCACATTTTAAATATATATTTTACCATCCATTTACAATTTCAAAATGATGAAAAATATAATATTTCCTAGACGTTTTAAAAATCCCCCGCTTAGAAGATTTTCGTCGTAATTCGTTAATATTACGTTTTTTTCTTTTTCTTTAACATTTTTCTAATTATCGTAGACAAGCAGCAGCTGCACGGCGAATGCACCAATAACATCGCTCTAACATCTGCCACGGTCACCGGTCTTGAATGTCTCGTAACACCAAACCACTACAACAGCAATCAGCAACAACTTAATCAAACGCAACAGCAGCAACAGTCGCGGCTATGTCGATTGAGCGTCTCTAGACGAAGTGCAGCTGCGGCTGCAGCTGCAGCCAAGTCTATGCAACAGCATATGAATCACCAACAACAACAACAGCATCAATATAATCATCAGCAGCAACAAGTTTGTATATATTATTTTAAGCCAAAAATAGATTCATCCGATTTTTTTTATTTATGTGTTGTTTTACATACGTGCAATAGAATAAAAGTAATAATTAATTCATGAGCGACCGGTTTATTTCGCCATAAAATATACTTAATATGATGGATAAATCTTTATTAATGTATTAAATTTAACAAATTTGTACACACGTCAACACATATATAGATAAAATAAACATAGAATATCACCCAAATACCGTATCTTAAAGCATTAAGTAGCTAGATGTACATTTTGAAGACCATGCCCCCATCTTCAGTAGCACAAGATAAAAACAAAATAAAATACCTGTCACGAATCGTGATTAATATACTATTACATGACCAATGAGAGATTGAAAAAAAAAAAGTTCTTTATTAATTCTAAATTAATAGACATTAATTCATTGAGTTAATCATATGTATTGGTTGTAGTGCAAATAAAAAAAATAAAAAAATAAGCGAAACGACAGTCTCTTCGATAGGAAACAACCGTGCTCTTTCCAATTTAAAGTAGTCCAATATAACCCCAAGAAAAGTCGTGACCGTTTTGTGTTAGGCATCGGCCTAAGTGTGAAAATCATTTCCTGAGTTTTGAACATATTTAGACTCAGTTTGTTAGTATGATGAACCAATCACCAAGGTTTGACATTTCTATTTTGGTTTCTAATACAACAGTGTCAGTTATATTTCGTATATGCGCCGTTTATCTAGCAACAACAGCAACGCACCGATGACAGTTCATCACCCTCCAGCGGCTCAAATCACGAACTAAGTAGCTTATTGCCGACGGCACAGCCGTTGCTTCAAGCATTCCTCGCGTCTCGTCGCGACTTTCCCATGTTGCCGATTTGCTTACCCGGTACGGGGAGGCCCGGAGTTCTAACAGGCCCCGGACCGTCCGCGTTCTTCGAACAACAACTCAATCTCGGTAGGTCGTCCAGTCCGCCATCCAGTCCGCCGTCGCCGCCGCAACCGCTCCGACCGGCAAACACCTTACCACACGGTTAGTTAAATAGTCCGCAATCCTAAGGATTTGTCGGAAACAGCATCTATGCTTCTATTCTTCGTTTCTCTTCTTTACCTATAGTCCACGCTTCACACCCGTACAATGCTACACGCGACACATCTGCTTTTAGTAATCTTTTTCTAATACCCAAGTCAATATTTGATATTAAAATCTGCTCCTTTTCTACAAATGCGTCCCTACCATGTGCTATCCTGTATTTTATATCTACCTTACTTCAGTTATCCTTTGTAATCCTACTTTCTAAATAAGAAAAGTTTGACACTTCTTCTATTCTATCATAACTTATTCTTATCCTAATTTTTCGCTTGCATTCCTTCTTGTCAAACTTCATCACTATGGTCTTGCCTATATTTATTTTCATGTTATAATCCCTAGTCATTACTTCCCGTATACCATTTAATACCCGTTCTAAATTCTATTCCCTTTCTTCCAAGATAGTTATATCGTCGGCCAACGATATAGCTACAAATATATTTCCTTTCCCTACATTATACTACACTATACTCTTCAGTTACCGCATGGTACGTAATTATTTATATTTTTGCGAAAGACATCGTTGACGTATTCTCGTTATTTCTCTTTGTATAGGTCAATTGAAGCGATCCGCGGGTTTGACGCGACGCTCCGCCGCCCGGGCGATGATTCACCGTGACAACGCGATAGCCAACACGCTATCCGCTGGGCACGGAACGCACTGCGCGAAATCATTTAACGACACGAGCGATGGGGCGGTTCATTGTTTCGTCGATGAGCACGGTAACTTGGTTACATATACATTCGATGAGAAAGGTACGCGAATTCGTATTAATTCGACAATTTACAAAAAATAAATAAACCTACTACAAAGTAGGTTATAGATTTTGCTCTTATGTTGTGATATTCCATATTGGGGAAGAGAAATAAAAGTACAATGTTTTTATTACAGTTTGAAACGAGGATTTATTCGACTTTTAAAGAATATTCGAAATTTCTAGTTTCAAATGGTCAATATTTACAGGGATGAACTTGGCTCTATAGTCGAATAAATCCTTTCATTTCTCTTTCCATTTGTATTGCATTTTATTCTGGAAGGTTTAGGAACAGCAAATACTCAAGCAATCGTTTCAACGAAACTATCAACTCGCGACGATCAAGCTCAGAATAACAACAACAACCACCCAACAAATAGCAAGCAGCACAATTTCGTTGGCGCCAACGCGTCCGCGTCCGACGTGTGGGACAGCAACAACAGCACCGAATCGATATGCAACAGCTCCGTGTCCGTTATCGGGCACGATCTAACGTCCAAGCTAAACGCGCCCGACCCAATTGGCCAACAACCACTACAAACTGTACTAACAAACCGGCAACAGTTCGCGTTAAATCAGCAGCAGCACTTCCATCGCACCGCCACGGACAATGATAGCCTGAACCACGTGCGGGTGATTTCGTGCCTGGGTATGTACCCGGGCATGAATCAGCCGGGGTCGTCGATGCGCACCCACCACCACCACCAGCGGTTCAAGGCGGCGATGCAGTGCACCGCCGATACGTTGAACAACAACTATCCGCACACGAAGAGCTATTATATGTTCAAGTTGAGCCCGTGGGCGCACGTGAGAGTGTCTTTGGACCGGTTAAAGTTGCTGGCGCTGCTCGATAGGAATTTGACGCTGTTTGAGGCAGTCGTGTCGATCGTGTTGGGCGGTCTGGTGGCCGTGTTCGGTGCGCTCATGTTGCATCTGGACTTTTATAGGGACTTTAGTGCGTTCGTGTTCTGTTTCGTGATGGCGAGCTGTCAGTACTCACTGCTGAAGAGTGTGCAGCCGGACGCTGCGTCGCCCACGCACGGCTTTAACAAGATCGTCGCCTATTCGCGGCCGATTTATTTCTGCTTGGTGTCTGTGATCATATTAGTGCTGCACGTGAATATACAGTCGACGCAAAGTGACCGCAACGAACCATTTTCGATGTACGGTGGCGTCCAACTCACCGACAGAGATATTTTCATCCTGTTCCGCGACTTTTTCCAAAAGTTCGTCCTATTCTTCCCGTTCCTATTCTCTTTGGGCCTCTTCCCACAGATCAACACGTTCATTCTGTACCTATTTGAACAGGCGGACATGCACGTGTTCGGCGGTAACGCCATGTCCAGCTTGAGTGCGGCGTTCTATTGCATCTTCCGCTCGCTCTTATCAGTGACAGTTATGTACGGTTTGGTGTTCGGAGCGTTGAGCGAACCGAAGTCCGCGCAGCACATTCTGTTTTCTATGTTTTGCGCGTGCGCCGTGTCCAGCTCGTACCATCTCAGCCGCAGTGCGAGCGATCCGTCGCACGTGTGGCATCTGCTGAAGAAGCATCTGTGGCCGCCGGATTTGTACCGCGAGCGGCACCGCAAAGTCGACGCGAAATCGAAAGAGTTAAATCCGAAGACAGCGGATAGTACGATTAAAAATCAATCGGCCGAACACGATAAAGGCAAGGAAATAACTAAACCAGTTGCTAATGAACCGCCGGGCGGCGGCGGCGGCGGCGCGTGCGCAACAGTCGACCCGTTGCCACACAAGTTGCACAAAACAGTTAATGCCCGCTTAACGAGCGACTGTCTCCTGTGCGGCTTAATCGCCCTGCTCGTGTTCGGCGTCCATTGCAGTACCGTGTTCACGGCGCTACAGCCCGAACTGAATCCGGTATTGTGGAGCATCGCCAGCGCCATGGGCTTCTTCCTGCACTACGTCGTGCCGCAGCTGCGCAAACAGTTACCGTGGCTATGTATCGCACGGCCCATATTGCGCAGCCACGAATACGATCAATATCAGATCCGAGGTGCGGCGAAGATTATGTGGTTCGAACGTGTGTTCGTCTATCTTTGCTTCGTCGAGCGGAACGTTTTCTATCCGCTACTATTCGTTGCGGCGTTGACGGAAGATGCGCCACGTGTGGCTGCCAGGTTCGGTGTGCTCGCTGGTAGTTTAATTGTCGTATTGTGTGGTATGAAGAGTTTACGCAGTGCCTATTCAAATCAGAGCAGTCAATATGTGATTTTGACGGTTACCGCGCTATTCTACAAGTACGATTGCAGTGAGGAGAGCGGAAGCTTTCTCATCTACTACGCTATTATGGCGGTGGTTTATCATAAGACGTACGAGTTCCTATTAAAAGTAAGTGTAGAATTTACGGTTCGATTCTGGCTGAGAATAGCTGAATAGAGATAATGATTTAGTGCGTGTTGTCCGCGATACAGATGTATTTACGAAGTTGCCTACTCTGAAGGGGTATTAAGGTTGCCAGATTATCGATGTAATAAACTGAGTCGCCTACTATTAAGATTTACTTTGACAAATTGGTATTTCTTAAATTTTACTTAATTTAATATTTTATCAATTATGTAACTAAAATATTTAAATTAATTGCAATATTGTTTAGGACATTAGGTTTTTATCGTGTAGTTTTAGTTGCCTATATTTATATTCTTTCCCTATCCAACAATTCTCAGCCAGAATTTAATTATATGATATTTGTGCTATAACATTGGTACGAACACTTCCAATTGCCGTTTATTACGTAAACATTTTTTGTTCTTCTAAACTTTAAATACCGTCAATTTCCTATGAATAAGAAGCTAGTAATTTTATTGATCTGCTTAAAAATTTTTTTTTTTTAGGTGAAGTTTGTGGTGACTTACATAGCCCCATGGCAAATTACGTGGGGGTCGGCGTTCCACGCGTTCGCCCAGCCATTTTCCGTACCGCATTCCGCGATGTTGTTTCTACAGGCCATCATATCGTCCATATTATCCACACCATTGAACCCATTCCTAGGTAAATGATATTAAACATAACACCGCCACCAAATGAACTGATACATCAATTTCGCTTAACCGTAATCAGGCAGCGCCATATTTCTCACGTCGTACGTGCGACCGGTCAAGTTCTGGGAGCGCGACTACAATACGCGGCGCGTCGATCACAGTAACACGCCGCTCAGCGCGCACCTGGACCGCAATCTCGGCGCGGACGACAACAATCTGAACAGTATCTTTTACGAGCACCTGACGCGCTCGTTGCAGCACTCGCTGTGCGGCGACCTGATCATGGGCCGATGGGGTAGGGTAGCGCAGGGTGATTGCTTCGTGCTGGCCAGCGACTATTTGAACTGTCTGGTGCACATTATCGAACTGGGCAATGGTTTGGTCACGTTCCAAATGCGCGGGCTCGAGTTCAGGGGCACGTACTGTCAACAGAGGGAGGTGGAGGCGATCACGGAAGGCGTGGAGGAGAACGATGGTTAGTTTGATACTTTTTCGTAGTGGGGGGGGGGGGGGGGGAGAGTAATTTAATGCGTAAAAAATATTAATGTACTCGTGGAAGATAAATATAAGTACAATGTTTTATGTTACGGTTAAAAATTCGGATTTATTCGACTATAGTTTCGCTTATTTAAGCATTATCGAGAAAATATATATTTGATTATTAACATTCTTGAAAGTTATAAGAAATTATATTTAAAGTATTATTAATGAATACATAAAACTTATTATACTTAAAAATTCAAATTGTTTCTATAAAAAAATATTTTTGTTGAAATTTTCATTTGTTTCTATAAAAAAGAATTGTTCAAATATTTTATTTCTTTCTATAAAAGAAAATTATGGAAGAGTAATAAAAATACAATATGGTTCAAAACGAGGATCTATTCGACTATAATTGCGCTTATAAAGCATTATCGGAGAATGTTTTTAACTATGATATTTTATCCTCGTTTTTAACTGTGATTTTAAAACATTGTTCTTTTATTCATCTTCCTAAATATAGAATAACAGCAAAATCTATAACTGATTTAAAAATGTACACCTTTCAATATGTGTTTGTTTTTTTGTTTAGGGTGCTGTTGTTGTGACCCGGGTCACCTGCCGAACATGTTGAGCGTGAATGCGGCATTCAGTCAACGGTGGCTGGCGTGGGAAGTGACGGCAGCTAAATACATTCTAGAAGGTTACAGTATATCCGATAATAGCGCCGTCAGTTTATTGCAAGTGTTCGACTTCAGGAAAGTACTGATCACGTACTACGTTAAGGTAAACGCACAAAAAAGAATTATTACTGCAGGATAACGTGTGTAAATCCAATTTTAGAGTATAATATTTTATTGTACGCGTTCGAAAAAGATCGAAAATTGGTTGTTATCGCCGATTATACTGAAAGCTCTGCAGCCGATGCAAGATCGGAACTTTGTGGACTTGGATCCGGTGTTTAACTTTAATATTGACGAGGATTACGATTTGGCGGCGTGTGGTATGACGCGTACGATGTTCTTTCACATTTACGGCGAGTGGATTGGCTATTGTGCGGAGAAAACGCAAAAAATCACCGAATATGGGATTAATTCGACGCTGGTCGTGCTTTGTTTCGCTTTAAGTCTTTTAGGTACCGTCTGAATATTGCGCATTGATAGTCTTTTTTAATTGATTTTTAATTTTTGCAGAGTTTTGTAAGCATAAGTATTATTTGGAAATATGAATCTAACAATTTTTTTTTTAATTTTTCTGATGGTTTTTTTTTCACAAAGCGTTCATCATAAGCATTGTTTAGAAATATGATCAACCAAAATATTTTTTTTTATATTTCTGATGTTTTTTTTTATGTTGTTCATCATAAGAATTTTAATTTCATCATTGTTCAAATAAGTTAATCATTGTTCAGAAATACGATAAAAAAAATTGTTTTAAATATTTCTGATCGTTTTTTTTTTTTAACAAAGAGTTCCTCAAAGAATTGTTCAGAAATACGATAAAATTTTTTTTTATATATTTCTGTTTTTTTTTTTAATTTCTGAAAGACGAGCACTTTTTGATAAATCAAACAAAAGTGTTTTATTTGAATAAAATTTGCCAATAATTTTTCTGATTTCTTAACAAGCAAAAAAAATATCGATAATACAATAGCCTGCCTCTATTTCAAGCTCTAGTTTTAGTCGATTGTAAAATAAATAAATAAAAAATCTACAAAAAAATACATTGCAATATGCAACTTTTTCTATAGTAAATTAGTCAGTTAAGTTAAACGGAAAGAGTTTCGTTAAACGCTGCCAGATTTTTTTATTATATTTTTTAAACGAAGACATATTTCATATCATTAAATTTTTTACATTTTTTTCGGAGAAAATCTTTTATTTATTCGAAATCTGCTAATGTTGAAATAAAAAATATAAAGAAATATTAAAAAAAAAAACAGAAAAATCGATAATTTTTAATTCGCTTACAAAAATCGTTGCGCATTTTATTTGGCTTTCATTGATCTACCGCGGCTTAAATTAGACCGGATTAAAAATAATAATTCGCTGATTTTGACATGAGAAAGAATATTTTTTTACAAAGAAAAGACCGCTGAAAATGGCTAAATAACCACATAAAAGAAACGGTGAGAAACCAGCTTTGTGAAATTCATGCTTTTTGTTGAAACGTCTAATTTATATCGATATATAGGGTGATCAAAAAAACAAACGCATTTTAATCTATCATTTCGTGGTTTATTTAATAATTGAAAAATGATTAGATTAAAAAAATTGAAAATTTCTAGTTTCAATTTTTGAAAAATATTACAAATACTAGAAAAATTTCTAGTTTTTGACGTTTCATTGGGCGACAGGTCGTCGGACATTGGGCGCCGCCTCCCACAACATAATCACGTCCGTCGAGTTCTTCCTGTACGGGCTGCACGCTCTCTTCAAGGGTGATTTCCGGATCACGTGCGCCCGCGACGAGTGGGTGTTTAGCGACATGGACCTGCTGCGCACGGTGGTTGCGCCGGGCGTGCGCATGTCACTGAAACTGCACCAGGACCACTTCATGTCCCCGGACGAGTACGAGGAGAGTGCGGCCCTGTACGAGGCGATCGTGCGCTATGAGGAGGAGCTGGTGATTAGTCACGAGGGTGATCCGACGTGGCGCAGTGCCGTGCTGTCGGGCACGCCCAGTCTGCTCGCCCTCCGCCACGTGCTTGACGAGGGCACGGACGAATACAAGATTATCATGTTGAATAAGCGGTATTTGAGCTTTAGGGTGATTAAAATTAATAGGGAGTGTGTGCGTGGGTTGTGGGCGGGCCAACAGCAGGAGCTCGTGTACTTGAGGAATCGGAACCCCGAACGTGGCTCCATTCAAAATGCGAAACAAGTAAGTTAAGAAAAAAAAATTGTGTTAAACATTTTATTTGTAGAAATAAATAAAAAAAATTTTGGGTAAAAAGTTTTTGAGAAGTAAAAAAAAAGATTAGTTAAAAATGAAATTTCTTTCTATAATAAAAATGATTTGTTAAAAATTTTATCTGTTTTAGTAAAAAACAAATTTCGTTAAAAACTTAACTTGTTTCTACAAATAAAAATATTGAAAAATGTTATTACTTAAAAAAAAATTTCGTATCATAAAAATTTAATTTCCTTAAAAAAAAATTTTTACAGGCTCTGCGTAACATCATAAACTCGAGCTGTGATCAGCCAATCGGCTATCCGATCTACGTATCCCCACTCACCACGAGTTATGCCGAAACAAACGAGCAGCTGTGCAGCTTAATCGGCGGCAGCGTTAGTCTGGGCAAGTGCCGCCGCTACGTGCTGAACCTGTTCCGCAGGATCCGCAAACGGTGCGGCGAGGGTTGTTCCAGTGGCGGGGGCCGGGCGGGAGGCGGCACTGGCTCGGGTGGTGGTGGTGGCATCGACGAACTGGGCATGGGCCACGAGGGCGTGTACGCGATGACAACGCTGTCCAGTGCTGCGAGCCATCCGCACGGTGGCAGCACCGTAGTGGGCGGGGTCGCGCAGAGCGGCAGTCATAGCAGCAGCGCCACATTGCAAGGTACGTTGTTGTTTTTTATAATAATAAAAATAATAATAATAATCTTTATTGAGAAAACGCTCAAAGTAAAAAATACATTAACAACAGCAATAATAATAGATTAATAATATACAAAAACTAATTCTCAAAAGGCGAAGTTCAGCGCATGAATAAAGTAATATATCATGTGTTTTTTTTTACCAAAAACATTGGGCTGTCCTGCCACTTAACCTTTTATCAAGTAATATAGGAATAAGTTACTATTACAGTAAATATTACAAATAATCTAATATAATATACACAAACGTAACATCAATTAGCAACAATAATAAATTTTACAATTATCACTACGGTGTTAAATAATAGTATAGAATATCACCCAAATACCGTAACTCAAATACATTTATTTCGTTTTTATCTTGTGCTACTGAAGATGGGGGCATAGCTTTCGAAATGCGCATTTAGCTACTCAATGCTTTGAGCGATATTCTATACAACAATATTAAACATGATCAAATTCTTGTAGGTTCGCACAAATCATTTGAGATTCAATTTATTTCAATTTTAATTTCAGGAGGGTTGTATATTAAATTGATTTCAAAAGATATCCATTGGAAGAGTTTCGAATATTTCTTGGAATTTGATTTAGTGATTTAAAGGCGTAATACGAAAATGATATTTTAAAAATTCGACTTTATTCCACGATTGCTTATTTATATTAGACGGTTCGCTGCACGGTCCCGTCGGCCACTTTGGCGGGTCAATTGGGCGCGGCACGAGCTTGAGTAGGTCGTCGCTAGGTGGCGCCGCCGCTAATAGAGGCAGTCTCGCATCGATGGGCAAGCCGACCAGTTCGACGCTGGTCAGTCTAGCGGGCCTGTTCAAGGAGCGCGACGAACGGGGCAACTCGCTACCGCCGCAAGATGAGAAGGAGAAACAACAGCTGATCGAGAAACCAGAACAAACCCAACAAGAATCGACCAACAATCAGTGCAAAGACAAAATAACCACGTGCACCACGTCCGTGGTCGATCAGCACCCATTAATGCACAAAGTTAAGGTTAGTGAGGGCGGCAGTACGCATGCGCTGTGACGACGCATTTTCTGCACACTGTGATTTTCAGATCGTCGATTCGAATTTCGTGTATGATTGTATAAATCTCGGCCGGAGAATTGACGTGTGCTGGCCCAGTGAGTATATGAGGGCGCGCGGCGGTCGATCCCATTGGCGCGATTGGCTGCCCGAAGTTGGGATGGAAGGACAAGTGAGAGTTTGATTGCTTTGAAAATATTTTAAATGTATTTATTTTGTATTGTGGGGCCATCTAATTGTGAATAGTTCAATTGATATAAAATTTGGGTATTGCACGGTAGCCTATATTAAAAGATAATTCGTGCGCAACGTTGCTACATATTGGGAGGAATAATGAATCATTTAATTGATTTTATTTAAAAATAAAATATAAAAATTACGAGATACAAGTTGTATGTGTTCGTATTTTGTTGGTGGTTCACATAAAATTTTGTATTGTGGCGCCATCTAATTTTGAGGCAACGTTGCCATATATTGCAAGGAATCATCATTTAATTGAATTTATTCAAAAATGAAATAAAATTCAAAAAATACACAAAATAAAATTAAAACTAACAAAATAAAATGAAGAATAACATAAGATACGTGTTGTATATTTTCGTATTCTGTAGGTGGTTCACAGATGGAGCCCCTGTCACAAAGACCCGAGCAGACGTTCGCACGTAGACCGAACGATTCTGCTCGTGCAGATCGAGGATCGATTTGTGCCGATCGCGGAGAACGGTGTGCAAGATGTGCCCGCCGCGCTTGCCGTACAGATGGCGCAACAAGCGACGCAAACACAAATGACATCAGCGCCGCCGCCACCATCTCACCAACAACACGATAGCAATGTTGCTTCTGCAGGTAGCGAAATGGTCTAGAACAGCTGTTAAAAATAGGATAATTTTTACGAAAGCAGCGAAATGCTTTCTTAAAAAACATTCAATTTGAATACGAAATACGCAAAAACATTACGAAAATTCACCTTATTTAAAATGATGGTCGATATTCGAATTGAATGAAGATATTTTTTTGTTTGAAAACTTAATTTTTAAGCATCAAAAATCGATGTATGCTCTTAAAAGAATTGGCAAAATATGACGAAGGTTGATTGTTAAAGTTAAAATGAATTTTTGTTGTTGAATAGAATTTTCTATTGACTGCCAATAGATACTATCGTTTTAAAAATTCTCACTACGGTGTTAAATAATAGTATAGAATATCACCTAAATGCCGAAACTTAAAGCATTAAGAAGCTAGATGCGCATTTCGAAGGCTATGACCAATCTTCAGTAGCACAAGATAAAAACTAAATAAAATACCTGTGGCACGAATCGTGATTGATATACTATTAAATAAATAAGTCAACATGACGGAAGTATTTCAAAAATGGCATATAATTGACCAATAATTTTTTTAAAACAATATAAATTAATAATTAACGAAACTAACAATTAACAATAATAAACATTGGTTTGTCAAACCTAAAATAACCAAAAATAAATCAATAAATAAAATAATATTATGCTATTTTTGAAATACTTCCGTCATGTTGACTCATTTATTTTATAGTAAATCCATCACGATTCGTGACAGAGGTATTTTATTTAGTTTTTAGCTTGTGCTACTGAAGATGGGAGCCTAGCCTCCGAAATGCGCATCTAGCTACTTAATACTTTAAGTTACGTTATTTGGGTGATATTCTATACTAAGATACTATCGTATTCTTATTATTTATTTTTTAAATGAAAACAATATTTGCAACTATAAATAATATATAAGTGTATGTATGTATGTAAAAAAAAAAACGGAACAAAGTTTAATTTAAATTGTAAAAACTGTAGAAAAAGCTACTAATAATCACGTCCAAAGAAGAAGAAAACTATTTGTACATAATGTTTGATATTAAACTTAAATACGTATTTGTAAAATTGTAGGCATTCTATATTTTTAAAGGATAAGTTAAAGTGGCTCTTTAAAACAAAAATCAACTTTAAAAATGTGTAAATTATATAAATATACTCTTATTAGTGTGAAATATAAATCGGTAAGTGTTAAATGCGTATATAAACACAAAGTTGCCTTATACGATGAATAGACTGATTTTTTACTTGTCTTAATTACTGTTTTCTCTTTTTTTGTTACTGGCGATTTCTGTCAAATTATGTGCGTGTTCTTATCGATCAATAATCAACAACAAAACAAAACAAAACTGCTATTCTAAAATCAATCGATCGGAAAACGTTTAAATAAACGAATATCGGACACATTTCAAAATCAAAAGCAACTTTTCGGTTATTTAAAAGTTGCGTCAAATTTGTGCAGGTATATTTTCTTTTTAAAATTATTTTATGAAGTTTTATATCAGAACTTTCAAAAGCAAACCTCATCTAGTTTCTCTATGCAAATAAAACGTAAATTGTTGAATAAAAATCACGTTTACACTTGTTATTCATCAACACAACATAAAAAATATTTTCCTCGTCTAATATTTAAAATAAAAATTTACAGCATCAACTCAAAATGTTAAATAAAATAGTGCGTTTAAATGTTGGCAAAATTGCATTTTTGAATAATATAAATATCTCTTTAAATATAATTGACAAGTAGATGGAATAAAAAAAGAAATTGTATTTAAACCGCTAATTTTGTATGAATAAAATAAATCGTGACAATTGTAAACGTTAAGCAAAGCTGTAAAAAATGGAAAAACGGCCTGTGGAAATTAATTGAATATAATAAAAAAATTGCTATTACAAGTTTTATGGTACTTAAAAAAATTAATATTTAATTCAAAGTACTTTTGTTTCGCTACAAGTTAAAATTCAAATAGCAAGTTTTTTCTATAAATCTAAATTGATTTCACTTCGATAAAACAGCGTTTTTATTTCCCCATTTTATATACCGCAAACGTTTTTTTTTTTTTGTGTGAACTATCGAATGGATTTTCGTTGCTTAAAATGCGGATTAGATAAAACTTCGATGATAATTAATAAAAATACAGTTGATAAAAGTTTTATCTACTAATTTTCACCTGTTACGATAACAGATTTGTTGCAATTAATTTCATTGAACTATTCGTACAAAGGTAATCTTGCTTTGTTCATTTTTTAGAACGAAATATAAATATTCATATAGTATGGACAAAGTAATTTTATTATAAATTTGAACATTTCAGCGTTTATACTTTGAAAGAAGACAAAAAGAAATGATGGTATCATATTGGCTGAGAGCGGCCCGATAAGGAAAGGGAATAGAAATATAGGCAACTAAAACTATACGATAAAAACCTAAGGTTGTCCCTAAAAAAATTTAATAGATGTAAATATTCTAGCTACATAATTGATCAAATATTAAATTAGGTAAATTACAAAAATATCCATATGTCAAAGTTATGTCTTAACTCTTAATAGTGGGTTTTAGAGACCCGACCCAGGTCAGCTTCGAAAATCTGGCAACCTCGCAGGGGCGAGACTAGGCAACTTAATAATCACAACTATATCGCGGCACATGCAGTAAATCATTATCTATTCTCAGCCAGAATCGTATTCCAATTACCGAAATGATTTATAAGAGGAGGTACAAATAGCGTCATTAATCCTCAACTATTCAATTTAGAAAAACGTAATGGTCAATAATAAATATTATTGACAATCATATTTCATTCTTTCCGTTAGTTTGTTGTCTAGTAATTTTCTGATTGACAGATTAACTTCTGTCAAGTTCAAATGTAAATTTCATTGTTGTCATTTTGACAACGAATAAAAGAATCACTGTCAATTGTCCCATCAACGAAATGTCAAAACAACCATATTGGAGCTTGTCAAAAACTACGGCGAATTCTCAACGCATTCCTACAACCGACAAAATTCTTTTTTTCATTATTTAATATTCCGCATCCACGCGAGCTGGAATACGAATAAATAACAACACACACACATGCACACGCACGCCACACAAACCGCATACCTCAACCAATCCACACTCACCTTACCTACCTTACCTTTGTATCATGCTGTTTGGATTATTTGATCGAGAGCTCGCGCGTCAGTTGATCTACCGATTCGGTCGTAACAACACTTACCCTACCTACTTACCAAACTGCCATCTCGTGTCGATACCAACATCCGCGACAAAACACAAACCTTGTCGATTATGTGCGTTGTTTGAGCGTTTAAAAAAAGTTCCAATCGTTGTTTAGTTTAAACCAGAAATTGTTCTAGCTCGAATTCACGTTGTGTGTTCTTTTTGGACGTGGGGGAATTCAGAAATTGTAAGTAGATGCGATTTGAAATGTTAGTAAAAAAACAAAATTGAAATAACTCGTATTTTTACATTCCGAATGCGCCGTTTAGAATGGAAATTTATTGTAACCTCTATATATAGCATTTATTTGTATGGTAAACAGATTTAATTCAATAACTTGTCTCATTATGACGGTTTAAAAGCCTCGCTGATTTTAGTTGATGTATTTAAATTCACGTGCAAAATACAATAAAAATTCCGCGCGAGCAAATAAATAGCCAGTATTAAGGTTATTTATTGCATACGTACGGGACGAGATTTATTTATTTTTTTATTAAAAAGGCATCTTTTAGAGAGTTTTAACTATATAACTTGGCTACGCTTAATTTCTCTCTTCGAATCCAATTGAATCTGCATCACCATCACCAATCAATGGCTTGTTCTGTACATTTCACTTCGCTCTCTGCGAGTTCCAGTTATATTCTCATGGTTCGCCATGAACCGCGGGTGAAGAATGTAATCATGCAATGAATGGATTCTAATAGGAGAGAACTGTTGTTATGGTAAATAGGTAAAAGTGGCTGGTTAGGAAGATCGTCACTTCGGCATGTTTTTGATATTGAGATTCTAGAAAATTACCAATTCGTGTAAAGTTCAATAGCGAGCTAAAGAGCCGATGGATTGACTGAAGTGCCCAAAGGTGTCGTGCACTTTTTTTTTTAGCTTCATCCAGCGAATAAGCGCAAGTTTCTAAAAGTGACTAGATTTTTTTTTGAACAATACAAATGATTACTCAACTCGTGTAGAAGTTTTACAATATTTTTTCATAACTCGCACTAATACACTAACATTTTTTCATAACTCACTAATACATAAAATAAACGTTTAATAAATGTTCTGTTACTCTTTATTCACTTTTTATTATTTCTGCTTATTCACAATTTACATTTTGATTTTTATATATAATGCAAAAATGCAATATCTAATTTATAACTTTTTATCGCACTTTGTATAAAGCCGATATATTATATTAGGTCCATATACTTCATAAAGAATGTATTAGTAAATCAGTACCATCTATTATGGATTCCTTACACTACGCCATACTATTAGGAGCCCAAATCAAATAATTTCATGTTTTTTTATACATGTTGGATTGCAAGGGTTTACTAGTATTAGCCCAATAATTAAACGAAAGCAATTTAAAGTACGCATTTTTTTCTGATTGTAGACAAGATGTCTAGCTATGGAACGGTTAAACTTGTTTCTAATTTTTCCACTAGCTTCCTCGATAAAACAACGTCTGAAAAATCATCTTTTTTTTTTAATGAAAGTTATAATTTATTTTGGACGTGTTATAGAAAATTTAAAAATATAAGAAATACATCGTTCAAAAGCGCCATCCTTTAGGAACATTCTCTAAAAATATTGTACAAAAATAATCGAAATTAATTAATTAATTAATCGAAAATTATAATTGGGGAATTGCTAGACACAATTGCCGAACCCATACTTGTCGTACGATCTTAAATAACTAATTAGTTGGAGCGAAAGAAACTTTCTTTCGTACTTTTTGTTATGTAAATTAATCTGCTTGTTGTATACTAAATACAAATAATTTCGCGAATATTTTATCGTGATCGGAATAAGCAATAATTATCTAATTGCATTTCAATACAATTGAATATAATAGCTGCTGAAACATCGGATAGGAAATGAGCGCAAGAAATATATGAATACAAATTACAGCATTCCGTATAAAGAACGTAATAATATACAGCGAAGTGTGGGTGGATTATTTTTGTAAATTTTATAGCCTTAGTCAGGTGAGTTGCGGGTTCGCATTTTTGCAATGCATTGCTTGTTCGAAATTACGTAATTCAGCGATTTGCCAGTAAGTTTCGATGTTAAAAAAAATTGTAATTGCAACACTTTTATAGGTATAATTAATTGCGTGCGGCTTATTTATCATCAGTATGTACAAAAGTTTGTACGAAATGAAGGTTGTTAAATTGCTATGTGCAGCACAATATTAGCCTTTGAAAAAAAAATATATATTATCACTTGAATATATCCTGCGGTACGATTCTGGCTGAGAATAACCGAATAGGGAAACGGAAGATAAATACAGGCAACTGTAACTACCCGATAAAAACCTAAGGTTGCCATAAAAAAAATTCAATATTCTAGCTACATAATTTATAAAATATTAAATTAATTAAAATATAAAAAATATCAATATTTTTAGTCTTAATAGTGGTCTATAGTCTAAAAGACCTGACCTAGGATCCATAGGTCAGCTTCTTGATGCATCGGTAATCTGGCAACCTTAATACCGCCTTGAGAGTAGGCAACTTCGTAAGCATATCTGTATCGCGGACAACGCACACTAAATCATTATACCTATTTAGCAATTCCCAGCCAGAATCGTACCTATCCTTATTTATATATACTTAGAGCGTACTTTCTATTCATATTTTACCTGGCCTATACGACGCTCAAACCAGCATTTATTACGAACAGGATGTCGGAAATTCTATTTTCGCAATGTCTTCTTTTCGTTTCGTTTCCAAAGACCAAATTGTCGCCGTCTCTGATGTCACACAGACTTTGCCGTCAGTTCGAATACGATTCGTCTCGTTTCCTTACAACCGCCTGTACTATTCTTAACTTTTATTTGAACACCTGAATATACTTTGACGACAATATTTGGTGCGATTCCGGCTGAAAATAGCCGGATTGCGATAGAAAAATACATATAGGCAACCGAAACTGCACAGGAATAACCTTGGATTGCCATAACACTATTGAATTAAATTATATATATACTCTTTATATAATCAATGGAATTATATCTGTAAGGCATAATAGGTATTAAATATTTATTCTTTTTAAATTAGGTCTTGTATCCATAGCTCAGATTTTAACATATTGAAAATCTGGCAACCTTAATGCCCATTTAGAGTAGGCAACTTAATAATTGGTAGTGTATTGCCGATAACATGCACTAAATCATTATCCCTATCTAGCCATTCTCAACCAGAATCGTACCAAATAGAAGAAATACCGACGAACAGGCTTCTCTATTTAAACAATTATATTGAAGAAAAAAAAAGCGTTAAGGATTAATTAAAATTCTGCAATATTGTAATCTTTATTGTTTGGCATTCTATAAATATATTTAAAGTTAGCTTGACGTTTGAAAAAAAAACAATGGCGTGACATTTGATTGATGAGATATCTGTCACAATTGTCAAACGGCTTTTGTTGTATGTAAACAAAATGTTATAATCGTAATTTTCAATAACTATAAAAATATTGTTGAAGTCATTCGCCTTAGCGCTGCGTTAAAAAAATATTCCCACGAAATGAACAATAGACAAACAGTTCTTATAAAAGTTATTAACATCCGGTCCCATCTTTATCTGCTTCGCCATTTTTACATCTATATGACGCATTAGAAGAAAACGTTTAAATGTGCATAATTTGCGGAATAGATTATATTAAATGTAATCTCGGTAGAAACAATCTTGAGATAACACAATCATCTATGGATAGTATGTTTATATCGTAAGGGATTGTTTATTTACTTAAGTTATCTTCCCTTTCAGCAGAAGCAGGGAGAAAAAAGCGCGCCGCGTGGATTGATAATGGTTAAATACCAAAAGAATTGACTCAACTACTTTAAAGATGCATCTGAACGGTCATTCGATCCAGCAACAGTATCCAGAACATCCAGACGAAAACTGTAAGCGTCATATTATTTTTTAACTCAAAATTACCGAAAATAGATATAGGCAACAAAAACTACACAACAAAAACCTATGGTTGCCATAAAAAAATTCAATTGTATTAAATATTCTAGCTACATAATTGATAAATATTAAATAAGTAAAATAACAAAAATGTCCATATGTCAAAGTAAGCCTTAATAGTATGTATTAAAGACATGACCTAGGATCCATAGGTCAGCTTCTTGTTTCATCGAGAATCTGGCAACCTTAACACCCCCGTGAGAGTAGGCAACTTCGTAAACACATCTGTATCGCGCGAAACATGTACTAAATTATTCCTAGTTAGTTAAAGAGTCCGCAATCCTAAAGATTGGTTGGAAACAGCACGCCATGCCGATCTATCCTGAGCTAATCCCTTCATCTCCCTATAGCTATTCATCTCAACGTCATCAACTATCTGACTCACATACTCCAATCTAGGCCTACCTACCCCTCTCTTTCCCTCCACTCTACCTTCTATGATCAATTGCATAATCCCCCCATGCCTAAGAATATGCCCTACTAATCTGTCTCTCCTACGCTGTAGCATAAAATTCCTATTCAGGCTATTCTCAGCCAGAATCGTACCGAATTACCGAGCCCTTCTTACAGCCGTACTCAAATAACACGTTTCCTGTTGTTTGGGTTGGGTTGGGTGACTTCCGGTGCAATAAAAAAAATACGCCATTTGTCAGACGATACCTCCAATAATTCAATTTATATCTTCAATTGTACACGAAACAGCTGTTTTATTCAGTCATAATTCAGAGTTGCCGCTGTGACTTTTTTTGTACTAATATAGAACTTCTGTTTAATTAGTTCAGCCCTTTCTAAATGAATTGAGTGTTTCTATTTCAATATCGACTTAAAGGCTTACTATAAATCGACTGAATTTGAAATTAATACAATACAAACATATCCGACTGAAGTTCGGAGTTTTTTTTAATAATTCGCCATCAAAAATCAATTTATTGCAACGAACGTATGTGGTTTTATTTATTTTTTGTGTTTAATTTGTTGTAAAATAACCGGAATCTAACAAAAAAAAAAAACGTAGAAGAAAAATGATTTTTTAATCGCGCGGAATAATTTTAATACATTTTTACCCTCGGCGTATTGCCGAGAATTTATTGGTATTTGCGGTTGTCCTAAATTTACCGAGTTTAATACATTGACCATCTGTTCGACTATTATTATTTTATTATATTAATTGTACGCGTGCATTTTCATCCATTTAAGGTATTCGTCTTTTATCTTTTCGATAAATTTATTATGGTTTTTTTTTTTTTTAAATATCTATCTAATCCTCGTTTTGGATTTAATTTTATATTATTTTCGTGAAAATTGTGCGTAATTTTTATTATTTTTTCAATTTTATTAATGTATACCTAAAAATAGCGCGAGAAATGTCTTATTTGGACAGGAATTAAATTGAATTCTCCACAAAAAACACAATGCCTGTTTTTGTAATTATTTTTACCTTGAAACGATTTTAATAAAAAAAAATCTCAAATGAAATTATAGTAAATATTTTGGTATACGATAAAAAGAATTTTATTATGATGGATTTAATCAACAAAAATTTGGAAATCACTAATGGAAATTTGGATGATTTAAATTCAAGTTCAGGATTTACATGTTGGAGTAAGTTTTATGTAAAAAAAAAATTGTTTTTAAATATACATATGTTAAAAATATATATTTTTTCTATTTGTATAAAAAAAATCTTTTTTTAAATGTTTTTTTTTTTAACTATCACTACGGCGTAAAGTTTATGTAAAAAAAAATATTTTTTTAGTATTTGTATTAAAAAAATCCGTACTTAATCATATATCTCGCGAAAAAAATAATGTTTTTTTTTGCCCAGGGCAAATTATAATAGATAAGTTTAAAAATCATATTTATCGTGAAAAAAAATATTGTTTTTTTTTTATAATATTTTTCAAATAAAACGGCTGTTCAAGGGAATTTTGCATCATTTTAATAACCAATCGTAACATTGAAATAAATGTCGTGAATATTATTGACCTTTGATAGAATTAGATTTGATAGAACGTCGCAGAAAAAGCATTCTACTTTAATAGTTTGTTATTCAAATCCAACAAATGGCAAAGTAAACAATAATAGCGCGATGCCGCCATTTAACTCTCTAAAACAAAGCTAACAGAGGTGACATAATCCGTATTTAAAAAAACAAAAAATGAATCGGAATATTTAATTGACCGAGGCCTTTTTGGGGGGGGGGGAAACGATGAGTTTGTATAAAACAGCCTTGCAAAATATGCACTCGGCCAATATTTACAGTGAGATTCTTGTTTTGTATATATATTTTGTCAAGAAAACAAAATTACTTAAAAAATACGATTAATACTAAATAAAACGAAATAATTTTTAATTTTTTTTTAAGATGAGATGCTGGAAGCAGAAAGTCGCGCTGTCGCTGGCCGAGTGACCGACCTTGAGCGTCGCGTCCTCGAGCAAGGCGACGAATTAGTCTGCCTGAAGGCCACACTGGCCGAAACGTTACGGCGCGTCACGATGCTGGAGGGCATGCGCCTCGCGCAACAACAACCGAGCAGCCACAGCTATACCAACAACAATATCCCCCATTCGCACCGCAACAATAACACGTACATCAACAATAAAGACCAACAAACGACGATGCTACGGTCCAGCTATAGAACGGTGGCGGCGCAGGAGTCTCGTTGGCACCACCACGTAGCTGCGGCGGACGTACCAGCTGTTGGCGGTAGAAGAGGTTATCACATCGGTGGGTCTGCGTTGCCGCAACGACGGGCGGTCCATTATCAGAGCACCGGTTCGTTGCACAGTGACAGTCACAGTTCCAGTTCGGTGTCGCCAGTGCCATCGCCCGCGCCCCATCAACCCGGTGCCAATAGGTCGGCCATTGGTAGTACGGGTAAGTGCCGTCGATTGCATATGAACTAAATATGTGTTGTGTAGAATATTACCCCAAATACCGTAACTACATAAAGCATTTATTAGGTAGATGCGTATTTCGGAGCCTATGCGCCCATCTTCAGTAGCGCACAATAATAGAATAAATATAGATACCTCTCTGTCACTCACTACTTTATTTGTTCTATTATTATGCTACTGAAGATTGGGGGCATAGCCTCCGAAATGCGCATATAGCTAATAAATGCTTTGTGTAGTTACGGTATTTGCAGGTGCTGTTTTATACAATTATTTAATGCCGTAGTGACGATTTTACAATAAATGTGTGTTATTATAACTTGGTATTGTTTGCAATAACGTTGGTTGCTAATAATTGCGAAATATTAAACTATATATATACATATCCATCATTTGTTTGAAAATAACTCAAGATTTTTTTGAAATTGCCGCGCCAAGTAATTTGGCAGTCTAATAACATATGCAACTAGCAGAACGTGCTCTATTATGACGTATCGTTCGAATCCGTTTTTTACAATACGTTGTATATGAATGAACTTTAATATAGGCTACCTATCGTTCAATATGTATATTTTGAATTGAATTAAGCTACTTAAAATTAGATGGCGCCACAATATAAAATTAATTTAAAAACACTTTTATGGGCAAGTATCCCTAATCACACCCTTATGTACCATTATATTTATTTTACTATTTATTTTAAAATATTTATTTAAAAAAAAAATTAAAATATATATTATTTTCAAATAAAAACAAAATCAATCTTTCAATAATACACCCTTATAATTTTTCCAAACTATTCATCAAGTTAATAAAAAAATAAAAAAATAAACAATCAACGGGAACCGTCAGAATCTCGCCCAGGGCATGGTTTGCCACGGAGGCCTCCGTCCGCCGGTTCAGCGGCGTCCGCAACGTCGTATATGTCGTCGGTGGGCGGCGGCTGCGGTGGCGCCCCCCTCACCCGTACGGTGGGCGGTAGCCCAAGCTCCGACCTGTCAGTTAGCAGCTTGCACAAGCGCTGGAGCAGCACCGGCGATTTTAATCAAGCGAACTCTGCCGCCGGATCGCCGAACAGTCCCTGTAGTAACAAGTAAGTTCGATATTTAATTAATTTAATAGCCGTAATGTAATATAGTGCGCCATCTGCGGTGGTAATTAAGAACTATATGTATAAACATAAGTAATTAAAGGAAACTGTTTTTTTTTGTGAAATTTTAAATCGAGCGACTTTCAAAATAAATTTTCTTAAACAAATATAAATTTAAATAACATTTTAAATTAATAATTTACACTTTATCGAGGTTCTTTTTTTTATTTTATTTTGATTGCTGCAATTTGATTTATAAATATAATAATTAACTAAAATAAATTTAATAATTAATTGGGGTTAATAATGTATTTTTTTCTAATATTTTTTTTTAGAACGCTTACCAAGTCATTCATGAATTTATGCAAAGCCAGTTCAACGCACTTTTCAAATTTGAGGCATGGGTATGTGTTTTTAAAATTATTTTTGTTTTATTTTTAAGTTTTTACGTCAAAATTTTGCAAAACAGAATTATTATTTTTTCATTAAAATTGCATAAAATGATAAATTATTTCGTTTAAATTCAACTGATGTTTTTTTTTTTGAATCGAAAATTTAAAATGCCCCTTTATTTTTAACAAAAAAAGTTTTATTGTCTCAATTTTTATTTTCAATAATAAATCGATTATCCGGTTATTTTGAAAAGCTTAAAACATCAATTTTATTAAATTTTATATTACCGAAGGACATTACACAAATTACATTGTTAGATAATTTCGTAGATATCG
This sequence comes from Leptodirus hochenwartii, assembly GCA_947310635.1. Taxonomy (NCBI): domain Eukaryota; kingdom Metazoa; phylum Arthropoda; class Insecta; order Coleoptera; family Leiodidae; genus Leptodirus; species Leptodirus hochenwartii. The sequence continues at coordinate 48,461,658 of OX371178.1, forward strand.
CTAATGTTTAATAATTGAACAAAAAGCAGGACCGGCCTAATATAAATTAATATAGTTGAACAATTTATTTAAACTCGCCATAAAAAAATAATTTAAACTAAAATATTATACATTTATTTTAAAAAAAATCTCCACGCTTATAAATTATATATATATATAAATAATTTTTCTGTTTATTCGGTCCTGTGCGATTATTCACTTATTTTTATTGTTGAATTATTTTTATATATGTATATAGTGAAGCAACTGCATATTGTAGACGACCACAAAATTATTTCGGAATGGTTTAGTTTCACTTGAGCACTCATTCAGAGAACATCCATCCGTTGTATAACTCGTACCTCGTCGAATCGTAAAGAATTCAGTCTAAAACTCGTTTAAAAATCCACTTTTAACTCACTCAATTTACAAGTATTTTGAGTGAATAGTTTCTTGTTGACGAATCCCTGATTTGGTGTATTTATAGAAATGAGCAGGTAATTTCTTTATCTAGTTTTGTTATTAAACCAATTGTTCAAATGCCTACAGAATTGAAAAAAATAAATTACAACGTTTTTTTTTCGTGAATGAACCATCAATTCAAAATTAAAAATTAATGAAGTTTGTGCCGTATTTTCAATTTTGTTATTAAATTTAAAAAAAATATGTTTATGCACAACATTATTTTATTGTTTAGTACATTTTTATCGATTATTAAATTTAAGAATACATTTTTAGAATACGATTTGTTGTAAGTGTATTTCATATATAATATTATGGAATATATTTTCATATAAAAAAAGTCCATTATGAGGAATTAGAACATGAAAACATTTTTAAAGCTTTTGAATAATTTATAAACTGGAGCAAAAGCGATGACTGATGGATAAAATAGATAGCTATCATAATGTAAATTTACATGCGACGTATTATCTATTTTATTACATAATTTTTTTTCCTTGAAAAATATTTTTTATTATAAAATAACACGATATATTTTAAGATAAGATTTATTTTGGCATGAAACTGTTTGAATTTCCCGCGTAAATGCACTTGACAGCTTTTATCATATGCAACTAACAGAACATGCGCTGTGGAGTATAATATAAGCCAATGTAATTGTTTTGAAACGGCTGTCCCGTTAGTGTGGGGTGTAAACAAAACGACGCAAAAAAGGGGGGATGTCTTTAAATTCACGATTGGATTAAATTTACGTATTCTAGAGAGTAAATATTATTATATAGTGCCTCGGAATATATTTAAACATAGTGCGAAAGCGACGGTAAATCAATATGGAGTATATAAAGTCTCAAAGTCAAAATTGAGCTTTTTTTGTTAAAAATTTTGAGACTCTTTTTGGCACCATCGGAATAAAATTATTAACCCTTAATATCTAAACTGGGTCATTTCGAACGAATTTACATCTGTGTACTATTTTGATTGAAACAATTTCTTGACTCAAAGATTTCGAGGATAAAAATTATTATTTTTTAAATAATTTAAAATAAAATTACAATCTTAGTAAAAACTAAATAAGTAATATTGCTGATAAATGTTATGTAGAGGTAGGAGTAATATCTTAAATCAATAGTTAGGAATTACAGTTATAGATTATATTTTTATATTATATTTCGTCAATTGTGTTCGATACCAGTGCCATCTTCCGTTATCTTTACTTTTGGCGCTACTTGCGTCCTCTGTCGATATTTTGAGTCACTACGTGAGTAAAGATAACGACAGATGTCGCTAGTCGTAAAACAACCGCTTAAAATTGATACGCATTTTTATATAGAGTTACAATGTCTATAGTAATTTGTCAAAATACCCCCTATCTTACAAATTTTCGAAAAATGACAGATTATGTCAAACTGATGCGTAGGTTCATTGCGCTTGTTCAGATTAGCCCCCGACTCCTTAAACGTTCAAAACAGATCGGAGGTATTGTCACATCTCTGACGATATATTTTCACTAAAACCATAAAAACTAAGACACTTTCCAAAGTTCAAAGGACGCTTCTTACCACGACGACGACCACACGGTCAAACTATACCTGCGCGGTCGTCCCATCCTCCTGCCCCTACCCACCGCATACCTCACCGACACGTACGACCTGACCAAAGTGCAGACGGCGCCCGCGCACCGCCTCAAACTGGACTGGGCGTACGGCTACAGGGGGCGCGACTGTCGCAGCAACCTCCACCACCTGCCTACCGGTGAAATGGTCTATTTCGTAGCAGCTGTCGTCATCCTCTACAATGCGGAGGAGCAACAGCAACGGCACTACGTCGGCCACACAGACGACGTGAAATCGTTGGCGGTACACCCGAACAAATTGCTGGTGGCGACCGGACAGTGTGCGGGGCACGGTGGTGGCGGCGCGGAGGGTCGTGCGCACGTACGCGTCTGGGACTCTGTGAACCTGAGCACGGTGGCTGTGCTGGGACTGGGCGGTGCGGCGCCCGGGGAGTTCGTTGGCTCGGTGTGCTGTCTGTCGTTCAGTAAGGCGGACGGTGGGTCGCTCCTGTTGGCGGTGGATGAGGCGCCGGACCATGTGATTAGTGTGTGGGACTGGCAGCGGCATCAGGGAGAGGCGAGGGAAACGAATTGTGGTGGCGGCGGTGGATTTAAAATCACCGAAACTAAGGTATGTAAATGTATAAATCTTGTGTTATGTGCCAATTTTATATATATATATATATATAATCTAAATCATTTAATTCGTAGATGCGCATTTCGAAGGTCAAAGCCCCATTTGCAGTAGCATAAGAAAAACACGAAATAAAATACCGGTCAGTCACTAACCGTTATTACCATACTTTTGAATAAAGAAGTCAACGTAACAGAAGTATTTCAAAATATGATATATAATATGACGTATAAATCTTTTAAACAATATAAATTAACGAAACTAACGAGTAACAATAATAAATAATGGTAGTGAAACCAAAAATAACCAAAAAATAAAAAATAGTCCTTATCTAAGTAAAGTAAATTTATTAAGTGTACTGGTGTACATATGGTTTACAGATTACAGCGGGCAATTTGATAACTACACACCCCAAAACATTACGCTGGTAAATTAGAATAATGGGCCATGCAATTTAAGTTAACTAATTTCAATAGGATGACCTGAATGATCAAAATGTATATGCTCGGCTACAGCACTTTTATCGCTTTCCATTTAATCTGACACACCGAATAAAATGACATTAAAAAGTCAATATGATATGTTTTCCAATATATGACGTATATAATATAACATATAAGTTGGAAATAAATGGTTTTCTTTTTGTAGTGTTCTGTCGATACGATAGTAGCAGCGGAATTTCACCCGTTAGACCGAAATAGCATCGTAACCTGCGGCAAATCGCACATCGCTTTCTGGACGTTGGACGTGTCGGGAACGTTATTCAAACGTATGGGAATTTTCGAAAGTCGCGAAAAGCCCAAATACGTTCTCAGTGTTGCTTTCCTGCAAACCGGCGACGTCATAACAGGTACAAAAAAAAAAATGTTTTTCATTATCTCATAAATTCGTTGTATTTACTAATATTTTCCTTTATATTCCTGAAAAAAAAAACATAAAAAATACATATCTCATTATCTTTTATAAAATCGTTTACTAATATTTTCTTTTTATATTCCCGAAAAAAAAAAAACATTTAAAACAATAGATATTTCATTATCGCTTATAAAATCGTTGTATATTTTCTTTTATATTCCCAAAAAATAAAATATCTCATCGCTTATAAATCGTTGTATTTACTATTTTCTTCTTTCTTCCCGGAAAAAATCGATGTGGTGTGTTTTCAGGCGACAGTAACGGCAACATGGCGGTGTGGGCGCGCGGCACGAACACGATCAGCAAATTCATCAAGGGCGTGCACGAGGGCGGCGTGTTCACCGTGTTGGTTATGAAGAGCGGCAACGTGATCTCGGGCGGCGGCAAAGATGGCTGTCTCGTCCACTTTGACGCATCGCTGAATCGTATCGGGGGGGATAATGCGCAGATCGAGGGTCACTTCGGGGGCGTTCGGGTCGTGTCGGAGGGCAAAGGTGCGCAACTGCTCGTCGGAACCACACGGAACTGTATACTGACGGGTAGTGCGACGTTAGGCTACCAGCCCATTGTCCTGGGCCACACGGATGAATTGTGGGCGCTGGCCGCCCATCCGACTATACCACAATTTGCTACAGGTATTTATATGTTGAATGATGCAGAAAACTGTTGTATAATATGGTCGGTAGGTTCGTAAAAAAAAATTATAAATGCTCTTCCATTGGTTCAAAAAAAAAGATTGCAAAGAAAAAATATGGAATAAAAATATCAAGGAAAAAAAACGAAAAAAAAGTCTAAACATAAAAAGTCGACTTTTGTAATCAGAAATGTTGAGTCTTAATAAAAAAAATCGATTTTTTTCGATCGAGTCAACAAAACAGCGAAAAATTACCGATTAAAAGAAGCAAATTAGTCTAAAAATTAAAACGTAAATCCTCGAACCGTGCTATAGGCAACCCCCCCGTGTTATATGGTGAGTTGCCTATAATATTCTTGCAATAATCTTTACAGCCGGTCACGATAAACTGCTCCAGATGTGGGACAGCATGTCGCACAGCATTCTATGGAGCAAGGACATCGGTGAGCGTGCGCAGAGTGTCGCGTTCGGTGCAGATGGTGCGCAGGTGGTGGTGGGTTGCGTCACTGGTAAGTGGTTGGTGTTCGACACGCAGACGAGGGAACTGTTGGCGCAGTATACGGACGGTGCGGAAGCGATCCAGTGCGTGCACTTCTCGCCCGATGGTCATCTGCTGGCGTTGGGCAGCAGGGACAATAATGTGTACGTGTATCAAGTGCCGGAGCATGGTGGGGGGGGCAGCCATCGATATTGTCGCGTGGGTAAATGTGTGGTGAGTTCGTGCGATTGTTGTATAGAAACTTGGATGGAATATCGCTCAAAGTGTGTAATACCTAGATGATGCGCATTTCGGGAGTTATACCCCCATCAATTTTTCGTCGATTTTGATCAAATTTAAAAAAACGCCTAAAATAGTGTAAAATGACCGTAAATGGTCCTAGCAATGGACCACAAATGTTCCATTTTTATCGATTTTCATTTCATTTTCATATCTGTTTAATAGTATATCAATCACGATTCGTGAAGGAGATATTTTATTTTGTTTTTATCTTGTGCTACTGAAGATGTGGGCATAGCTTTCGTAATGCACATCTAGCTAGTTAATGCTTTAAGTTACGGTATTTGGGTGTTATTCTATACTAAGAGTACTAATATTTATAATATCTATTATTTGTTAGAAATTTCGTAATATACCATTTAAAATCAAAGAAGAATAGCCATTTCGCTATAATCCGAATATTATTTAATTCAATATTTCATCTGGTGCTATTGACGATGAGGGTTTCGCATTCGAAATGCGCACCTAGCTATTAAACGCTTCAAGTCACGCAACGGTATTTCGGATTAGATTCTATACAAATAAATAATTAGTTAAATTCTGCTCCCTTTCTTCCAAGTGCTATATTGCCAGCGAACCTCAACATATATATTTCCTCTCCTTGTTGAATTTTCACACCTACACTTGTTTATTTTACCTTCTTCACCTTGTTCATTGCAATTGTTTTTCTTATTTTTTTAATATTATTTTTAGCAAATAAATAATATCTAATTATTAATTTGTGCCGCTTCAGGGCCATTCTAGTTTTATAACTCACTTGGATTGGTCCGCGGATGGAACAATAATTCGCAGCAACTCTGGCGATTACGAACTACTCTACTGTAAGCGTTTTTATAACATAAAAAATAAAACATTGTTTCAGCAACATTTTAACTCGCAGGGAACGCAACGACGTGCCGCCAGATAGCGCAATCGCACGCGCAACAGCGCGACATCGAATGGTCTACGAACACGTGCACAATCTCCCCGGCCACCATCGGCATCTGGCCGGAGAGTGCCGACGGTACGGACGTGAACGCGTGCAATCGCAGCCATGACATTGACACCGTGCACGCCCTCCTCGCCACCGGCGACGATTTCGGCAAGGTGCGCCTGTACGCCTATCCGGCCAGTCAACCGAAGACGCTGAGCCACGCGTACGGGGGCCACAGCAGTCACGTGACCAACGTGACGTTCCTGCACGATGACACGCGGCTCGTGTCGATCGGTGGCAAGGACACCAGCGTGCTGCAGTGGGTCGTGTTGTAATCTCAACGTTGTGCCGTTTAATTAATTAATTAAATTAGAGCGAGGTCGAAGAGTGTGTGTGTGTAATGAAGTTTTATTGTATTTTATAATCATTCCGGCGAGTGGAGATGTTTTTATGTGCATTTTGAGATTGCGAAATAATATGATAATGTGAGGAGGAATTTAATCACCATATTCGTTGAAAATGCGAAGGTTTTTGACGTTTTTTTTTTCCTCTCCCTAGTTTCTTTAACAGCCAGCTGATACAGGAAATGCGTTCGGAACGAAATGAGTCAATAGTGAGAAAAAAAGACTCTTAGGTAAAAATCTTCGTTATATAAGAAAAAAAAATATTAAGCTTGAAAAGCAAAAGTGGGTGCATCCATATTATTTTGTTATCAAGAGGTGTTGAGAACAAAATATTAGTGAAAAACACCTTTATGATTTAACTGAGAATATGGTACGATTCTAGCTAGGAATAATGATGGAATAATGAATTTATTGCATGTTCCACGATGCGGATGTGTTTACGAAGCTGCCTAATCTTGAGGGATATCAAAATTGCCAGAATATCGATGCATTAAGAAGCTGACCTATAAGTCGTAGGACAGGTCTTGAATACCTAATATTGTATAAAACATCGCCCAAAAACCGTAACACAAAGCTTTTATTAGCTAGATGCGCATTTCAGAGGCTATGCTCCCATCTAATAATGAATAAAATGTGTTAAACATTCAACAACCCGGGAGAAATGTATCGAATTGATAAAATTCGATAAAATAAGTTTTTAAACAATACATTTATGTCTGATTTGCCATATTCTTGGCAGTAGGTGTACTAGTGCATAGATAAAATTCGGATAATAAACACGCGTTTCTTGATAACGAATACTCCACTAGAGCGAGAACTTTCTCAGAAAACGGCGAAAGTCTCGCTTCAACCAACGCAATCAACTTTTTCGAGTTTATATTCGTCGCTTCAACTTGCCGTTCAAGGTGCCATTGAAACTGCCCATATAAAATAGCATGTGCAAAGATGGGATTGCATTCACGTAACCATGTAGTTAGACTTGAATTTCTCGCCGCGTTCGTCTAGAATAAATAGTGTGTAATCTGTGTGTGTGTTTATCGTCGTTGTCGCACACACATCCAATATTAAAATATGTAGATGGCGATACCAACACGATCAGCGACTGTAAATTAATACGCGATGTTAATTGCCTGTTCAATTTCAAAGTCAGCATTTAGAAACATTTTTATATGGACTGTCCATGCTAAGATTATAAATTTTTATTAAACGTGAAAAAATGATTGAATGGGACATTTTCTAATAGGAAATGATAATTTTGATGACAATAGACCTCTGTTCTTTTTCGACAATTTTTCGATAATTTTGATACAAATCGACCTCTGTTCTTTTTCGATCATTTTTCGATAATTTTGATACAAATCGACCTCTGTTCTTTTTCGATCATTTTTCGATAATTTTGATGAAAATCGACAGGTATATACCTCTGCTCTTTTTCGATAATTTTTCGATAATTTTGATGAACAGCTTTTACCTAACAGATTTTTGCTTATTTTATTTTATATAAAATTTTATTGGGATAAATTAATACCACAAATAAGTAAAGTGACCATACGTCCCGCTTTTAGCGGGACAATCCAGATTTTCGGTAATTTGTCCCGCTTAAAGATATAAATCATTATTTTCATGCTTACTACAAAAGTTTACCATTTACCCGTAAAAAAAAATTTTGAGGAACGGCTCGACAGATTTCAATGATTTTGGTGTTATATTAAAGCGATTGTGTCTATTTTTGCCCATTTTGTTCAAAATTTAAGTGTATTTGCTAAATTGGTCGGAAATTGAAAATTAAGAATGACTAATTTTCCTCTACATTCATATAGACTTGTATATCATAATCAAAGGCATAGCGGCCACTTGTCATGTACAATCGAGTCAAAGAAATAGTGAATAATTGTGGCTTAAAGTGTCTGACTTAAAATTATTCTAGGCGAGACCTGGCGATGCTATATATATATATAAATAATAATTTTTTACATACATTTTTTATATTTAAACTTTTTAAACATTTTATTTTGATTTTTGTCAAATATTTTATAGCAAACTATGTTGGATTTATGAATTACAAAATAAATACACAATAGCGTCTTCAAACAATCGGTCAATAATTGTATTTTCTTTTTTCAGTTTTTAAACTATACATTTATGTCTGATTTGCCATATTCTTGGCAGTAGGTGTACTAGTGTATAGATAAAATTCGGTAATAAAAACGCGTTTCTTGATAACGAATACTCCACTAGAGCGAGAACTTTCTCAGAAAACGGCGAAAGTCTCGCTTCAACCAACGCAATCAACTTTTTCGAGTTTATATTCGTCGCTTCAACTTACCGTTCAAGGTGCCATTGAAACTGCCCATATAAAATAGCATGTGCAAAGATGGGATTGCATTCACGTAACCATGTAGTTAGACTTGAATTTCTCGCCGCGTTCGTCTAGAATAAATAGTGTGTAATCTGTGTGTGTGTTTATCGTCGTTGTCGCACACACATCCAATATTAAAATATGTAGATGGCGATACCAACACGATCAGCGACTGTAAATTAATACGCGATGTTAATTGCCTGTTCAATTTCAAAGTCAGCATTTAGAAACATTTTTATATGGACTGTCCATGCTAAGATTATAAATTTTTATTAAACGTGAAAAAATGATTGAATGGGACATTTTCTAATAGGAAATGATAATTTTGATGACAATAGACCTCTGTTCTTTTTCGACAATTTTTCGATAATTTTGATACAAATCGACCTCTGTTCTTTTTCGATCATTTTTCGATAATTTTGATGAAAATCGACAGGTATATACCTCTGCTCTTTTTCGATAATTTTTCGATAATTTTGATGAACAGCTTTTACCTAACAGATTTTTGCTTATTTTATTTTATATAAAATTTTATTGGGATAAATTAATACCACAAATAAGTAAAGTGACCATACGTCCCGCTTTTAGCGGGACAATCCAGATTTTCGGTAATTTGTCCCGCTTAAAGATATAAATCATTATTTTCATGCTTACTACAAAAGTTTACCATTTACCCGTAAAAAAAAATTTTGAGGAACGGCTCGACAGATTTCAATGATTTTGGTGTTATATTAAAGCGATTGTGTCTATTTTTGCCCATTTTGTTCAAAATTTAAGTGTATTTGCTAAATTGGTCGGAAATTGAAAATTAAGAATGACTAATTTTCCTCTACATTCATATAGACTTGTATATCATAATCAAAGGCATAGCGGCCACTTGTCATGTACAATCGAGTCAAAGAAATAGTGAATAATTGTGGCTTAAAGTGTCTGACTTAAAATTATTCTAGGCGAGACCTGGCGATGCTATATATATATATAAATAATAATTTTTTACATACATTTTTTATATTTAAACTTTTTAAACATTTTATTTTGATTTTTGTCAAATATTTTATAGCAAACTATGTTGGATTTATGAATTACAAAATAAATACACAATAGCGTCTTCAAACAATCGGTCAATAATTGTATTTTCTTTTTTCAGTTTTTAAACTATACATTTATGTCTGATTTGCCATATTCTTGGCAGTAGGTGTACTAGTGCATAGATAAAATTCGGATAATAAACACGCGTTTCTTGATAACGAATACTCCACTAGAGCGAGAACTTTCTCAGAAAACGGCGAAAGTCTCGCTTCAACCAACGCAATCAACTTTTTCGAGTTTATATTCGTCGCTTCAACTTACCGTTCAAGGTGCCATTGAAACTGCCCATATAAAATAGCATGTGCAAAGATGGGATTGAATTCACGTAACCATGTAGTTAGACTTGAATTCCTCGCCGCGTTCGTCGAGAATAAATAGTGTGTAATCTGTGTGTGTGTTTATCGTCGTTGTCGCACACACATCCAATATTAAAATATGTAGATGGCGATACCAACACGATCAGCGACTGTAAATTAATACGCGATGTTAATTGCGTGTTCAATTTCAAAGTCGGCATTTAGAAACATTTTTATGTGGAGAGTTGTCCATGCTAAGATTATAAATTTTTATTAAACGTGAAAAAATGATTGAATGGGACATTTTCTAATGGGAAATGATACTTTTGATGAAAATCGACAGGTTTGTACTTTTTCGATAATTTTGATGCTAATCGACAAAAGAATTAAAATTTTCGACAGGTCAGGTCAGGTCAGGTTAGTGCGTTGATTCGAAGCAACGCGGTTTGGTAAGATTCAGTAGTCCAGTGCAAACCTAAAACCGGTTTTCACCGAAAATCTGTTTTTACCGAAACCGGTTTTCACCGAAAATTGGTGAAAACGGTTAGTCGGTGAACCGGTGAAAAATCGCTCGCACCAGTTTCCGGTTTGATTGGCAAATATTCCCAGCACTACTATAAATCGTCTTAAAACTATATTTTACTGATTTCCGGTTCAATTGGAAAAAGTTGAAATTTTCGTCGAAAAAAGTGAAAAAGTCGTGTATATATACCTTTGAAATATTCCGATTTTTTTGGCGATTTTCGTCAAAGTTTAACAAATGCTGCCCAAAACAATGCAAAATGGCTATAAATCGTCCTAAAACTATATTTTACTGATTTCCGGTTCAATTGGAAAAAGTTGAAATTATCGTCGAAAAAAGTGAAAAAGTCGTGTATATATACCTTTGAAATATTCCGATTTTTTGGCGATTTTGGTCAAAGTTTAACAAATGCTGCCCAAAACAATGCAAAATGGCTATAAATCGTCCTAAAACTATATTTTACTGATTTCCGGTTCAATTGGAAAAAGTTGAAATTTTCGTCGAAAAAAGTGAAAAAGTCGTGTATATATACCTTTGAAATATTCCGATTTTTTGGCGATTTTGGTCAAAGTTTAACAAATGCTGCCCAAAACAATGCAAAATGGCTATAAATCGTCTTAAAACTATATTTTACTGATTTCCGGTTCAATTGGAAAAAGTTGAAATTTTCGTCGAAAAAAGTGAAAAAGTGGTGTATATATACCTTTCAAATATTTCGATTTTTTGGCGAGTTTTATTTTAATATTCTTTTCAATTATGTACTTTATACTGTTAATAAAATCATGTCTCGTCGGTGTCGGAGTGGTCTCGGCGTTAAGGTATAGCTTGTCGCCGTGGGGTCGTGGGTTCGATCCTGTGCTGTGTAATAAAATTTGTTGTTGTAAAATATATATGTAAAACGTATTTCTGTTAGATTTCTAGATTTCAACACAACAAGCAGGTACGTGTACAAATTGTGTAGCTTATATAACTTTGTGAAGGAAATGAAAAACTTCCTTTTTGTTTTTTTTTGCTAAACTGAAATTTTTTAAAGATTTTTTAGAAAATAAATTGAAGACTTTTGAAGGTAGTAAATTGTATCTAATACTTCTTTAGGTACAATTATAAAGAAATTGTAATGAGTGACAGAACTGAAATATTTTTTGATGACGGAAGTTTAAGTTATGAATTGGGCATTTTCAAAATTGTGTTTGATGGAGTGTAAGAGGAGGAATATATTGAGGAGTGCAAGTTAATATTATAGCTCGTATATTTATTAAATGTGCATTGTAACTAATGCCAATGACAATGTATTTTATCGAATTTTATCAATTCGATACATTTCTCCCGGGTTGTTGAATGTTTACACATTTTATTCATTGTTTTGATGTCGAACAGCTGACCGTGGCCATAACGTAGTTTCCCGCGCACAGTAATCGAATGCTTGGTTTAAGTCGATTGGGGACGCAACGCGCTTATTAAATTCCAATTAACATATTGCTTATGGGGAGACAATGGCGCCACACTAAGTGGAAATTTGTCCAAATTTCGTTCCCGTGTATTTGGTCAATATACTAGCTCAGTCTTCAAGTTCTCGTGGGGAAGATATCGACAGATATCGCCACATGAAAATCAACCGCTTAACGTTGACTCGTTTTCGTATATTGATTTGCAACGTCTATGTATACATTGTCATTGCCGTAGGTTTTTATCGTGTAGTTTCAGTTGCCTATATCTATTTTCTCTTCCTTTTCCGGCTATTCGTCCAAAATCGCACCAAAAATACACATTTCACATTTGCATAAAACGAGCGTGATTTATTTTTTTGGAGAACGGAATCAACTATAATAGGATACATACAAAAAAAATTTATTCAAAAAACTAAAATTACTTTAAACAACAGCTTAACACATTATTCAATCTGTTTTAACGTCCTGATTAAATATATTCAAATACTTCGCTCTGGTCATCTCCCTAGTCTCTTCGATGCCCAACTGATAAGCGAGATCGTGCAATTCTTTAACTTTTAATAGAAGCTTCTCCTTCGATAGAGTTTTAAAAACTACCACCCCCCCAAAAAAAAACACTAACAGTAACTTACGTAACATGAAAAAAACCTATAATATTCACATTCTATTTGCAGCTTATCTTCTTCGGTTAGCTCTGTGTTGTAAAGTGTCTTCATTTCAGAGGCCGACGAATACTTTCGCGTAAAATCTTGAACATCCTGATCTACGAATCGACGGCATTACCAGATTAATACTTGAAAAATGTAAAGGGAACTTTACCTTTATTATACTCCCACAGTTCCGGAGAACTGCGATCCAGGTTCTCCATTCTCAATAAATTCAAATCGACATTCTCGGCAATCGCCGCTTCTTGGTTTACGTTTTCTTCCTCTGCAAAAGGCATAATATAATTGTAATTTGACAGATGCGTGGCGTAGATAACCAAACGCTTCTGACTTCTATTAATTGGCTTTCAAATCGTTTACTTTATAATCAGCCGATTATACGAATACAAGAATTTATGCAAAAAAAAAGCGTTAATATTAATTATATGCACCCTAATTGGAAATATTAAATACCCTTTTCGAGACTCCCGGGTTTAGTGGTTTGCGCCATCTTTACACGCTTGCCAATATGATTTGATTACATAACGAATATCCCTAAAAAAATAAGAAATAATATTAATAAAATATATATGCAATCCAAAACAATGCAAAATGACTATAAATCGTCTTAAAACTCTATTTTGCTGATTTCCGGTTCAAACGGAAAAAGTAGAAATTATCGTCGAAAAGTGAAAAAGGTGTATATATACCTTTGAATATTTCGATTTTTCGTCGATTTTGGTCAAAGTTTAACAAGTGCCCAAAACATTGCAAAATGACTATAAATCGTCTTAAAACTCTATTTTGCTGATTTCCGGTTCAAACGGAAAAAGTTGAAATTATCGTCTAAAAGTGAAAAAGGTGTATATATACCTTTGAATATTTCGATTTTTCGTCGATTTTGGTCAAAGTTTAACAAGTGCCCAAAACAATGCAAAATGACTATAAATCGTCTTAAAACTCTATTTTGCTGATTTCCGGTTCAAACGGAAAAAGTTGAAATTATCGTCGAAAAGTGAAAAAGGTGTATATATACCTTTGAATATTTCGATTTTTCGTCGATTTTGGTCAAAGTTTAACAAGTGCCCAAAACAATGCAAAATGACTATAAATCGTCTTAAAACTCTATTTTGCTGATTTCCGGTTCAAACGGAAAAAGTAGAAATTATCGTCGAAAAGTGAAAAAGGTGTATATATACCTTTGAATATTTCGATTTTTCGTCGATTTTGGTCAAAGTTTAACAAGTGCCCAAAACAATGCAAAATGACTATAAATCGTCTTAAAACTCTATTTTGCTGATTTCCGGTTCAAACGGAAAAAGTAGAAATTATCGTCGAAAAGTGAAAAAGGTGTATATATACCTTTGAATATTTCGATTTTTCGTCGATTTTGGTCAAAGTTTAACAAGTGCCCAAAACAATGCAAAATGACTATAAATCGTCTTAAAACTCTATTTTGCTGATTCCGGTTCAAACGGAAAAAGTTGAAATTATCGTCGAAAAGTGAAAAAGGTGTATATATACCTTTGAATATTTCGATTTTTCGTTGATTTTGGTCAAAGTTTAACAAGTGCCCAAAACATTGCAAAATGACTATAAATCGTCTTAAAACTCTATTTTGCTGATTTCCGGTTCAAACGGAAAAAGTAGAAATTATCGTCGAAAAGTGAAAAAGGTGTATATATACCTTTGAATATTTCGATTTTTCGTCGATTTTGGTCAAAGTTTAACAAGTGCCCAAAACATTGCAAAATGACTATAAATCGTCTTAAAACTCTATTTTGCTGATTTCCGGTTCAAACGGAAAAAGTTGAAATTATCGTCGAAAAGTGAAAAAGGTGTATATATACCTTTGAATATTTCGATTTTTCGTCGATTTTGGTCAAAGTTTAACAAGTGCCCAAAACAATGCAAAATGACTATAAATCGTCTTAAAACTCTATTTTGCTGATTTCCGGTTCAAACGGAAAAAGTTGAAATTATCGTCGAAAAGTGAAAAAGGTGTATATATACCTTTGAATATTTCGATTTTTCGTCGATTTTGGTCAAAGTTTAACAAGTGCCCAAAACATTGCAAAATGACTATAAATCGTCTTAAAACTCTATTTTGCTGATTTCCGGTTCAAACGGAAAAAGTTGAAATTATCGTCGAAAAGTGAAAAAGGTGTATATATACCTTTGAATATTTCGATTTTTCGTCGATTTTGGTCAAAGTTTAACAAGTGCCCAAAACATTGCAAAATGACTATAAATCGTCTTAAAACTCTATTTTGCTGATTTCCGGTTCAAACGGAAAAAGTAGAAATTATCGTCGAAAAGTGAAAAAGGTGTATATATACCTTTGAATATTTCGATTTTTCGTCGATTTTGGTCAAAGTTTAACAAGTGCCCAAAACATTGCAAAATGACTATAAATCGTCTTAAAACTCTATTTTGCTGATTTCCGGTTCAAACGGAAAAAGTAGAAATTATCGTCGAAAAGTGAAAAAGGTGTATATATACCTTTGAATATTTCGATTTTTCGTCGATTTTGGTCAAAGTTTAACAAGTGCCCAAAACATTGCAAAATGACTATAAATCGTCTTAAAACTCTATTTTGCTGATTTCCGGTTCAAACGGAAAAAGTTGAAATTATCGTCGAAAAGTGAAAAAGGTGTATATATACCTTTGAATATTTCGATTTTTCGTCGATTTTGGTCAAAGTTTAACAAGTGCCCAAAACAATGCAAAATGACTATAAATCGTCTTAAAACTCTATTTTGCTGATTTCCGGTTCAAACGGAAAAAGTTGAAATTATCGTCGAAAAGTGAAAAAGGTGTATATATACCTTTGAATATTTCGATTTTTCGTCGATTTTGGTCAAAGTTTAACAAGTGCCCAAAACATTGCAAAATGACTATAAATCGTCTTAAAACTCTATTTTGCTGATTTCCGGTTCAAACGGAAAAAGTTGAAATTATCGTCGAAAAGTGAAAAAGGTGTATATATACCTTTGAATATTTCGATTTTTCGTCGATTTTGGTCAAAGTTTAACAAGTGCCCAAAACATTGCAAAATGACTATAAATCGTCTTAAAACTCTATTTTGCTGATTTCCGGTTCAAACGGAAAAAGTAGAAATTATCGTCGAAAAGTGAAAAAGGTGTATATATACCTTTGAATATTTCGATTTTTCGTCGATTTTGGTCAAAGTTTAACAAGTGCCCAAAACATTGCAAAATGACTATAAATCGTCTTAAAACTCTATTTTGCTGATTTCCGGTTCAAACGGAAAAAGTTGAAATTATCGTCGAAAAGTGAAAAAGGTGTATATATACCTTTGAATATTTCGATTTTTCGTCGATTTTGGTCAAAGTTTAACAAGTGCCCAAAACAATGCAAAATGACTATAAATCGTCTTAAAACTCTATTTTGCTGATTTCCGGTTCAAACGGAAAAAGTTGAAATTATCGTCGAAAAGTGAAAAAGGTGTATATATACCTTTGAATATTTCGATTTTTCGTCGATTTTGGTCAAAGTTTAACAAGTGCCCAAAACATTGCAAAATGACTATAAATCGTCTTAAAACTCTATTTTGCTGATTTCCGGTTCAAACGGAAAAAGTTGAAATTATCGTCGAAAAGTGAAAAAGGTGTATATATACCTTTGAATATTTCGATTTTTCGTCGATTTTGGTCAAAGTTTAACAAGTGCCCAAAACAATGCAAAATGACTATAAATCGTCTTAAAACTCTATTTTGCTGATTTCCGGTTCAAACGGAAAAAGTTGAAATTATCGTCGAAAAGTGAAAAAGGTGTATATATACCTTTGAATATTTCGATTTTTCGTCGATTTTGGTCAAAGTTTAACAAGTGCCCAAAACAATGCAAAATGACTATAAATCGTCTTAAAACTCTATTTTGCTGATTTCCGGTTCAAACGGAAAAAGTTGAAATTATCGTCGAAAAGTGAAAAAGGTGTATATATACCTTTGAATATTTCGATTTTTCGTCGATTTTGGTCAAAGTTTAACAAGTGCCCAAAACATTGCAAAATGACTATAAATCGTCTTAAAACTCTATTTTGCTGATTTCCGGTTCAAACGGAAAAAGTAGAAATTATCGTCGAAAAGTGAAAAAGGTGTATATATACCTTTGAATATTTCGATTTTTCGTCGATTTTGGTCAAAGTTTAACAAGTGCCCAAAACATTGCAAAATGACATAAATCGTCTTAAAACTCTATTTTGCTGATTTCCGGTTCAAACGGAAAAAGTTGAAATTATCGTCGAAAAGTGAAAAAGGTGTATATATACCTTTGAATATTTCGATTTTTCGTCGATTTTGGTCAAAGTTTAACAAGTGCCCAAAACATTGCAAAATGACTATAAATCGTCTTAAAACTCTATTTTGCTGATTTCCGGTTCAAACGGAAAAAGTAGAAATTATCGTCGAAAAGTGAAAAAGGTGTATATATACCTTTGAATATTTCGATTTTTCGTCGATTTTGGTCAAAGTTTAACAAGTGCCCAAAACATTGCAAAATGACTATAAATCGTCTTAAAACTCTATTTTGCTGATTTCCGGTTCAAACGGAAAAAGTAGAAATTATCGTCGAAAAGTGAAAAAGGTGTATATATACCTTTGAATATTTCGATTTTTCGTCGATTTTGGTCAAAGTTTAACAAGTGCCCAAAACATTGCAAAATGACTATAAATCGTCTTAAAACTCTATTTTGCTGATTTCCGGTTCAAACGGAAAAAGTAGAAATTATCGTCAAAAAGTGAAAAAGGTGTATATATACCTTTGAATATTTCGATTTTTCGTCGATTTTGGTCAAAGTTTAACAAGTGCCCAAAACATTGCAAAATGACTATAAATCGTCTTAAAACTCTATTTTGCTGATTTCCGGTTCAAACGGAAAAAGTTGAAATTATCGTCGAAAAGTGAAAAAGGTGTATATATACCTTTGAATATTTCGATTTTTCGTCGATTTTGGTCAAAGTTTAACAAGTGCCCAAAACATTGCAAAATGACTATAAATCGTCTTAAAACTCTATTTTGCTGATTTCCGGTTCAAACGGAAAAAGTAGAAATTATCGTCGAAAAGTGAAAAAGGTGTATATATACCTTTGAATATTTCGATTTTTCGTCGATTTTGGTCAAAGTTTAACAAGTGCCCAAAACATTGCAAAATGACTATAAATCGTCTTAAAACTCTATTTTGCTGATTTCCGGTTCAAACGGAAAAAGTTGAAATTATCGTCGAAAAGTGAAAAAGGTGTATATATACCTTTGAATATTTCGATTTTTCGTCGATTTTGGTCAAAGTTTAACAAGTGCCCAAAACAATGCAAAATGACTATAAATCGTCTTAAAACTCTATTTTGCTGATTTCCGGTTCAAACGGAAAAAGTAGAAATTATCGTCGAAAAGTGAAAAAGGTGTATATATACCTTTGAATATTTCGATTTTTCGTCGATTTTGGTCAAAGTTTAACAAGTGCCCAAAACAATGCAAAATGACTATAAATCGTCTTAAAACTCTATTTTGCTGATTTCCGGTTCAAACGGAAAAAGTAGAAATTATCGTCGAAAAGTGAAAAAGGTGTATATATACCTTTGAATATTTCGATTTTTCGTCGATTTTGGTCAAAGTTTAACAAGTGCCCAAAACATTGCAAAATGACTATAAATCGTCTTAAAACTCTATTTTGCTGATTTCCGGTTCAAACGGAAAAAGTAGAAATTATCGTCGAAAAGTGAAAAAGGTGTATATATACCTTTGAATATTTCGATTTTTCGTCGATTTTGGTCAAAGTTTAACAAGTGCCCAAAACAATGCAAAATGACTATAAATCGTCTTAAAACTCTATTTTGCTGATTTCCGGTTCAAACGGAAAAAGTAGAAATTATCGTCGAAAAGTGAAAAAGGTGTATATATACCTTTGAATATTTCGATTTTTCGTCGATTTTGGTCAAAGTTTAACAAGTGCCCAAAACAATGCAAAATGACTATAAATCGTCTTAAAACTCTATTTTGCTGATTTCCGGTTCAAACGGAAAAAGTAGAAATTATCGTCGAAAAGTGAAAAAGGTGTATATATACCTTTGAATATTTCGATTTTTCGTCGATTTTGGTCAAAGTTTAACAAGTGCCCAAAACATTGCAAAATGACTATAAATCGTCTTAAAACTCTATTTTGCTGATTTCCGGTTCAAACGGAAAAAGTAGAAATTATCGTCGAAAAGTGAAAAAGGTGTATATATACCTTTGAATATTTCGATTTTTCGTCGATTTTGGTCAAAGTTTAACAAGTGCCCAAAACATTGCAAAATGACTATAAATCGTCTTAAAACTCTATTTTGCTGATTTCCGGTTCAAACGGAAAAAGTAGAAATTATCGTCGAAAAGTGAAAAAGGTGTATATATACCTTTGAATATTTCGATTTTTCGTCGATTTTGGTCAAAGTTTAACAAGTGCCCAAAACATTGCAAAATGACTATAAATCGTCTTAAAACTCTATTTTGCTGATTTCCGGTTCAAACGGAAAAAGTAGAAATTATCGTCGAAAAGTGAAAAAGGTGTATATATACCTTTGAATATTTCGATTTTTCGTCGATTTTGGTCAAAGTTTAACAAGTGCCCAAAACATTGCAAAATGACTATAAATCGTCTTAAAACTCTATTTTGCTGATTTCCGGTTCAAACGGAAAAAGTAGAAATTATCGTCGAAAAGTGAAAAAGGTGTATATATACCTTTGAATATTTCGATTTTTCGTCGATTTTGGTCAAAGTTTAACAAGTGCCCAAAACATTGCAAAATGACTATAAATCGTCTTAAAACTCTATTTTGCTGATTTCCGGTTCAAACGGAAAAAGTAGAAATTATCGTCGAAAAGTGAAAAAGGTGTATATATACCTTTGAATATTTCGATTTTTCGTCGATTTTGGTCAAAGTTTAACAAGTGCCCAAAACATTGCAAAATGACTATAAATCGTCTTAAAACTCTATTTTGCTGATTTCCGGTTCAAACGGAAAAAGTAGAAATTATCGTCGAAAAGTGAAAAAGGTGTATATATACCTTTGAATATTTCGATTTTTCGTCGATTTTGGTCAAAGTTTAACAAGTGCCCAAAACATTGCAAAATGACTATAAATCGTCTTAAAACTCTATTTTGCTGATTTCCGGTTCAAACGGAAAAAGTAGAAATTATCGTCGAAAAGTGAAAAAGGTGTATATATACCTTTGAATATTTCGATTTTTCGTCGATTTTGGTCAAAGTTTAACAAGTGCCCAAAACATTGCAAAATGACTATAAATCGTCTTAAAACTCTATTTTGCTGATTTCCGGTTCAAACGGAAAAAGTAGAAATTATCGTCGAAAAGTGAAAAAGGTGTATATATACCTTTGAATATTTCGATTTTTCGTCGATTTTGGTCAAAGTTTAACAAGTGCCCAAAACAATGCAAAATGACTATAAATCGTCTTAAAACTCTATTTTGCTGATTTCCGGTTCAAACGGAAAAAGTAGAAATTATCGTCGAAAAGTGAAAAAGGTGTATATATACCTTTGAATATTTCGATTTTTCGTCGATTTTGGTCAAAGTTTAACAAGTGCCCAAAACATTGCAAAATGACTATAAATCGTCTTAAAACTCTATTTTGCTGATTTCCGGTTCAAACGGAAAAAGTAGAAATTATCGTCGAAAAGTGAAAAAGGTGTATATATACCTTTGAATATTTCGATTTTTCGTCGATTTTGGTCAAAGTTTAACAAGTGCCCAAAACATTGCAAAATGACTATAAATCGTCTTAAAACTCTATTTTGCTGATTTCCGGTTCAAACGGAAAAAGTAGAAATTATCGTCGAAAAGTGAAAAAGGTGTATATATACCTTTGAATATTTCGATTTTTCGTCGATTTTGGTCAAAGTTTAACAAGTGCCCAAAACATTGCAAAATGACTATAAATCGTCTTAAAACTCTATTTTGCTGATTTCCGGTTCAAACGGAAAAAGTAGAAATTATCGTCGAAAAGTGAAAAAGGTGTATATATACCTTTGAATATTTCGATTTTTCGTCGATTTTGGTCAAAGTTTAACAAGTGCCCAAAACATTGCAAAATGACTATAAATCGTCTTAAAACTCTATTTTGCTGATTTCCGGTTCAAACGGAAAAAGTAGAAATTATCGTCGAAAAGTGAAAAAGGTGTATATATACCTTTGAATATTTCGATTTTTCGTCGATTTTGGTCAAAGTTTAACAAGTGCCCAAAACAATGCAAAATGACTATAAATCGTCTTAAAACTCTATTTTGCTGATTTCCGGTTCAAACGGAAAAAGTAGAAATTATCGTCGAAAAGTGAAAAAGGTGTATATATACCTTTGAATATTTCGATTTTTCGTCGATTTTGGTCAAAGTTTAACAAGTGCCCAAAACATTGCAAAATGACTATAAATCGTCTTAAAACTCTATTTTGCTGATTTCCGGTTCAAACGGAAAAAGTTGAAATTATCGTCGAAAAGTGAAAAAGGTGTATATATACCTTTGAATATTTCGATTTTTCGTCGATTTTGGTCAAAGTTTAACAAGTGCCCAAAACATTGCAAAATGACTATAAATCGTCTTAAAACTCTATTTTGCTGATTTCCGGTTCAAACGGAAAAAGTAGAAATTATCGTCGAAAAGTGAAAAAGGTGTATATATACCTTTGAATATTTCGATTTTTCGTCGATTTTGGTCAAAGTTTAACAAGTGCCCAAAACAATGCAAAATGACTATAAATCGTCTTAAAACTCTATTTTGCTGATTTCCGGTTCAAACGGAAAAAGTTGAAATTATCGTCGAAAAGTGAAAAAGGTGTATATATACCTTTGAATATTTCGATTTTTCGTCGATTTTGGTCAAAGTTTAACAAGTGCCCAAAACATTGCAAAATGACTATAAATCGTCTTAAAACTCTATTTTGCTGATTTCCGGTTCAAACGGAAAAGTAGAAATTATCGTCGAAAAGTGAAAAAGGTGTATATATACCTTTGAATATTTCGATTTTTCGTCGATTTTGGTCAAAGTTTAACAAGTGCCCAAAACATTGCAAAATGACTATAAATCGTCTTAAAACTCTATTTTGCTGATTTCCGGTTCAAACGGAAAAAGTTGAAATTATCGTCGAAAAGTGAAAAAGGTGTATATATACCTTTGAATATTTCGATTTTTCGTCGATTTTGGTCAAAGTTTAACAAGTGCCCAAAACATTGCAAAATGACTATAAATCGTCTTAAAACTCTATTTTGCTGATTTCCGGTTCAAACGGAAAAAGTAGAAATTATCGTCGAAAAGTGAAAAAGGTGTATATATACCTTTGAATATTTCGATTTTTCGTCGATTTTGGTCAAAGTTTAACAAGTGCCCAAAACAATGCAAAATGACTATAAATCGTCTTAAAACTCTATTTTGCTGATTTCCGGTTCAAACGGAAAAAGTAGAAATTATCGTCGAAAAGTGAAAAAGGTGTATATATACCTTTGAATATTTCGATTTTTCGTCGATTTTGGTCAAAGTTTAACAAGTGCCCAAAACATTGCAAAATGACTATAAATCGTCTTAAAACTCTATTTTGCTGATTTCCGGTTCAAACGGAAAAAGTTGAAATTATCGTCGAAAAGTGAAAAAGGTGTATATATACCTTTGAATATTTCGATTTTTCGTCGATTTTGGTCAAAGTTTAACAAGTGCCCAAAACATTGCAAAATGACTATAAATCGTCTTAAAACTCTATTTTGCTGATTTCCGGTTCAAACGGAAAAAGTAGAAATTATCGTCGAAAAGTGAAAAAGGTGTATATATACCTTTGAATATTTCGATTTTTCGTCGATTTTGGTCAAAGTTTAACAAGTGCCCAAAACATTGCAAAATGACTATAAATCGTCTTAAAACTCTATTTTGCTGATTTCCGGTTCAAACGGAAAAAGTAGAAATTATCGTCGAAAAGTGAAAAAGGTGTATATATACCTTTGAATATTTCGATTTTTCGTCGATTTTGGTCAAAGTTTAACAAGTGCCCAAAACATTGCAAAATGACTATAAATCGTCTTAAAACTCTATTTTGCTGATTTCCGGTTCAAACGGAAAAAGTAGAAATTATCGTCGAAAAGTGAAAAAGGTGTATATATACCTTTGAATATTTCGATTTTTCGTCGATTTTGGTCAAAGTTTAACAAGTGCCCAAAACATTGCAAAATGACTATAAATCGTCTTAAAACTCTATTTTGCTGATTTCCGGTTCAAACGGAAAAAGTAGAAATTATCGTCGAAAAGTGAAAAAGGTGTATATATACCTTTGAATATTTCGATTTTTCGTCGATTTTGGTCAAAGTTTAACAAGTGCCCAAAACATTGCAAAATGACTATAAATCGTCTTAAAACTCTATTTTGCTGATTTCCGGTTCAAACGGAAAAAGTAGAAATTATCGTCGAAAAGTGAAAAAGGTGTATATATACCTTTGAATATTTCGATTTTTCGTCGATTTTGGTCAAAGTTTAACAAGTGCCCAAAACATTGCAAAATGACTATAAATCGTCTTAAAACTCTATTTTGCTGATTTCCGGTTCAAACGGAAAAAGTAGAAATTATCGTCGAAAAGTGAAAAAGGTGTATATATACCTTTGAATATTTCGATTTTTCGTCGATTTTGGTCAAAGTTTAACAAGTGCCCAAAACATTGCAAAATGACTATAAATCGTCTTAAAACTCTATTTTGCTGATTTCCGGTTCAAACGGAAAAAGTAGAAATTATCGTCGAAAAGTGAAAAAGGTGTATATATACCTTTGAATATTTCGATTTTTCGTCGATTTTGGTCAAAGTTTAACAAGTGCCCAAAACATTGCAAAATGACTATAAATCGTCTTAAAACTCTATTTTGCTGATTTCCGGTTCAAACGGAAAAAGTAGAAATTATCGTCGAAAAGTGAAAAAGGTGTATATATACCTTTGAATATTTCGATTTTTCGTCGATTTTGGTCAAAGTTTAACAAGTGCCCAAAACATTGCAAAATGACTATAAATCGTCTTAAAACTCTATTTTGCTGATTTCCGGTTCAAACGGAAAAAGTAGAAATTATCGTCGAAAAGTGAAAAAGGTGTATATATACCTTTGAATATTTCGATTTTTCGTCGATTTTGGTCAAAGTTTAACAAGTGCCCAAAACATTGCAAAATGACTATAAATCGTCTTAAAACTCTATTTTGCTGATTTCCGGTTCAAACGGAAAAAGTAGAAATTATCGTCGAAAAGTGAAAAAGGTGTATATATACCTTTGAATATTTCGATTTTTCGTCGATTTTGGTCAAAGTTTAACAAGTGCCCAAAACATTGCAAAATGACTATAAATCGTCTTAAAACTCTATTTTGCTGATTTCCGGTTCAAACGGAAAAAGTAGAAATTATCGTCGAAAAGTGAAAAAGGTGTATATATACCTTTGAATATTTCGATTTTTCGTCGATTTTGGTCAAAGTTTAACAAGTGCCCAAAACAATGCAAAATGACTATAAATCGTCTTAAAACTCTATTTTGCTGATTTCCGGTTCAAACGGAAAAAGTAGAAATTATCGTCGAAAAGTGAAAAAGGTGTATATATACCTTTGAATATTTCGATTTTTCGTCGATTTTGGTCAAAGTTTAACAAGTGCCCAAAACAATGCAAAATGACTATAAATCGTCTTAAAACTCTATTTTGCTGATTTCCGGTTCAAACGGAAAAAGTAGAAATTATCGTCGAAAAGTGAAAAAGGTGTATATATACCTTTGAATATTTCGATTTTCGTCGATTTTGGTCAAAGTTTAACAAGTGCCCAAAACATTGCAAAATGACTATAAATCGTCTTAAAACTCTATTTTGCTGATTTCCGGTTCAAACGGAAAAAGTAGAAATTATCGTCGAAAAGTGAAAAAGGTGTATATATACCTTTGAATATTTCGATTTTTCGTCGATTTTGGTCAAAGTTTAACAAGTGCCCAAAACAATGCAAAATGACTATAAATCGTCTTAAAACTCTATTTTGCTGATTTCCGGTTCAAACGGAAAAAGTAGAAATTATCGTCGAAAAGTGAAAAAGGTGTATATATACCTTTGAATATTTCGATTTTTCGTCGATTTTGGTCAAAGTTTAACAAGTGCCCAAAACAATGCAAAATGACTATAAATCGTCTTAAAACTCTATTTTGCTGATTTCCGGTTCAAACGGAAAAAGTAGAAATTATCGTCGAAAAGTGAAAAAGGTGTATATATACCTTTGAATATTTCGATTTTTCGTCGATTTGGTCAAAGTTTAACAAGTGCCCAAAACATTGCAAAATGACTATAAATCGTCTTAAAACTCTATTTTGCTGATTTCCGGTTCAAACGGAAAAAGTAGAAATTATCGTCGAAAGTGAAAAAGGTGTATATATACCTTTGAATATTTCGATTTTTCGTCGATTTTGGTCAAAGTTTAACAAGTGCCCAAAACAATGCAAAATGACTATAAATCGTCTTAAACTCTATTTTGCTGATTTCCGGTTCAAACGGAAAAGTAGAAATTATCGTCGAAAAGTGAAAAAGGTGTATATATACCTTTGAATATTTCGATTTTCGTCGATTTTGGTCAAAGTTTACAAGTGCCCAAAACAATGCAAAATGACTATAAATCGTCTTAAAACTCTATTTTGCTGATTTCCGGTTCAAACGGAAAAGTAGAAATTATCGTCGAAAGTGAAAAAGGTGTATATATACCTTTGAATATTTCGATTTTTCGTCGATTTTGGTCAAAGTTTAACAAGTGCCCAAAACAATGCAAAATGACTATAAATCGTCTTAAAACTCTATTTTGCTGATTTCCGGTTCAAACGGAAAAAGTAGAAATTATCGTCGAAAAGTGAAAAAGGTGTATATTATACCTTTGAATATTTCGATTTTTCGTCGATTTTGGTCAAAGTTTAACAAGTGC